>JAVSCE010019855.1:0-347965 GCA_032199065.1 Smutsia gigantea
AGTCTAAATAGCTCTCTTATGATTCTTTATTTCTGTGTGGGGTCGATAAATGATTTTTCCTTTCTCATTTCTGATTATTGTTTGTAATTGTAGATTCTCTTTCTCTTAATGAGTCTGGCTAGGGGTTTATCTATTTTGTTTATTTTTTTCAAAGAACCAGCTCTTGGTTTCATTGATTTTTTTCTATTGTTTTATTCTTCTCAATTTTATTTATTTCTTCTCTGATCTTTATATTATGTCCCTCCTTCTGGTGACTTTGGGCCTCATTTGTTCTTCTTTTTCCAATTTCAGTAATTGTGTCTTTTAGACTATTCATTTGGGAATGTTCTTCCTTCTTTAAATAGGCCTGGATTGCAATATACTTTCCTCTTAGAACTGCCTTTGCTGCGTCCCACAGAAGTTGTGGCTTTGTGTTGTTGTTGTCATTAGTCTCCATATATTCTTGATTTCTGTTTTGATTTGGTCGTTAACCCATTGATTAATTAGGAGAGTGTTAAGTCTCCATGTATTTGTGAGCCTTTTTGATTTCTTTCTAAAATTTATTTCTAGTTTTATACCTTGGTGATCTGAGAAGTTGGTTGGTAGGATTTCAATATTTTTGAAATTACTGAGGTTCTTTTTGTGGCCTAGTATGTGTCTATTCTGGAAAATGTTCCATGTGCACTTGAGAAGAATGTGTATCCTGTTGCTTTTGGGTGTAGAGTTTTGTAGATGTCTGTTAGGTCCATCTGTTCTAGTGTGTTGTTCAGTGCCTCTGTGTCTTTACTTATTTTCTGTCTGGTTGATCTGTCCTCTGAGTGAGTGGTGTGTTGAAGTCTCCTAAGATGAATGCATTGCTGTCTATTTCCTCCTTTAATTCTGTTAGTATTTGTCTCACATATGCTGGCACTCCTGTGTTGGGTGCATATATATTTATAATGGTTATATCTTCTTGCTGGACTGACCCCTTTATCATTATGTAATGTCCTTCTTTATCTTTGCTACTTTCTTCGTTTTGAAGTCTATTTTGTCTGATACAAGTACTGCAACACCTGCTTTTTTCTCTTTGTTGTTTGCATGAAATATCTTTTTCCATCCCTTCACTTTTAGTCTGTGTATATCTTTGGATTTGAGGTGAGTTTCTTGTAGGCAGCATATAGATGGGTCTTGCTTTTTTATCCATTCTGTTACTCTGTGTCTTTTGATTGGTGCATTCAGTCCATTTACATTTAGGGTGATTATTGATAGATATGTACTTATTGCCATTGCTGGCTTTAGATTCGTGGTTACCAAGGGTTCAAGGGTTGCTTCTTTACTATCTAACAATCTAACTTAACTTTCTTGTTATTGTAAACACAGTCTGATGTTTCTTTCTTTCTCTCCCTTCTTATTCCTCCTCCTCCATTCTTTCTATAATAGGTGTTTTATTCTTTGCCTTTAGTTAGTATTTGGATTGTCTGCTTTCTTTGCTATGATTTTATTTTCTCTGGTGACATCTTTTTAGCCTTAGGTTTGCCTCCATCTAGAGCCGTCCATTTAAGATATCCTGTAGTGGTGGTTTATGAGAGGCAAACTCTCTCAACTTTCGTTTGTCTGGAAATTGTTTAATCCCTCCATCATATTTAAATGATAATCGTGCTGGATACAATATTCTTGGTTCGAGGCCCTTCTGTTTCATAATGTTAAATATATCATGCCATTCTCTTCTGGCCTGTAAGGTTTCTGTTGAGAAGTCTGATGATAGTCTGATGGGTTTTCCTTTGTAGGTGATCTTTTTTCTCTCTCTAGCTGCCTTTAATACCCTGTCTTTATCTTTGATCTTTGCCATCTTAATTATTATGTGTCTTGGTGTTGTCTTCCTTGGGTCCCTTGTGTTGGGAGATCTATGAGCTTTGGTGGAGTGCGAGACTACTTCCTTCCCCAGTGAGGGAAAGGTTTCAGCAATTATTTCTTCAAAGACACTTTCTATCCCTTTTTCTCTCTTTCTTCCTCTGGTACTCCTATAATGCGAATATTGTTCTGTTTGGATTGGTCACACAGTTCTCTTAATATTCTTTCATTTCTAGAAATCCTTTTATCTCTCTCTGCTTCAGCTGCTCTGTACTCCTCTGTTTTCTATTCCATTAACAGCCTCTTGCATCTCATCCATTCTGCTGTTAAGCCCGTCGATCGCTTGTTTGATTTCTGCATTGTCTTTCCTCAGTTCCCTCACTTCCTCCCTCAGCTCTTACACATTTCTCTGTAGGTCCATCAGCATGGTTATGACTTTTATTCTGAATTCTTTTTCAGGAAGACTGTGCATTTCCATCCCTTCAGACTCCCTCTGTGGGGTTGTCTGGTTGATTTTGGTCTGAACCATATTCCTCTGTCTTTTCATGGCTATAGAATTGGTCACTGATAGTTGCCACATATGTCAGCTGGGCTCTTTAAGACTTTAAAAAGAGAAGAAAAAAAGAGAAAAAAAAAAGAAAAAAAAGAAGAAAGAAAGAAAGAAAGAAAAAAAGAAAGAAAAGAAAAAACAAAAACAAAACAAAAAACAAAACAAAAAAAAAATGCCCACCGGACGTAGATTCTGTGGGAATGCTGTAGGTGGCGCTATTGCCCCACTATTCCACAGCTGTGACTGCGCCGCTCCGCAGGGCCCTTTATCGCTCTGGCAGGGGTGGGAACGAATAGGAGGCTGTTGATCTCAGTGAGAAGTGTTAAGTATGGCTACGCTTCCTCAGTCGCCAGCTAAGGTGTCTGAAACTCCCCAGGACTCCCAGCCTGCTGGGCTGAGTGTGCTGGGGCGATCCGGCTCCTCCGCTGGGCTCCTGTCTCTTTAAGACTGCTGAAGAAAGCGCGCACTTTTTTTTTTTCCTTCCCAGGAGCCGGCTGCAAGCACCCTGGCGCGTTCCCCGCTCAGATCCTGCCCCTCTGTCTCTCCAATCTCCGCTGCACTGCGCAATGTGGGTCAGCGCTCCCCGCACAGATCACCGGGGCTGGCTACTTCGCGGGGTGCACTTCCACTCCCTCCCGGCTCTGAATCCTCTCCTCCCGCTGGTGCGCTGGGGTGGGGGAGTGCTCGGTTCCCACCGGGTCGCGGCCCCGTATCTTACCCGCCTCTTGGGGTGCCGAGTCCTCTCGGGTGTAGCTGCATGCTGTGCGCTTTCCTGTGTATTCTCGTCTCTCTTTTAGGAATAGGTGTATTTGCTGTGTTTTCGTAGATAAATATAGTGTTGGGAGGAGATTTCTGCCGCCCTGCTCACACCGCCATCTTCCCGGAAGTCCTTCAATTTGTTTTTAAACAATTTTTTCCCAACTAGTGAAATAGGTATAAACACAGAGGAAGTCACTTATATGGAAATACACTCCTTAAAATTGTTTAAAAATTTTTGACATAGTAATATATGTATTTCTTTATTGACATATCATTAACATGATATTGTAATGACTACTATAATTTTGAAGATGTCAGGCACATCAACTTTATTTTAAAATATCTGCAATGACTATAGTGTGATATGAAAATATCCATCATATCTGTATTTTTACAAAGCCACAGGTATTGTTAAAATCAATGTGATTTGTTGCCTACATTCATAAGGAAAGGACGTGATACATTTCAGTTAGAAATTGGTAAAACTAGAGATGTATTTTTTTTTCCCTCTCCAAGTTCATGGACCTTAGAATTCTACTAGACCCTATAATAAGAATCTCTGAATTAGGTTTTTTTAAAAATCCCCTTCCCTCTTGCTATTGAGATCCAAAATGATGACTGAAATTGTAGGAAGAAGATAGATGAGAAGTGAAACAAATAAAGCCACTTACACATTATTGGTGCATCTGAGGCAGGTGTCCTTGGCTCTGTCTCCCCCAGGGTAACCAAGGAATTGGAGGAACCCACCAGAGGTTTAGGGAATCTGCAAATAGAGACTCAACATGCTCCATTTCCAGGATAGAAGCTGAGAAGTTTACAAGATGCCAGAATCTGGGCAGAGAGTACTGAGGCAGTCTCCTGAAGTCACCCAAAAGTCAAGACCATGTTTTCTGTGTGTGGTGGCCTAGATGGGATGGGAAGAGATGGTCCATGGTCCACTAAGGGAGGTCTGTGTTGTAGATGATGGGGGAATTCAGCAGTTACCTGATATGCTCATGCCAGGGGCTAAAAAAGGAGCAAGAGTGATTTTTCCAAACCCCACACATGGCCCGCCTAAATCCTATGTACATCCCCCAGAACTTAGACCCAACTCCAGAGAAAGTGAGAATTCACCCACATCACCAGTGAATGAATGCGTGCCATGTAGTAGAAGGGTGGCGTGAAATAGAAATTACTTTCAGTTATGGAAGGAAAAAAATACAAGTCCTGTATCTTGCACAACCATGACAAGGTAAAAATTCTGAAATGTCCTAAATTAAGTGGCATAAGGGCCAGAGAATGAGGGAAAGAGAAGAAGGAAGGTCATCAGTGAATAGCACCAGGTTGCAGCTAACCGGAAACACCATGTTCCTGGATGAAGTAATTTCAACAGCATCTAGAAGGTCCCCAGGACCACTGCATCCCCCTTGGGCATGACCATCATCAACAACCAGGCCTTCTCTATGGACCAACCACCTATCCCAGGACTTTCCCTGCCTCGAGTTAGCCCACCTTTCTTATCTGTAGCCAATCTGAATTTAAAGAACTTTCTTTCCTTGAGATCTCTCATAAATGTGCTGTTTCTTGAGTCTGGTGAATACGTTGTTTCTGTTAGCTGGTCTTGCTGCTGGTGAAGCAGCCATTTCCTGTCCAAGGACTCAGTCCTTATTCTGACTGTACCCGTAAAAGTTTAGCAAACCCTTTTATTTCAGAGATCTCTCCATTTTTAGAGTTTTTGATTCGTCACCCACTTGCCTCTTACTTATTCCATCTGAGAAAAATCTCCCAAATCTAACTCTTTCTCCCACCGCATGCTCACATCTCACTAATTTCAATTCCTTCTCCTGGGATTAAAGCTTTTCCTCATACGACCCCACCTGATTTTCCAGTCTCATCTCTCTCACTACCATCCCTCTAACTCCTTACCAATCCTTAAAACTCTTCCCTGAGGCTTTGCTTTGGCTGGGATGCTCTCTATTCCCAACACCCCTCCCTACCTATTCAGAACTATTTACCCTTCACAACCACATTCTTCCAGCATAAATGAGTTTTCTGTGAAGACTTTCAAGCGAAGACCTTCTCCCAGGTTATTTGTGATATTGTGACTTACAACAAGAAGTATATATATTGGGTCTTTGTCTCATTTCTGGCACTGAGGTCCTAAAGCCTTTGAAAGGTCCTCTGTGACAAGAGCAATAAAGGGGTCTTTCGTTAGGTGAATAACATGACTTTCAGAAAGCATCTAAGGATCGGGGTGGAGGCTGGTTGCCAGTGGAACCAACCAAGTGATCAGAGGTTGGAACTTTCAATTCCTGCCCCATCAGATGCTCCCCCCCGTACTCACCTCCTTGGCAGAAAACCACAAGAAGCTAGGAAAAAGGAAGGAAGGATTCCTTTACACATTTCAGAGGGAGCATGGCCCTACTGATACTTGATTTTGGACTTCTAGCCCCTAAAAATATGAAAGAAAAAAAAATGTCTGTTGTTTCTAGGGAGCAGCCCAAGCAAATTCATACAGAGGCTTCATAGAGGAAGTGACATTTGAATGGATTCTGAATTTCCAACCAGAAACATGGGATTTATTCATCCAACAGATATGGACCAGAAGGACTTTTTCTCTTTTTTTTTTCTAGTATTTCTAAGTCTGCGTATTTCACAGACATTCTGATGTCCAGCTTCCCTTTGTGAAAAAACAAAATATAACTGGGTAAATGCAGAGCTTTCATTGGCCTTGTTAAACGATTCATGATTTGGGCAGCATCCCATCTAGCAAATAGATGTTCTGAGGAGCTGTACAAAATGGGAGTTTTTTAATAGGAAGGAGAGCAGGCCAAGGGAGTTATTGGCAAAAGAAAAGAAAGGATTGTTTAAGGCCAGGACATCTTTTGGGGTGTAAGGGAAAGCAGGGTTTTTATCATGCAGATTGCGTGAATAATATTGACCAGGAAATTTCAGATTGACTGTTAAAAGTCACATTCCTGAGGCAGGTTGAAACTGTAATTAAGCCTTGGTTTGCTGTGGTGAGGAGAGGTGTGGCAGATGACTCCACTGGGGGCTTTCTCTTTCTTTTTTAATATCTTGAAAGACGAAAAGAGCCATATGCCATCATGAACCAGAGTTAAGTGGAGGCTGCCCCTGCAGAAGAACTGTGTGCTCTTAAGTTGCTGCATTTCCGAGAGCTCTCTCACCTGGCCTTCTTCACTCAACATTTCCTGCGTGGTGTCATGGCATAATAAATGCATGAACAGAGTTTAAGATTTTAGCCAGAAGGGCGTTCGGAGAAGCCTCTACAAATCTGCCCTGGAGTCCCAGTGCATGGCACTGATTGTTGTCTGTCCTCCAGAGTCCTGGCCACTTGCCTGTGTGAGCAGCGATGAGGGGATGAAACCTGCCCCACTATCTTTAATTAAATCACCACTCTTCAGACACTCCCTTGGTTGAACCTATTACCATACCCTGCATCTCTTACCCTTGCTGCTGAATTCCAATGTGATGGATCTCAAGTCCCCTACGTGTTCCACAATTTGCTCTTTTAGTGGAAACGTTTACATTTTTATTGCCTAATATGTTCCTATCATTTTCCATCCGGCAGGATGTCAAGGTCCTGTACAACACTCAGTAAAGGAAAGCAGTCCAGACTGCAACTCCTGCAGGACAAAGTTCAGGTCAAACCCAAGGCATTCAAGAAACCTTCCAGGACAGTATAATGTGCATTTCCAGTACAATGTGAATATCCCCACTCACCAGGGAAACCAAGTCAGAAAGACCTGAATCTGAAGTTCAGCTTCACTCCCTATTAGCTGTTTGGGCAAATTTCTTAACCTCTTTAAATCTTATTTCTAGTATGGGCATAAAAGTAGTCTGTCACACAGGGTTCTCATTAATGATTAAATGAGATAAACATATATAAGAGGCTTAGCACAATGCCTGACATGTGATAAGCACACTTTAAAGTGCCTGTTGTTACTGTAATTGTTATTGTTATCAGTTTCATTGCTGTTTTTATTGTTGCTGTTATTATTATAACAATAATGCTCCATTATAATGCTGCAAATAGGGTCAAAAAAATTCAATTGCATAAAAGGTGGGATCACAGTATTGCAAAATTTAAGAAAATTAGAGTAAGGCTACTATGGAGAAGGGGAAGATTGACTGTCATATTATATCTGAATTCATGTCATCATGATATGTGGTTTTTATAGGGTTTCTCTGCAGTGCATTTACTTTGCGGAAAAACTAGACCTGTTCAGCATCAGTTGGAGTGGCAAGATATGGCAGAGGAGCCTTCCCTGGCAAGAGGGCATTTGGAGAAATCCAGAGCTGTACATAGGGCTATGAGCCATGAGCAGCCAAAGATCATGAAAAAGAATTCAACAGGATTGAGTATATAGGCAGTGATAGACAGACTTCATTTGTTATGCCACCTCTGGCTGATGGAGATACAAGGGAGAGGACCTCTGAATAACAAAGTAATCAGAATTACTATCATTATTATAATACATACAATTATATTATCATGCTATTTACAATATTCTGAATAATAATCAGATTGATAGATACCTTCACTCTGGGAATTTGGGTAGTCCATGCTCTCATTAAGTCAGAAAGCAAACAAAGCAGGTTTGGTTTTGTTGTTGTTTTTTTTTCATTTTCTTCTGGTTCCACCAGATGATGGTAATTAATCTGTGCAAAAGATGAGGCCATGTGACTATCATGAAAAGTCTTAAATATGAGCAAAGCAAACTGATACAAGGTGGAGTCAGTGGTCTGTCTTGCATTGCTATAGACCATGTAACCTCCTCAGGAATAACTTGTTTCTTCTCACACCTCTGACTAACAAGCTTCAAGCGTTCCCTGTTACTAAAAGAGCAGTGGCTAAATTCCTAAACTGTCTGCCTGCTGCCCAGATACAGGCAAGACAAGTGCATTAGAAGAGGCAGTTGCCAGCAGAAGCTAACTGGTTCCCCCTGTGTCAGTGACACCCCCTCTAGCCAGTCACCATAGTCAACAACCTGAGCGTTATTCTTGATTCATCTCTTTGCTTCTTTTTATGTGCTCGTTCCATCAAATAATCAATGAATCAATCACTAAGCTCTTATCAATGTGACTCCTAAACAGCTCTTGAACTTGTACACTGTCTCTTCCCTCTACTACTACCATTGTCCAGGTCTGAATGATACCCTGAGCATAGTTTGGTGCCCAAGGTCTTCTCATTTCTGCGCCTAAATCCATCCTTCATAGTCATTTCCAATGTGAAAAAACCTCTGATTTGTGTGTTTGTGTGCAGAGGGAACATGGAGGGGAGATAGCAGCCATGCGGAAGAAGGCTGGGTTTGAGAAGAGGCAGCTAATACCAACAGTTGACATTGTACTGAGTGATTATTATATATCAGGGGCTGTGCTAAGTGCTTTCTGTGCATCATCTCATCGACTTCTCTACAAGTCCCATGAGGTAGAAAGATGGGGCTTGGAGGGTGTGGTAAATTAAAGATGGCAAATTAAACATTTTTGGCGCAACTCCCACGGAGAATGGAGTCACATCCCCTTCTTCCTCAATCTAGACTGTTTTAATAACTTGTTCCACCAGGACAATGCAGCAGAAGTGGTGCCCTGGGAACTTCTGAGGCTGGCTCATAAGGGAACTCTCTTGGAATAC
This sequence comes from Smutsia gigantea, assembly GCA_032199065.1. NCBI lineage: Eukaryota > Metazoa > Chordata > Mammalia > Pholidota > Manidae > Smutsia > Smutsia gigantea. The sequence continues at coordinate 8,754 of JAVSCE010019855.1, forward strand.
CCTCTCTCTAAAAGCCTGGAGGAACTGTGAGGAAAGTCACGGCCCATGAAGTTGCCATGCTCTGAGAAGCCCGCACCATGGGTAGAGGGCCTGGGGCAGGGAGGCCATGTGGAGGTGGACACAAGCTGGGGAGCAGTGGCGCTCCCAGCATGTTAGTGAAGATGCCATCTGAGAAACTGCCCGGCTGAGCCCTGAATTCTTGATCCACTTAATGGCGGTCAAAGTGAAATGGTTATTGCAAACCACAGCATTGTAAGATCTATGTTTATGCCAAAAGTGATAAACCTGAACAGAGAGATTAACGCACTTGCGCACTTGAACAAGGTCATACAGTAGATGTTGGAACCAGGTCTCCAATCCTAGTGTTATGACCCCTAGGGTCTGGCCTCTTAACCAAGGGACTGTGTTATTTCTCTACACACAGATGTTGGTTAATAGATCTGAGAAAGTCTAATGCTTCCAGAGAACTGGTGCCCAAAAATGAAAAAGAGAGAAAGGGAAGTGGATCAACCTTTATCAAGGAGTTTCTGTGTACACCGTTATGCTAGAAATATTTTTTCTGATTTAATTCTCAAAAAAATCTGTCAAGCAGGCACTATTACCTCCATTTCCTTATGAAGAAGAGCATGTTTCAGGCTAACATCAAAGACCAGCATTCACAATGTCAGATTTGGGTTTTAAACTCAAGTCAGGGTCCAGAACCACTGTGACCCTTGTGCTCAGTGACCTTCTAACTGAGTGGATTTTGGGAGCAACGCTGGATTCCCCAGAAGGAAGACATCAGTGCCCACAAAGGCAGCCTTCAGCTCCAGGTAGGCCTGGAGCAAGCTAAGGTCAGGAGTGATTTATTCCACTTCTACATCAGAAGACAAAAACTTTTAATTAAAAGAAGAGAGAAAAAAACTGCCAGAGACTGAGCAGGGAGTCCACACCATCTGACAGTTTCAATTTTCACTTACAGCTCACTTTCGCCAATTGATATCCTTCCCTTGCCTGCTGCAGAGAACCACTGGCTTCCATAAATCACCTTCCAAAGTCACAGGTGAATACCACGTTAACCCCTGCTTTGATGGAAGCTTGCGTGACAACGGTACCAGGTGGGTTTCCTTGGTCACTACCCGTCTTTCAGCATTGATGCCCAGTGTTTGCATCTATGATCCCACCTAACTCCCATGAAACCCTATGAGGTAGAGATTATTAGGAGCTCTAATTTAAAGATGACTGAATGGAGTCTTGGAAAGTCAGCCTGACTTGCTCGAGAAATGAAGGCAAAAAAAAAATTTTTGTTAACCTCCGCACCAAACTCTTATATCACAGATAAGCCACCTCGTGCACACACACATATTGTTCCAAGCTTTTCACTTTCCCATCCCACCTTTTTTAAAGTTGGAGATGCACAACAATCCTGTAAATTATGTGTGTAAATATTATTACCCTCACTTTGTAAAGACTGAAAAGAGATTAACTCAGAATCATTCAGCCCATCAAAGGACAATAACAGCTAACATTTGTGTCATGCTTACTACAAGCTAGGCATCGTTTAACTACTTAAGATACTACTCAATCTTCACAATGTAATGTAATAATTATAATAAGTCTTATTATTATCCATCTACATTTTAAAGATGATGGAATTGATACACAGAAGATTGACATCACTAAAAGGACACAACTATTAAATGGAAGTTCAGAACAAGGTGCATTTCTCCTGCCTCCTGGAGTGTTTTTCCACCGTGCCCCCCACATTGTCTCACACATCTATCCTTTTATTAAACAAATGGAATAATGCCGGTGGGTTAGTAGGTTGAGGGGCTTGAGGTTTTAACAAGCCTGGGGATATTGGGAAGTTTAATTAAGCCAAGAACATATTTGGGCAGAGACTAAGGTACAGAACTTAATGAAGCACTCACTTTCAGAGACAACACTTGTGTGACCCTGATTATGACAGTGAACTCCTCCTTAGCTCTTTGGACCACCCTCACCCTCAGGAGCCCTACTCCCTTCCCCTTTGGAGCCAATTAGCTCTGGTCTCACAAGTGTCATAAAAGATGTCTTGTGGGGGCTATGACGGGAGATATTAAATATATCAATTTATCATTTCTTAGCACCAAAAGCATGCACAACACTATGGGGGACTCTAAGGAGGAAGTTTTGGCCATTAATTGATTGTGTCTACTTTCCCCAGCATTACTGACTCAAAGAGAAAGCTGATCCTTCCACTCAAGGTGAAAGAGACAGAAGCCCTCTGCGGAATCACACACTAATGATCCTATGGGAGTGTTAGAGTGGAGGTGTGCATGCAAGACACCTGGAGCACAGAGCAGAGCCCACCTGCATTCCTGAGTGTGGGGAAGAAGAGGGACAGTTGGGGCTGGTGACTGCACCATGTGAGGGTTCTCTGATTGCAAACATCAGAAATCAGTTCTAGCTAACTCAATAGGAAAATAAAAAACAAACAAACAAATGAAAATTATTAGAAGGCTATGGGGATGATCCCTGGTCTTGAAAAGGAACAAAGGCTGCCCCAGGGACCTAGGGACAAGAGACAAAAGGACAATCTCTTCAGCACACTGTCATAGAGAGAACTTAGCTCTAGCCATTTATCCAGCTATTACCATGCCAAAGAAGACCCAGATATCCAGGGAGTGTCTGAACAGCCTAGCAGGTCAGGGCACCCCCCTCTGGCTGAAAGAGAGCACACAAGATGGGGCAGGCGAGTTTCAAAAAGGGAAATCAGGCACCCCAGGATGAGAAGAGACACTGGGCAGGCAAAAATGACAGCCATTCAGGAAGAAGAAAGATGAAAGGGAGGGGGAGGGGGAGAAGAAAACAGCAACTGTATTCATTTCCTAGGACTACTGTTATGAACTACCACAAACAGGTGGCTTAAAACAACAGAAATTTATTCAACCAGAGTTTTGGAGGCTAGACTACTGAAATCGAGGCATTGGCCAGCCCATGCTCCCTCTCGAGGCTATAGGAAAGAATTCTTCCTTGAATTTTTCCTAGCTTCTGGTGGTTGCCAGCAATTCTTGGTGTCCCTGAACTTACCTGCATCACACCAGTCTATTTCTGCCTCCAGTGTCACACAGGATTTCCTCCCTGTTAGCATCTCCTCTCTTCTGTCTCCTTATAAGGACACTGGCCCTTTGGATTAAAGACCTACTCTAATCCAGCACAATCCCATTTGAGCTTGATTACATCTGCAAAGAACCCATTTCCCAATAAGGTGACATTCACAGGTACTGGTGGGCTAGGACTTCACCATATCTTTTTGAGGGACACATTCAAAGCCATAGTAGCAACCAAGTAGAGAGACAGGACTGGTAGAACTTCAAAGCATTGCAGGGAGCAAAATGCTCTGAAAGCAGCCAGACAGTTTATGCGTCCAGAGACAGGCATCAAGGGATAAAGACAGGGAGATGAGGCAGCTAGAGGCCAGGTTGTAAAGCATGGTTGGTGCCCCACTGAGGGAATTTAGACTTCATGATGTTTGCAGTAGGGAGTTTACTTTTTTTTTAAATCACGGGAGTGGTATGATCTAATCTGTGTTGAGAATCATTCCTCTGGCTGCACTGTGGGGATGAATGTGAGGGAGCCTAGCAAAGGGAGGGAGATACCTTGGTGGTCAGAAGTCCAGGTGAGCAGTAAGACAGGTCTAGTCTGGTCTAAGAGTGGGCTAAAGGTGCAGTTCCTTCCATGTCCCCTTAAAGTGGCTTCCGATCAGACCTTGGCATGAAGATGAGGACATTTCAGAGGCAGAGATTCCAGAAGCCTGGAATCAGGCCTCTCTCCCACAGAACCTTAAGGACCTCCATCTAACCCCTCCAGCTCCTCTCCTCTGCCTCCTCTTCTTAAAATGCCCTTCATAACTCCCCACCTGTCCCTATTAACATGTGTCCCTCTTCCATCTCCTATCAACCTGATTTTCCAGACTCTCTCATGTCTGCTCACATGAACCTTAAAATACCTTAAAAATAACCTGCACTGTCCTTCCATAATCTAAACTCTCTGGTCAGTCATTCAGCCTCTTCCTCTCAGTGGTTCCACTCCACAGCTTTTGAAATGTACTTGGGAAAAATGGCTGTCACAAAGCATGAAGAGCAAAGAGGAAGGAACCCCCAGATGTACACATCCAATCAGCTTTTCTTCCATTCACCCAGATGGGTGTCTGATTGAGCTCAAGTCAAGAATCAGTCTTCAGTGGCTGAAGGCCGCAGAGTGGGAGAAAGTCAGATAAGGGCTGAGGTCTTGAAAATATCAAAGGTTTCTGTCAAATCAGAGAACTGAAAAAGAGACTTAGCATTTGGAGGGAACATTCTTCGTTTTCTGTAGGAAGAAACTGGGGCTTGGAAAGATGCCTAAGTGAGACTCAGGTGACTCCGAGCACAGTGCTTTGCTGCATTCGGAGGGCTGGTACCCTGTATCCTGACACCCTCTCGAGATCTGGGTGCCTTTGTCTCATCACTCAGGGCTCCAACCACACAGTACTTCTCTCAGTTCCAGGAGCACACCCTGCTCTCCCTCCAACCCTTCCCAGCTCATCACCCTTGGTCTAGCTGCTTGCCGTCCTTCCATATCTCAGCTCTCAGGTCAGAAGCGACATCCTCCAAGAGACCCTCTTGCATCCACCAGCCAGGAGGATCTCTCCTTCTTCTAGGTGGTCCAGGTCTGCCCCCTCCTATCTCCTGCCATAAACACTCCAGTCCCAGCATAAGTCCTGCATCTTCATGCTATCCTGGGTTAGGATACAGAGATGCAGCAAGATAGTCTGGGGGAGGAACAGGAGATGTCTGTGCTAGGCATCTGCCATTTCCATGCTCAGCCTGTGAGAGCAGAACCCAGAGATCACCAGTCCTGCAGGATGTCGAGCATCCCAGGAAAATGCCTGCTGACAAGTTTTAGAGGCTTCTAGGAGCTCCATTCCTGCACCTTCCCTTTGGTGTCTTCCTTTGAATCTTTGCTCACCTGCTACTTCTGTGTCACTGGCCTCCAGACAAGGAAGTGAGTAATCTTATAGAGTAAAAGGCTCTAAACTACAAGGATCTTGGAGATTATTTCACCCCTTCCCATCATGTACATATTGGGAGACGAAGGCATGCAGAGTGGAAAGGACATCCTCTCTCTAAGAAGTTGGCCAAGTTAGGACCACATCTGGACTTTCCTGACTCCAATTTGGGTGACCTTTCCAACAATAGTTGTTTCTTAGATTGCTAGGGAAGGGAATTCAGAACAATTGGTCCAGTTGTCTCATTTTTTAGATGGGAAATGGCAGCCCAGAGAGAGGAAAAGACTAGTCCCCAAATCATAAAACATGACCTCGCCTTAGTTATTTGTGTTCATATGCTTCCCTTCTGAGCCTGCAAATGCCATAAAAATAGGGTCCTTGCTGGATTCATCTTCATACCTAGGAAATGACTGGCACAGAGCAAGTGCTTACTACATAACAGTTAAGTGATTGATGGATGTAAAAACAAATGAATAAATGCATAGATGAATGAATGAATGAATAAATAAACTCATCTAACTTAACGTTTTGGTCCCTATTGGGAAGAAAACCCTAGGGAAGGTACGCTTGAAGCTATCATCACTCATGAATATCAGAGTTCGAATCGGTTTCAACTGTTACCCTAAGCAAGTGATGTGATGTAGAGAGAACAAGCAGTCCACATCAACGGAGAGCTGCTAGGTGGGAGGAAAAGCTTAGACCTTCTAGGCTGGGACTGCCACACTCATAACATGTTTGCGTTTCTCTTCAGGTTAGAAACTTCTCTTCAGACCCATTATCCCATTAATCCTCAAGTCAGTCCAGCCTGCCTCCCGGGTGAGAAGACTGAGGGTCACAGAAAAGAGCTAGCTCACAGCCACTCCAACCCCCGTGCAGAGTCAGGCTTGGAATCCAGGTCCTCCCACCCCCCTCTCTGTCCAGTGGTGTTGGAAACTGTGCTGAGGGCTAGTGCGGGTCCTGAGGGTTCCTCATGTACCATTCAACTCAAATCAGCTTTTTTCCAGAAAGGAATCTGAAAACAGCTGGTGTTACCATGCTGAGACCCTGTGGGCTCAAGAAGGATTAAACTACAGCTCCTTGGACTGAGCTCATTTCTCACCCTGTCTCGTTAGGAGTGGTCATCAGCGCCTGCAGCCGGAGCCTATCATCCACTCACACCTCCCGCTCACAGGTGACAGCCCCGCTGGCTGCTCCATCCCGCGCCCGACGTCAATTTCTTGGAGACAAACAGTGGGGCTTTTTCTAAGAAACGAAAATGTGCTGTTTGTTCAACCAATATTTGCTGAGCACCCTGCTGCATGCATCCCTGTGTGCTAGGTGCTTTAGGGAAGAAGAGAAGGAGCGGTCCTATAACGTGCTAAGTATGACATTAGATACTTCTTGCACATTATCTTATTATCATTACTGTTGCTGCTAATGTTGTTATTATTTAAAGCTACCTTGTATTGAGATTAACGGCCATACCAAATTTTTATCAGGCACTTTGCAGTTCTTAAGTAATGATGACGATAATGATTATACTCCCACCCTCCAAAGCTCATGCCCACCCAGACTCTCAGAATTTGATCTCATTTGGAAATGGGGTCTTTGTAGATATAATCAAGTTAAGATGAGATCATACCAGATTAGGGTGAGCCCAAACTCATTCATTGGTATCCTCATAACAAGAGGGAAATGTGGACACATACACAGAGAAGAGAATGCCACATGAAGGCAAAGACACAAAAGGAGAACGCCCTGTGGAGATAGGCAGAGAATGAAGGGATGCATCTACGAGCCAAAGGACAGCAAGGACTGCCGGTAACCACCAGAAGCTAGTGGAAGCAAGAAAGGATTCTTTCCAGAGCCTTTGAAGGGAACATGGCCATGTTATCACCTTGATTTTGGACTTCTGGCCTCCAGAACTATGAAAGAATCAATTTCTGTTTTTTAAGCCACCCAGTTTGTAGTAACCAGTTACAGCAGCCCGAGGGAATGTATATAATGATGTTAGTTACTCCTTCTTCAGGACTTTCTGTGGACAGGACTATATGAGAATTTCACATGATTATCTCCTTTAATCCTCAATCTGAAAGGTAGTTATTCCTATCCCCTTTTGTGGATGAGGAAACAACACACTCAGAGAAGTGGATTAACTTGCCTAACACTCCCAGATGACTGAATTTTCTGCACCAGGCAGTCTAAATGGTGTTTGCCTTAAGCAAACGCTTCCATCCAGAATTCAGAGTGGTCCTCTGCCCAGCCCTAGACACCTATCCAAACAGAACTCCCAGCTCAGCTCTTCATGAAGTAGGAGAGAGATTTAGGTACAATCTGACAGGTGCAAATCTGGCAGGTCTTAGAACATCAGCAATGTGACCTTGAACAAGTTGTTTAAGCTCTCTAGGACCTCAATTCCCTCATCTACAAAATGGTGAAAATCAAATCTATCTTACAGTATTATTGTAATGATTAATGAGATAACATGATGTTTATGGGACATAACCTAATATATAGCACTTGTTATTATTTATATTATTATTCAACCTCAAATGAATTTGCTCTTACCCATATTACCTTTGTGATGTCCCAGTTTTTCTCCTTGACACCCACTATTTCATCTTACAAGATGCCTTTGCCCCTCATCTCTGCATATGATCCAATCCTATCTATGATCCAAGGCCAAATTCAAGAGCCTACTCTTCCACAGACCCTCCCTGAATTTCTCCTGGAAAGGTCTCTCCCTCCTCTTTCAAGGCAGGGCCATTTACAAGCACTTTTCTTAAATGGCCCTGCCCTTCCTGTCTTCTGTTATTCCCTTGATCTGGATAATGGCTGGGGATTTGTCTTTACTTTTTAAGTAAGATGTCCTTGAACTACTCAATTTCCCATCATGGAGAAGTCTCATAGTCTCATAGTCTGGGGGACCCCTCTGACACAGGCCCTTCACACAGGTACACTCTCTCTATGTCTTTCTCCTTGCTGACTTTGACTTTTCTTTGTTTTTCTCACGGCTTTGTGCAAGATCCATTTCCCTCCAGACCACAAGGGACAGATCGCGTATTGCACATCATTCTGCCCATCTTCCTCCATCACCATATCATCTCTTCCTGAAGCCTTTCTGCAGCTCTGAACACTCAGTTTCTGTTTCAAGCAGACTTACCAAGTATTTCCTCAAATAATAGTAGTTGCATGCTCAGAGGAAATCTATCAGTCACTAAGAGTTATTTACAAATTTATCCCCATTTACTATGTTCTGAGCACCACTGCAAATGTTTTGCATGAATTAACTAGTTCTAGCTTCATAATAGCCATATACATCTGTTACTGTCCTTTTTACAGTTGGGAAAACTAATGTGCCCTCCACATTTAAGGCTTGTGAGAATGCAGTGAGATAATGCAGATAGAGTTTACAGGTAAACCTTGCCGTCAGGCAAACAGCAAGCGTTAGCTGCATATCTTGGAAGGTGATAAGCTACTTGGAAGGAGAAGTACACTATGAAATACCACCCAAAGCTGCCTTAAAATTAAATGGTAACTTGATTACAATGATGGTTGACAACTCTGGGAATCTACTAAAAATTATTGAATTGTACACTCAAAATGGGTAAATTTTATAGCACGTAAATTGTATCTTAATAGAGCTGTTAAAAACAATAGGATGGAGAGAATAAAGGGAGAAAGTGGCATTCAAGTTGCTATGAGCCCAGCCACTTTATCTACAAGGGCTGAAGCCTGTGAGATTTGTAAGAGTCCTTGATTGCTGGGGAGCCTGGTGGTGGGTGGAGATATGAGGTTCAAAATACACACAAATGTGATGTGTGTCATCAACATCGTTACTGAATTAAATTTCTCTAAAATGCAAATAATATGTCAATTATGTCAACTGTAGCTCCACCTTAAGTTTTCAGGAAACATATTTAATGCAGAGTGTGAAGCTATTTGATATGGTTTCCCAAAGTAAGAGTGCCCAGGGTCTATAAAACCTTAAAATGCCCTTAGTTTTGAACACCAGCCCTGTACCCATATCCATAAATTCCTCTGGCTCAGTGCAGAGGTCAGCAAACTTTTTCTGTAAACGTCCAGACTGTAAACATATTAGGCTTTGTAGGCTTTCCTTGTTTGGATTTGGAGAAAGAACAAAGGACGAGATTTAGTCCAAGACATAGATGTTTAAGAGATCATCACTAAGTCTTTCTGGGTTATGTTGTCCCATAGGCCAACAGGCCCTAAGGCCAAGCAGAGAAAATACGGAAATCTAGCAAGATGAAGGGGCTGCTGTTATACAGTTGTGCTCTACCTCAGTGTCCTTGGGAAGTCACATAAACTTCCTAAGCTTTAGTTTCTTCACCTACAAAATGGGGATGGATAATTGCTTCTTTAAGTGAATATGCTAAAGAGGAGAAAAAATTATTATAAACGCTGGGAAACACAGTAGAGTAGACCCTCACTACATAGCTGATGATTTTACTAGTATAAAGATAATGCTGTCTGTCCTGTTTGGGTGCTATAATTATTCATTTGAAGCAATTTCATTAAACATGGATTGAGTGTTGACTACGTACCTGAAATGTCTCTGAGAAGCATTCAACTCTGGACACGTGTCTGAGTTCTGTAACTGGTATTATTATGATCATCCTGAGTCTGGTGGATTGGCTGCAGAGAGCGGGGATGACACTAAACAAAACGACCTGACTTAGAGATTCTTGTCAGGCAGGCAAGCAGAGCCAGAGCCCAGCAACGAAGTAATACAGCTCTAAATGGATAGCTAGGGGACTCTTTTTTTTTTCTATATTAAACTATTGATTCTTCATAAACTCAGAGCACAAAAGGCCAGTGAAAACAATCGAGTCGCAGAGCAGAACGCCAAAAAGAAATTAGACAGTTCTTTGTCCCATGTTGGCCACTTTCATGAAGTGACTTCCTTGTTTTTGAGATAAAACTCCTTTACTTCTAGGAAGCAAATGAAAGGAAGGAAGAGAGGAAGGAAAGCAGGAAGCTTCCTGGGAGATTCTGAGCAAGTTCATAAGTCTCTTTGGGTCTTAATCAGTCTCTCTTTCCAGTTATGATTTATTTAAATAAAATTTACATTCAATGAAATTCACCTTTTGTAGGTATAGAGTTTGTTGAGTTTTGACAAACATACAGTCACGTAAACACCACTGCCATCAAGATACAGAGATTTCCTTCACCCTGCGGACCCTCTGTATCCCAACCCTCTGTGCCAGGCAACTACTGATCTGATCCATGTTGTCACTGCGTTGATTTTCCAGAACATCACATCAATGGAGTCATACAGTATGTAGCTATTGGCATCTGACCGCCTTTACCCAGCACCATGCTTTTGAAATCCCTTCATGTTGTTGCTTGTATTAGTGATTTACCCTTTTTTCATCACTGAGTAGCCTTCACTGTGTGGCTATGTCACAATTTGTTTACCCATTCACCAGCTGATGGATAAAATTTGGGCTGTTTCCAGTTTTCGGTGATCGGGAATAAAGCTATTATAATATTCTTGTACATGTCTTTGTGTGGACATAAGCTTTCATTTCTCTTCGATAAATACCTCAAGGTGGGAATCACAGAGTTGTATGGTGCTAGGGGCTGAACGGTGTCCCCCCAACAGCCCACATGTTGAAGCCCTGACCACCCCCAGTACCTCACAGTGTTACTGTATTTGGAGAAAAGGCCTTTCAAGAGGTGATTAAGGTAAAATGAGGCAGAGAAAGGCCTCAGGAGAACCAGACCAGCCTACACATTTCCAGAACTGTGAGAAAATAGATGGCTTGTTGTTTCAGCCACCCAGTCTATGGTATTTTGTTATAATGACTCTAGCAAACTAATACATATAAGGAGGGCATGTTTAACTTGATAAGAAACTACCAAAATGTTTTCTAAAGTGGCTGTACCATGTTATATTCCCATAAAACAATGTAAGAGCCTCAGTTTTCCCACCAACACCCTCCCCTCTTGATACTGGTTTTTGGTTTTTTATCCTCCTTTTAATAGTTTTGCAGTGATATCTCCCTGTGGTTTTAATTTGTGTTTCTTTAATGACTCATGACATTAAGCTTCTTTTCATGTAGTTTCTTGTTACCATATCTGTTCTTTGGTGAAATGTCTGTTCCACATTTCTGCCCATTTTTTCATTGGCTTATTTTCTTATTAGTGAATTCTGATAGTTCTTTATATACGCTAGATACAAGATCTTTGTCAGATATATCTTTGCAACTATTGCTCCCTGTCTGGGGCTCACCTTTTCGTAATTTTAATAGTAATTTTTCAAAAGCAGTAGTTTCCATAAACTTATGATTTCTTTTACGATTTGTGCTTTTGTCCTATCTAAGAAATCTTTAGAGTGTCAAAGATTTCCTGCTCTGCGAATCCATGCCCTGATTTCACAGGGGCAATTCCCCATTGATGAAGACATGCAGTTGTTTGCTCCACCAGGGATGGGAGCAGATGAGTCTGTATAATTTAGGGATGAATGAATAGAAGCCCTGTTGGCTAGTGGACCTACAGCCATGTTCTCATACATAATTATTGGTTAAAAATGGTGATATTCCCATGGCCTGTGACAATTCCATCAGGCTTCAGGGCCAGGGATGGAGTAGAGGGATACAATGTACCAAACTCCCTCAACCACAAACATTAGAGTTGTGAATGCCTGGAAGAATGAAATGGAATTTAATCTGGCAAGTAAAGAGAATTACGAGAGGTGTGGTGAGAGATGAGGCAAGGGCCAGCCCAGAAAAGTTTTAGACACATCATTACCAAGGCTGCCTTTCTCCTAAAGTCATAGAAGTACCACTGGAGGGCCTAAAAGAGAAGCTGATTTATATTTTAGGAAGATCATCCTGGTTTCAAAATTCTGAATGAATAAAAAGGAAGAAAGACTAGAGGGAGGGAGACCAGTTAGGAGCTATTGGAATAATCTTGACAAGAGGTGGGTTGATTGCTGAGACTAGAGAGATGGCACACGGGGAGTGGAGAAAAGTGTATTGATTATCGTTTAGTCTCCTTAATATCTGGAAATTCTCTGAGTGCCTCATAAACTCTATGTCCTTAACAAAAAGAAAAATGCTAATTGCTACTATTATTGTTAAACCATCCTGGATCCTTCATTTTACAGTGTATTTACTGCAATAGCTAATTACACTCCCAAGTCACAGTGCCAGATGGATAATACAATAATACTGGTATTTACATAGCCCCCCGTCTCCCATAGGGAGGAGCATAGCTGAACAGTCAACAAACAACTCATTTCCACTCCCCATGTGATCACTTTGAGACAAAGAAGTGATACTTCCCACTTTGAAGAGTTGCAAGTTGCCTGAGCACTGCAGAAAGTGTTATAAATTTGACTTTGCAACATTTACTAAGCACTTGCTATGTGCCAAGTATGTTTTCACATGTTATTCATGCAATTCTCATAGCACCCCTGTGAATATAGATATGACTGTCCAGACATAGAGGCGAAGAAAACTAATGTGCAGAGGTAGAGTGACTTTTGCCAGGCTGTACAGTTAGAAAATGGGAGCAAAGTGAGATCTGAAGCCCCTGTTCCTTTGGGTTCCCTGATATTTTATTCCTGGCAATCAGAAAAACCATGATTTCCATCAACATGCCACACTCACATAGATGAAAGTAGTATCTTTCTAAGATATAGAATTTAAGTAATTTAAGGGGATTCACATTCTTAATAGGTATTGGTGTGGGTTTTTTTTTTAATCTTAATTAAAATCACTCTCCTTAGGGAAATAATGATATGTTTTAAATGTTAAAGAAAATACATGAGTATAACAAATGGGGCATTCTCTGAAAGCCACCAAGAACCAGTCCATAAGATTTTAAGACAAATAATTAAGGGAAATGGATTGGGGCTGGGAATTATATTTCTTAAGTACACAAAACCATTCCCCTGCCTTAACAAAGGAGAAAGGGATTTCAATTAGTTGTCAGTGATTCTTAAACAGGTGAAGTTTATGGGTCTCTCTTTTAATATATGAGAGGCCATTGTAGACTGCCTCTTCCACAAAATGCACAAAACATAAAACTTAGTACATAATTTCAAGTCTTTTAAAGACCTCTCTCCATGGCTCCTATTTACAAACTCCAGATGAAAACCTCAAGCCCCAAAGTATTATGCAAATATAAATATTGGTATTTAGTTTGGGTTGCTTTTTACTGAAAACTCACCACACTAAGAATCAGAAGATATGAACTGCACTTTCACTTCTTCCCAGTTACCCTTTGAGTCCTATTGACCCAGACTCAGTGGCTTATGATCATAACAGCATGTGCTTCCTGCACACCTGCAGGCCACCTGGGGAATGGCCAATGGGGGCTGGACTTCACAGAGAATGTCTACTTACCAGGCTCTCATTCTCTTTTTGAAACCAGTGGGTTTGCTTAGGCTTATGCTTCTGGTGATGACAGATATTCAAGAGCGTAAGCAGTAACACATGAGACTTCTCAAAGCTTATGCATAGACGCAGCACACTGGCATTTCTACTGTACTGTACAGGTCAATGCACATTACAAAGCCAAACCCAAGGTAAAGGAGAGTGAAAATATACCAAATGAGTTTTCCATATTTTGTAACAAATTATCACAAACCACAGCTGAAAAGAACACCTATTTAAGATCTTGTGGTTTCTATGGTTCAATTGTCTGGGCAAGGCTTAGCTACATTTTCTGCTAGGCTATAATTAAGGTGTTGGCCAAGGCTCAGTTCTCACTTGGAGGCTCAACTGGTGATGGATCTACTTCCCTTAGCTCACTTAGGTTATTGGCCAATCAAGAACTTCAGTTTCTTGCACATCTCCTAGATGCTGCCCTCCATCCCTTGCCAAATGGACTTCTCCCACAGGGCAATTTACATCTTCAATGCCAGCAAGTCTGCTGGTAAGATGAAGTCTATATAATGTAATATAATCACATAATCTCATTCCAATATGTGCCATATTCTATTGGTTAGAATCATATCACAAGCCCTGCCCACACCTGCCAGGAGAAAATTACACAAAGGTGTGAAGACTAGAAGGTAGGATGGGGGACCACCTTCCAGTCTGTCTGCGACAACCCCATGGAGTGATATTTGAGGCCAACCATCAACCACTATCATGTAAGAGATGGTATGGATACAGAGTAGAAGGGATCAACGGAGGGTCATGTTAGATAGGCAGACAGGAAGGCCTCTCTGGAAAAACAATATTTGGGCAGAGATGTGAACAAATAAAAGAACTAGTGGGGCAAAAACAATTTGGAATTTCTAGTTTGGGGACTGTGAAAAATATGCAAGAATTGACAACCGGGAATATACTCTAAAATGGACTAATGCCAGTCTATTCTCAAATGATGTCCCAGATGCCAGATCTTTCCTAATCTTCCAATTAAATTGACCATGCATACCGCTGTGCCAGAAACCTATCTTCCAGTCAAAGGGTACCAAGTGACTAATGAAGTGAGGAGAGATTATAAGAGGAAGTGCCAGGAGACATTTCTGTCTGTGATGTGCACAGGAGCAGGAAAGAGAACCTGTAAAAGATACAGGACTGGAGGGAGCCTCCAGAGAGATAGTGAGGGCTGGAGGCCATGGCAGGTCATGGCTGTGAAGGAAGAGGGTTGGCTCAGCCTGTGGTGGATAACTGAGTTCAAGGTCAAGGTATTAGGTTAATTGACTGAACGGAGATTCCGATGGCTGCTAAACTGAGGAGGCAATTTCTTAACAAAGCCAGAGCATTCAGACAGACCCAAATGATCCCATGTAAACCAGATAACCTCTCTGGGCATCAGATTCTAATCTGTAAAATGGGAGCATTTTGTTTAAGTCTGGGGCTCACACAGGTGACAGTGGTGCATGCCATGAATCTTCTGTGAAACAACAGGAATTACTATTTTTATATTTCTATTAAATGTGTCTCGTGCTTAGTTACACTGCCTTTTAAAACACTATAAAGGTTAAAAAATGATCAAATATAAGTTGATTTGTGGCCTCTAGTAGACAGTTCCAAAAGTCCTTTTCAGCTCTAAGTGCTTAGCATAGCACTTGGTACTCTGTAAGATTTCAATAAAATGATTGCAATTATTATTATCAATTTATTATATCATGATTTTCTTCAAGATGTTAAATGCAACATACTTGGAGAAGCAGTACATTAAAACGTCTTTGGCTGCTAATTTTACAGCCAATTTAATGAACCCTTATCAAGAGTCCAAGATAAAAGCCCCAAACTTACGCATTGGCAGGTGCCCCAATCATGTATCTTTAAATTAGTAAGTAAGGATCAGCTCCATGTAAGTCTCCAACACTGGCTAATACCTAATAACAATTTGTGGTTTGTGTATAGAAATGTAAAATACAGGAAGCCCATACTACTATCATATTCTCCCCACACCGGCCCTTAAAAGTGGGCAAGAGACACATTTTTTCTACTTTGCAGGTGGAAAAACTGAGTGTGGGATAGGTCAAGGGCCTTCCCCAAGGTCCCAAACTAAGCTGTAGAATCAGGAATAATATATGCACCATGCCTTCTAACATAACTCTCTGTGTTTCACCCACAGAATCCCATAGGGTCTGTTGAAAAATGCCAATCCTCAGACCCTATTCTGAATACTTACTGAGCAACAGGAAGGGAAATGTGGTCCTGGGAGTTATATTTTTTTAAAGTTCCCAAAGTGACTCTGGTGAGAGAGCTATGACATTAAACTGTAAGCTCTGCAAGGGCGGAGACCACTGTCTTGTTCAAGTGGGTGCAGTGTCAGCCATGACAGACAAATACATAACCAGCAGGTGAATGCAGGGATGAACGAATGACAGCAATGCCTTCACACTCCCTGGGCAGCCAGAAATCCAGTAGGGGCAGTGGGCTTTTGGGAGTGGTGCAAAAAAACTTTAAAGACACAGAGGGAATCATTGAGCTCAAACTTAAATTCAGCATTAGTCTGTGAACTTGGGAGTAAAAGGCTGGACCCTGGGAATAAAAGGTGAATACAAAGCAGTCTTACCCGCCAAGGTGCCGCCAACCAGGTAGGGAGATGAATTGTATACACTGATACCTAGAATGTAAGACAAACAATACCACTAATGATAAGTGCCATTGGTCGGACACCGTCTAAGTGCCAGTACTTCACATGCAAGATTTTATTTCAAAGTGCCAAATGAGAGATGCCAAAGCTGTAGATTAGCAGAGGAGGGGGGAGAGATGCACCTCACCTGCTTCCCAGGAGGGCTTTGTTCACCTGCACAAATAACTGCTCTCTCTGGGAGTGAATGGCTATTTGCCAAGGCAGGAGGCATGATTTCTCCTGGCCTCCTGGAGAGAAGCCTGTGATCAAATATCAGACATTGGGGTGATACTTGCTTCCAAGTGGAGAAACTGAGGCAAAGAATTTACACTAAATGATCTTTCTAAGTTGCCGGTCCAGAAGGAAGGAGTTTCTTGAATTTGTGATTCTTCACTTCAATGTATAAATCCTCTGACAACCCCATCCCTCTTCCCCTTCCTGGATTGTGATAGATCCCTGAAAGTCAGCAAAAACTTTTCTTCAGCCTTCGTCATAACTGTATGACTCAAACCCCGCTCGGCCCCTTAAATTCAGTTAATAGCCCCCTGCTCCTCACCTCCGCGACTTTCTGTTCTGCTGACTGGCAGACTGATAAAGTACAAGGTGGACATGTCAAATACCTGCCAGACACCTGTCAGGGGCTCCCTGTGGCCCACAAAAGAGAATCCAGGGCTCACTACCTCACCCCAGCTCCACTTGGCTCCCTCTTCTCCAGCTCTTCTGCCTTTTGATTCATACGTAGGACTCCCAACCTCCCAGGCAGGACGGATTCTATCAGTCCCCAAGGGGGTGAGCATGCAGGCACCATTGCTAGGTCACTGTGAACAGGGGCAGCACCCCGTGAAGATCACAGCGTGAACCTGATGGAGGGCCAATGGCACTGGATGCTTTGATTTTCTCACAGCGCAAGAAAGAGGAAGACTAGCGACATGTACTGCGGGGCTGATGAATTCATAAGCACCTCTGCCAAGCTGTGTTTTTCATACCCAAGGGTAGCCACCATCTCCATCATGCCAAACTCAGCAGCTATTTCTCACCGCTCATCTGACTAAAACACTCAGCAGAATTTGGTGCAGTGGTTCACTTTCTACTTTCTTAAGCACTTTATTCCTGTGCCTTCCAGGACTCTCCCTCTCTTACCTTGCTGGCTGTTCCTTCTCAGTCTCTAGGACTGGCTCATCTTCCTCTTCCTGATCTCTAAGTGTTGTGTTCTCCCGCCTTGAAATCGGCTACCCACCCCACCACCTCTGTGATCCTCACTTCCATAAATGAAACCCCTCTCTTCCCAAGTTGCTGGTGTGGAAATCTTGAATTCACCTTGACTTTTCATTTTCTCAATATCTCAGAAAAGGCCATTGATTACACCTTTCAAAATAGGGCCAGCAGAGCCCCTGCCATTACCGAGTTGTACTTGGAGGAACACAATTCTGTCCCAGGAGGACCCTTATCTTCATGTTTGCCCCCTGTGTTTAGCTCCGCATATAGCTGCCATGATGATCTTTGTAAAACCTAATCCCACTCCTCTGAGTAAAACTCTCCAATGGTTTTCCATCAAATTCAGAATAACTTCAAATTCCTTATAAGCTACAAAGTCTTATATGACATTACCAGGTGCTCACCCTCTGACCTACTCTATAAAACTCCCCCCTCGCTCCCTCTGGTCTAGACTCACTGACCACATGGAGTTATCATCCGTTGCTATGCAACAAATTATCCCCAAACTTAGAGGCTTGAAATCACAGTAAATATTTAATATCTCACAGTTTCTGCAGGTCAGAATTTTGGGAGTGGCTTGGCTGGACTTTTTCTGGTCTGGGGTTTCATGAAGTTGCAGTCAAGATGTCTGCTGTGGCTGGTGTCATCTGCTCTGAGATGCAGCGGCCTCTTCCCAGGAGACAGTGAGATTCTTCAAGACAGTCGTCTTGTTCCTCCCTGGATTCATTGTGCCATGTACCGAGTCTGGTCCAGGGAACACACTGAGTGTACAGAGATGACAGACCAAATTTTTTCCATAAGGAACCTCCTGCCCTCGCATATTTTCACTTCTTTGCATTGCTGCTACAGATAATAGCAACGGTCATAATCATAGCAACAGTCAATCAGGGACAGGGTATGTCCTATGCATTCGGTGTGTTTCTCTCTTAACAACATTAGTTCCTTTCTTGGGTCTTCAGCAACTAAGATATTTGGTGCAAAAAATTATATTGCTACATTATTCTCTTTGCAATGGCAAAATCTTTCCATTTCCAAGAATAAGAGACACCAGCATTCAGGCTTTTCCTTCTTCCAGGACCTGCCAGCCTTTGATGCTTAGACGTTAAAAAGTTAGAATGCCTGAGTTCAGGGGAATGGGATGGAGAATTGAAGGGAGGAAGAGAGGCTGCCTTTGGTAGAATGTAAAATTATCTAGCACTTTAGTATGTTGTTCCACAAAGCAACAACAGTTAAGTTCTAAATAAGGGAAGTCGTATAGGGTTATGTAGTGTTTCTCACCCCTCATTATGCCTCAGAATCACCTGAGAATTGTTAAAAAATGCATGCCTAGATCTAGTAGAGCTGAATATACACATACCCTGCCACCCATCTGTTCCAGGCCTAGGTAGATACTGAACAGAAAGGCATATACTCTTGCTACCCAAAAGATTTATGAAATACTGTTAGTAGCAGCTATGTTTGTAACACCCATGAATGGGACTCTCTCCATCAACAGCGGATGGACCAAATAAATTGTGGTATATTCACACAATGGAACAGTCTACAGCAACAAGAATGGGAAAACCACCACTATCCTCCATGACATCAATCAATCTCAGACATGTAATGTGAAGCTAGACACAGAAGTATGTCATCTGCACGACTCCATGTATATAAAGTTTAAAAATAGGAAAAATGAACGTCTGCTGTTTAATGTCAGGATGACAACCATCCTTGGGCAGACCAAGGTGGTAGTAACTAGAAAAGGACAAGGGGGCTTCTGGGGGGCCCTGGGGTGTGGTTTTGTTCTGCACACATGGCATGTTTACTTTATGAAATACATTGTGCTCCATTGCTCACTTTTCTGAAAGTCTGTTATACTTTATTAAAATGTCTACTAAATGTAATACATGCCTAGGATGTAGTATACTAGTAGGCACAGGCTTAAAGATTATCATTCAGGCATTATGGAGTGGGTGAGGCTCACATATTGGTTATTTTTAAAAGCTCCCAGGTGATTCCAACATGCGGCCAGTTTGAAAACGACTGACGCTTTGGTCAGTCAGGACTGGATTTGCATCACAGCTCTGTCACTTGCTGTGAATGTGTCTTCAGGCAAGCCAACCCATCTCTCTGAGACAGTGTCCGCATTGCAAAGAGGGTATACTTGTGCAAACCCCACACATACATCATACGGTTAAATGAGACGATACAGATGAAATGCTTAGCACGCTGTACGGTACACTTGAAAATGAGTGCAGTGAGTGTTAATTATTATTATTGTATAATTTTGTCCAAGATCTAGAAGCAAGGATTTACAGGATCTGAACTAGATCTGCTAGATTCTAAAGCCCACATTTTTATTTTGTTTCCATATTATGTGCTTTCCTAAGGACTCTGAGCCAATCCTTTCAAGGGACTCTGACCCTGAGAGCAAAGAAGAGAGGCCCTATTCTTTAATCACCGGGTGTTGATTAGGTTTGATTGCATGTTCCATGGTTATTATTGATCTGGGGAATGATTGATGGTCACTGGTTGTCACTGTCTCATCTTTGCTGTAATTGTATGAAATATTTGTCAGGGCTGAGCACCTATTACTCAGATGCATTAAAAATAATTTCCCCAAATGTGTTCCCTTGAAAGAGATTGAATTATTTCCAAAGGTCCTGTGCGTCTCCTTTGCAGTGCAGGAAAAAGAGCATCCATAAATTACTCAGTTGACACAGATGGGGACCTGAATGGTGGAGCCATCGCCTGCAAATTCTTCCTCCCAGACACGTCCTGTCTGATGGCGGGACTGGCAGAGGCTCTGGGGGAGCTGCCCGGGTCACGCGTGAGCATGACTGGTGGTCCCCTCCGAGGATGGAGTGGACAGGCTGCTAATCCATGTCAGGGCTTTGCAGTCTGACAGCAATGACGAAGGCAACTTGAACTTCATTTCCCTGCTATGATAGCTCTCTACTGCTTTGCCTATGCCTTCATGGCTGGAACAAACTGTGAGAAGATTCACAGCAGAAAGAGCACCTGGCATTCCTAACACAAAATTGGTTATGATTCTGCTGCACTGTTTACTGGCTGCACAGTGGTTTTCTCTGACCCTGAGTTTTCTCTTCTTTAAAGTGGGCGCATGCTCACAGGTCATGTGTGTAAACTTCCTGGCATGTATATAAAACTGCCCCCTCTGGAGTCTGATGCAACCTAGATCATGGGTGCTAGATTTTTTTAAAGAATTAGGTCTCTGGCATAAACAGCTTAGTTTTCCCAAACAGCAGATATTCCCCAAATATGAGGGAGCTTCCTATAAATTCTTTTTATCTTTGTTGTTTCATGCAGTGATCAAAAACCAAGTTAATAAATACATTAACAACTTGAACTAGCCAAAGAATGCCAATTTCCTATTTTTCTCCTTAGTCATTAAATCAATTATGCTGATTTTAATAGGGGCCAATTTGAATTTTTCTAAAAGTGTAATCATGAATTATTTTCCAGTTACCTTAAAAAGTACACTTAGATCAGACTAAAGCTGGAAAACAAGGGATTAAGCAAAAATTACATCATCTGGTGGCGATAGACTGTATCAAGGAAGATGAATACAGTGTTATGGTAAAGTCTGTATTTGCAATTGCTTGTATACATTTTGAACTACTGGGGTGATTTTTGGATTAAACACTGGACTAATGATTTTTGTGATTATTCTCTAACATAATCTTTAAGAAGATTCTGTGAGGCATTTCTTATTATCCCTGCTTTACAGATGGTGAAATTAGGAGAGTAAGAAATGTTAAATAATCACTTAAATTCATACAATTTGTCATAGCTTAGAAATTCAAACCCAAGTCTTCCTGAAGCCAAAGTAAAAGCTATTTTCACTGTATTAGCTGAACTTTTAACATACAATTGTCAGTGTTCACTAGGGACTACATTAAAATAATAATAACTGGTAAAACTGGTAAGAGATCTTTGCATTGTCATGTCATTAAGCAAGTATAAATTCCACATGAATTGATTTCTTCAATGGGCTCAAGACCCTGGCAGCAAGTTCAAACACTAGGCTCCTATTACAGGTATATGCAAGGGTGAAAAAGTTAAATAAATTAATTATTTATTTAACAAAAATGTATTAAGCACCTACAGTGTGTGGCATTTGGGATAAAATAGTGACCAAAATGCTCATCCATGGCAGGAAGAAGAGGACAGGGTAGAAATTAATTCAAGAATAATAAGAATATAATTCCAAACTTTGATAAATGCTATGAAGGAAGAAAATGTGGGAGATCTGATTTAGTTTCTATGTTGAGTTTTGAGAAGGATATCAAGAAATGTTTCCCTAGATATGAAAGGAATTGATATTGTAGCTAAAATGTGTAGTGGATATCAAATTTAACTAGATGAGGATCAGGAAGGAAAGCATTCAGGCAGAGATAACAGTGTTTGCAAAGATCCTGAACCTTGGGCACAGAAGAAACATCATGCATCTATGATAACAAAATAAGGCCAACATGGCTGGAGAGCAGAGAGGAAAGAGAAGCATGCATTGTATTTTCAAATATGGCCATAACTATATCCCACCCCAAATGTTCTTCTATAATATGATATACCTCACCTCCTGGAATCTGAGTGACCCTGTGAGTGACCAATTAAATGTGGTGGCTAGGACAGAGGATCATTTTAGGTGTAACTTATGCTTCTTGCTGTTTGGAAGATAGCTTCCGTGTAAGAAGTGTAGCTGCCCTGAAAACATCATGTGCTGGGCCCTGAAGAGTGAGACACCAGAGTGGAAGTGAGGTGAAAGCACATGGAAGTGCCAGAAGTGCCCCACGCATGACTAAGGAGGATTCATATTGGAAGTGGATTCTCCAGATCCAGCTGCCTGGCTGATGCCATGTGGACCACAGAGAAGCTACCCATGTGGACCAGTTGAGCCCTTCCAAAATCACTACCTCCAAAATTATGAGCAAAATAAAATGTGCATTTGAAGCCCTTAAATTTTGGGGCGATTGGTTTCGAAGCAACAGTTAACCAGAACATGCATGTGGAAATGAACGGAGACAACTCAGAGGAGAAGAAATAGAGGCTGTTTAGGCAAAATTTAATATAGCAAGGGAATCGGTCAATATCACTTGTGTTTAACAGAGACTCAAAGGCAGTCAGGAGAGTAGGAGAGGTTTATAGTGGAAAAAAGGGAAGGCTTCAGGTGTGCTCTGATTGGGAGCTAGAGGGGGGCATCCCATGCAATTGGTTTGGGGACCATATTGAGCCTTCTCTGCCTGGCCTTGACTTGGAAGCAGGGGAAGAAATCAAGGAAGCTGGCAGTGCTTGATAGACTTCTGATCCATGGGGGCCAATTGTTGCAAAGGTGGTTTGTCCTTCTACAGTTCTATGGTCATATATGGTCTGGTTATTGTCCACTTACATATGCAATATCTCAGGTAGCATGGTTCAAGGTGAGGCTGAAGTAGACAAGAAGTAAATCTCACCTCTTTAAGAGTTTTAGACTTCATTAAGAATTTTGTTACAAACATGCCAGTTGGAGTTGATCTTTGTGCTTCCATACACCTGAATGGGAGAGAGGCGAAGTTAAAGCTAGCATATACAATACGACACCCAGAAACAATGATGACAGATAACTGGCAGGAGCCTAGTAAGGTGGTAGGGACTGACTGGCTGAGCAAGAGATGTAGATGTGCCTTAACAATGGGCTTTAGAGCCAAGCAACAGAGGATCCAGAAGCAAAGAACAATCTAAGACCCAAGCAAATGGATCAAAGGACGACAGGCCACAGGCTTGGACCCTTGAGCTCACTCATTCAACGAAAGCTAATCGATCACCGTTTTAGATCAGGAGCTGTTTTCCTTCTGGAGATGCAGTGTTGAACAAAACAAACCAAGCCTCTCCTTGTGAAGTCCACAGTATGGTGTCAAGGAGATGGATAATAAATACGTAACAAAATAATAAGTAAACTACATGAGGGTGGGGTGACTCTGGGGATTACTTTAGAAAAGGCAGTCCAGGAAGGCTTCCAAGGAAGGAGGTGGCACTGGTTGTTGGGGAAGAGCCAAGGATGCTACCACCCCGCAAAAGGGCGCGGCCAGCAGGCAAAGCAGCCTGCTTAAGTCCTGAGGCAGGGAGGGTCTGGGTGCATTCAAATGCCTGGACGACAAGCTGCTGCACCCTGAGCGTGAGTGAGCCAGAATCCAGGAATGCAAAATGAGGTGAGGTGAGTGCCAGTCTGGATGTTATTCGAATCCTATGTAAAGCTGCTGGAGAGCTGCATGCTAGGGTGGGTATGAGATGAAGGGGGAGATGGATTTGATCTCATTTACACTCTTAAAAGCTCACTTCCCTGGGCTTCAAAGAAAAACCTTTAGAACATGCTCCAGTGGATGTGAAATTCAGAGAAGACTCTAGATTCAGACAGAACAAGACAGGGTGTAGTCCTAGAGTGAGCGAGGCTCTAGGGACATTACCAAGGCAAAGAGAGGTGGCGGCCCAGTGTCCAGACATGAGACACGGGTATCAGAGGGGAAGAGTAAAGACCCAGACACCAAAGCCACAGCTTGACGTCAGAGTGACCCTCTGCGTCATTAAAACATAGCTACCATTTCTCAAATATAAACTGTGTGCCAGACAATGAGATATGCTGTCTCGTTGAATGCTCACAACCACTTTATGGAGTGAATACTATTATCCCCATTTCACAGATGAAGACACTGAAGCTCAGAGACGTAAAAGGACATGTTTAAGTTTACTCAGCTCATAATCCTTACGCTGGGATCCAGACACAGTCTCCACAGCAGGTATTCTTAACCATGACACATGCTGCTTCCCCGCGCAAAGGCAGACTTGCTTGATGTTTAGTCACCTGAATTTTGAAAGCAGCTTCCTTAAATGCCCTTACACAGGACCAGGTCCACACTCTGCCCTCCAACCTGGGAGAGGATGGAGGTGCTGGTCAGAAGAACCAGCTAAGAACTGGGTGGCCAAGAACTGGGCAGGTCCCAACTCTCAGGCTCGTGTCTAACTTAAAATCACCACCAGCAATGCATAAAGAACCCAAATTTGGAAACAATTGAATATCTCAGCTGCAGCCACTGACTGTCTGTCCCCAGCATGTGCCCATGCATACAGATACACATATATCTGCCTCTGCATATGCCCAGAGATAGGTACGGCACGTGTGCATTCTTTTCAGTTTTGCAGAAGCAGCAGATGGATAATTGCAGCCCCTAAGTGCCTAATCTGCTCTCCGGGACATGGGCAGATTTCCGAGCCAACAAACTTAATTGAACTTTCTATTCCAGCTGGAAAAGGTTACAGAGTTGCTGCATACACAGCACAGGCAGAAGGAAAAGGTCAGCCACTCAGTCCTCTTTGTAATGGATTGACCGGAGGCATATTGTTTTGTTTTCTTTTCTTTCTATTAAAAAAAAAAATCTTGCCCACAACCACTGGATGGTAAAGCTTAATTAGTCTAGTTGAGGTTCCCTCAACCCACATTTAAAGATGTGCATTTTTTGTGGACCCTGTCCATGGTCCTCAGAAAGGTCACTGAAGTCCCCGTGTGAAATAAAGAGAAGAATTTTGCTTACAGGCAAGTGCCTGGGCTTTTGAAAGTTCTTAGATAGTCAAAGAGCTACAAAAGTGCATCTCAGACTTTGTTTTGGCCTATGTAGGTATCACCTTGAAAACACTGATTCCTGGGTCCTGCCCAGGAGATCCTGAGTCAGATCGGGGTAGGGCCTGAGAATGTGCATTTTTAATAAGCTCTCAGATGGTGCATTGATGATGCTGGTACTGGGACAAGCTCTGGGCAGTCCTGCTCTACGATCCTGTCCCACTCGAAACTTCTGACCTTTTCTCGGAGGTAAGTGTATCAATAATTGCGTTGTATCCCGAAATGGAAAAGTTGGAAGTACAGGGAACCTTGTTTAAATCTGGGTTGGTTGGACTGCTCAGGAAGATGGTGCCCTTCTGTGTGTCCCATTTTAAGAAGTCCATTGGAAGCTGGCGTCTGTCCATAGATGCACAACCTGGAGGCAGTCTGGGGACATGGAAGCTGGACCTTAAACAATGGGGAGGTAGAATTTGAACCTGCTATGGGCTGGGGCTGGGGCTGGGAGGTGTTGACTCCTACAAAGAACTGAGGAATTTTTTTAGTTGAAAACGAGAGGATTTTTGAGAAACATGATTCCTGTCATCAAATACCTGAAATGCTGTCATGCAGAACAGGGATTAAGCTTCTCACTGCAGCTCCAAAGGACAGAACCAAAAGTAATAGGGGGAACTATTTTGACTCGATATAAGGAAACAACATAAGGAAATCGTTTTTTTAAATAATGAAAATGGGAATTGACTGTGGCATGAGGGACTTAGCTCCCTGTCATTTGGTGTCCAATCAGAGACTGGGGAACTGCTTATCTGGAGAGGCAGTAAAGCATATTGAAGCATTACACAGTTGGACTAGATAGTTAATTTCTCTCATAGCATTCTGCACACAATTAGCATTCAATAAATGTCAAAATAATATATCTCTGAATTTCCTGGCATTAATTCTTATAGGATTTCTCAAATGAATCCTGCTGACCTCCTACTTGGATTCTTGCAGTAGTTTCTGATACCATCTCCTCGCTTCCAGCTTCTCCTGCCTTTAAATCCATCCTTTACATGGCTGTCAGGTAATCTGTTTAAAATGTGAATATTGCCATGTCATCCTGTGGTTAAATTCATCTTCTGCTTAATACACTTAACTCTTCCCATTGTCTATAAAATAACTGTTACTTTCACCTGCATGGCATGCAAAGCCTCTGTGACCCACACACCACTTATCTTGCAGGTCTCAACTCCTTTCCCCTGCTAAAAGGGCTGTCTTGGATTTCCTCTTACACCGCAGGCTACTGCAAGTATAGCTGAGCATATATTGTCTACCTGGAATTTCTTTACCTTCTCCAGCCAACTCCTACCTACCTCTCAACACCCAGTTTAGGAGTTATCTTTTAGAGGAAGCCCTCCCTAACACATTAGGTTAAGATCACAATTAAAAAGCACATAGCCCGCTGCTTATAGGTAGGGGAATGTTTCCTAACATCTTTATAGTAAGGTGGAAGGAGAAGTTGTTTTCAACTATAGAATAAGGTAATACATATACTGAGAAGATATGTGGAACCTCAAAATAGGATTGTATTTTTTAAAAAGGTATCACTTGCTAGAGAGGCTATAAATGTTAATGCCTGTGGGAGGCAGATGGGAAACATAACTGTGAACCTGGCCACATTGAGAGTGGGAAACTGGGGGAGGGATGGCCATCCCAAGGGGCTGCCTCTTCTGCACTCCAGCATATTGTTACCATGTGTATAGAAATGTGAGCCAAGATTTCTAGATCTTATTTTTCAGGAAATTACAAAATCCAGGTATTCATAGGGAATCTCATAAGCTTAAAATATTTTAAAAGTGCTTACTTTTAAATATCATATGGAATCAATACAGTACCTTCAGGGATGATATGGCTCATAGATGGCTATTTTGCAACCTCTGTTCAAATTGTCTATGTTGGTTTGCAGCCTGTGTTATTCACCTGGCTGCCTCTACAGGCATAAGAACAAGTGAGAATGGGTGGCTCGTCTCAATACTGAGGAAATGTGGGGCAGGAAAAAAAAAAAGGCCAATTAGGATTTAAGATCACAAGTGTCTCTGATGCAGCTCATCTCTAATCGCACAAAATTAAGCATATCCTGTCATTTTCCCATGCCTGAGTTTCCTCAACTGTCATACAGGAGTCTTAAGTTTCTATTCTATGTACCTCAAAGAGAGTTTGTGAAAATTAAATGCGATAGTGAAAGTGAAATTGCCTTGAAAAGAGCAAGACACACTGATACCTATTTGCACATAGCAGAGGCACCTGGACCATCCACACGGCGCTTCCTAGTGGGCTCGTGAAGGTAAAAATGAGCTCATTATCTGGCAACAGTTTCTTCTGTTTCCCGTAAATACTTTGGTACAAGACAGGCTGGTTCACTGGGTGAAGGTAAAGATTGATTGATAAGTGGTTTCTCAATCCAGAGACGAACTGAAAGGACACGTGCCTCTCCTTCCCACACTGCCAGCCAAACCCTAGTCTAGTATGTCACATGTCCTCCTACACAGAGCTCTGCCAGACAAAAGGGGTTCTTGTCAATTGTTTTGTTTTGTTTTTTCGTACTTTGGAAAAATAAAGGCATAGAGGAGAATCTATTAGGGCAAGCAGGGTGCATATCCCGGGGTAGCTGGAACAGACCGTTAACCCTCTATGCCAGGCTTAAAGGAAAGACTGAGACCAAGTCTTTTCAGAAGGGAGGAAGCTTGCCAGCAATCTGAGTACTAATTACAAGCATGTTATTATACAGCAACACTGTTAGAAGCATGAGCTTGGGAGTGACTCTTGGTCTGGGATTAACTCCTCTTTTCTTTATACCGCCTTATAAGTTGACTGGTAAAAAATGACTGCAATTCCTCACTTCTCCCTATAGCTGTGCCTTCTGTAGGCTGACTTTGTAGCCTCTTCCATAATTAGGAGGAGTCTGTTTCCCCGCTCCCTTAGTCTGGGCTGTTCTCACGGCTGGATTGACCGATAGAATGTGGAGGGAGTCACACTGCCAGTTCCAAATGGGGACCTCAGGAAGCTCTGAAGCAGATTTGCCTCCTCTTTTTCCTTCTCCTCCTCTTCTCTCTCTCATGTGCAGAATCCTGCCACTGCCACAAGGGCAATCCTGGGATATCCTGCTAGCAGATGACAGATATGTCGCCCAGTCACCCTTGTCACCCCAGCTGACAGCCAGGCAGTGCCAGACATGTGACTGGGGCCATCATTGACCATTCTGCCCAAGCTGACCCACCAGACACATGATTGAGCTTAGACAAGGTTAGCCACACCTTGCTCAGATCAGTAGACCCATGCAACTGACCCAGGGACTTAGAAGAAATAATAAACATTTATTGTTTAAGTCATTGAGCTCTAAGGGTAGTTTCTTATGCAGCCATGTTTACCCAATACAGACCTTGAGCAAGTCAGAGATCTTTCTGAGCTTTGATTCCTCTTTGACCCTCATATGCAAAATGGCAATATAATATTAACACCACGTAGAACTGTAGTGAGTATTCCATTAATGGCTGCTCTTACAGAAATATGTCAACTTAGAAAGATTTATTGAAGTTGTGTTTCTTTACAAGCATCCCATGACTCTAGTGTGTTGCTCACACCTTAATGCCCTCTTCCACATGATCCGACTGACGCACAACACCAAACTAATGAAGCTTCACTGTAAATTCAAGGTTTCACCAAGTCCTTGGTAGTGATTGTATTTAAGTAAACCCTAACATCATCAGCAAATGGCTAATAGCAGTTAGAACCCCCATTTTTCCTGAGAGAAAATGGGACAAAATGAAGCACACTGTTCTCACTACATCACTAGGATTAGAGTTTTAAACCCTATACTGTGTGGAATTTGATAATTTGTGACTTGAGAGGCTGAATCCTTTCAATCCTCTGCAAAGGAAAAGGCTCTGCCCGAAATTAAGTCTTGTAGCAGGGCTCCAGTATGTATTTACCTGGAAATTTTCAGAGACCTAAGAATGCCACCACTTTGACCATGTTTTCTACCATAAAAGACATCTCTGTGCATCCTTGATTTGCTTGCCATTTCCTGCGGCATGTAATTCAAGTCCACCAGTCCAAAAAAGAGGAAGCTCTCTCCTTCCTCTCCACCTCTTTCTCCAACTCTTAGCTGACCTTCATTGCCCAAATTCCAATCTCCTCTCCTCTAATTAAGCCAAGTTTTGTACCGCAGGTCATAATGTTTCTCCTCCAGAGCCAATGACCTACCTAATGACCTACGAGCAGCCCTCTGCTGTTTTAATCGCATATGACCTCTGTCACTGCAGAAAAGGAGGGTTGCTATTCCAGGCCTTTGGTGGACATAGCTGGCCAGGCATGGTGCTCCTTTCTCCTGAATCCAGACGTGGTCTCAGTCCATAAAGGCAACAGAAACAATAATGCAATAATAAAAAATGCTTCTGTAACACTCACTCTATAAATAAACGAGAAAACTTGGATAAAGGCTTAGACAATTTAGCTATAGAATCTGTGCTTTTAATCACTATGCTATTCTAAGAGAACATTCCAGAAAACTGCTTATCAGCTGTTGGAGTTGGCAGAAGAGATGAAAGGAGTGAAACTTATTTGTTCTTGCGATTATAGAACATTATTGCTGAAAGGTACTTTGGGGAACCACTGCATCTATTTCCTTGTTTTTATAGATGAAGGAATGAGGTCAAGAAGAGTGAAGTGGTTCAACACATTTCGAAACTATGTTAGTGGGAAATAGTCACTCTAGTGATCCATGAATCATGATGCCACTGGGTTAACCCTGATAATAACTACCATTTATTGAATGCTCATTGTAGGTCAGATACTACGTTCAATGCTTTATCTCATTTAATTCATGCATTTAAATTCATCTCATTTTTTCAGGCATTTTCTCATTTAATTCACAGAAAATTCTAGGATGAGAAAACTGAGACCCCAGAGCTGTTAAGGAGTGGGCCAAGGTCACATAGCTAGGAAAGGGAGGAGTAGAGATTGTAATCTGGTTCTGGCTGACTCCAAATCTCTTGGGTTTAACTACTGTGCAACACTAGATGATAAGGGATAAGGTCATGCTTTCACAGAAATCATGGTACTGGTTCTGATTGAGAGGAAACCAGAGATTTGTTGCTGTTTTATAAATTCTTCCATCACTGTCTATACTATGGGAAATCTGAGGTTTCACCCCACTGAACTTCCCAGAATGGAATAGAATGCAATTCTGAACGTTGAAGAATCAAATGTCATGTGGAGGAAACATTTGGAGAGATGTATCAATTGCATATCTCCAAAATACCTGCCTGGGATTGGGAAAGGAAGATTTCAAGGCAATCTAAAAATCTGGAATTAGACTCTGAGGTGAAATAAAGCCCAACACACCTTTTAGATTCATAGTCAGAAATCAATGGACAGAAATGTTCCTGGAAAATTAAAGTGTAAATGCCTTGAGGTCGAGAGTCTTGTTTTTAAATTCAACTTTCTGCCCTCCTGTCAGACCGTAGGCACACTGTAGGTGCTAACTAGAACTCTTGTATCAGAAATTAAAAGGCCTTAATGATATCTAAGACAGTACCCTCCTTCTATAGTGTGGGAATGAGGCTTAGAAAGATGAAGATAATTTCCAAGTAAAAGTGTCCTCCTCCTGCACTCAGTGCACACTGCATATAATGCACAACTGCTTGAATTGAAGGTGAAATGAAAAAGGAAACAAAGAATAAATACACTCAACTGTAATGCCTGGGTCTAGGTGTGCTGTGGGGGAAATTGCAGGTCATCTAATCCAGTTGTCAACTGGCACCTAATTGTCATCTTTTCAGTGGAAGTCACCCATGTTGTCGGTAAGGAGTAGGGATGGGGAATTCCAGGTAACTCTAGGTGAAAGTAAACAATGAGTAGCAAAACCTCTCAAAAGCACTGTTTTTGTCTCAACTATGTTCTTCAGTTCCACTTTTAGAAACAATTAAAATATATTCCTTAAAACAGTAGCCTGGGTGATTTGAAGATGCTCTTGTAAAAAGCCTAGTTTACGAGACTGAAGTCTTTTTACATGGATGGTTTGGCAATAGTCTTTCCCTAACCAGAGGCCATTACTCTTGATGGAAGCAAAGATGGCAAGGGAGAAGCCCATTCCAGATCCACAGACCATTGGGTCCTTGGCTTTTACCTTAAGCCTGCTAATTTCTGAGCTGAGAATTGCTCATGGGCATTGAGCCATGACTACCTAGTGTCTTCAGAATCATAGGTCCATAGCCAGTTAGGCTGGAAGGGACCTTGGAGATGATTTAATTCTGGCCTCTCATTTTGCAGATGGGGAGACAGAGGGTTAGTGACTCGCCTAAGGTCACACAGCTGTTTAATGGCAGAGCTGGACCCAGGCCCCAGTTTACCAGACTCCTGGTCCTGCTGTCTGTCCACTCCCCCAAGCTGCCTCCTCAGGCTGCTCAGCTACCATTAAGGCAGCTGTACCATTTGCTTCTCAGTAACCAGCCCCTGGAAACACATAGGGAAGCCTTTCTTTCTTGCCTCTAATAGTTCTCGTCAGTCATTCCCTTCCATCTAATGAATGGGGTGTTGGTGATTCAATTGCATTTGCTAAGCACTGGGTAGCTTTTGACTTCCTTCTGAAACAGTTGCTTGTACCTGATTAAGTCTAGTGTATAATGCAGTGGGCAGCTCTGTCCTGTTTATGACACCTCAGCAAAAGATAAAATTATGACTCTCATATAAATATAAAAACACATGCCAAATATTTTATTTAACTCATGAATTAATGAGGGAACCAGTAAGATGTTACAACCCATTCAAAGGAGAATTTAAAGAACACACACAGGCAATCAGAAAGCTGACACAAATGACAAATAGTTGCAAAAGTAGTTAATATCCATAGGGCAATAATCAATTTATCTCCACTGGACACAATTTGTATTCCTAAGGATAATAATAATTTACATTATTATCAGTTTTCTTTAAATTAGAGTGGTAAAATAGCTCAAAGACAAGGCAAGGCAGATATAACCCAGAAGAGTGAACCAGACAGGACCCCAACTAATCACTTTTTGCCTATTTCAAAGCCTTTCACAATTTTTGTGACAGCCCCAGGTGCTGATAAATTCCCTTGATGACAATGTCTCTGACTTCCTTGAAGCAGGAAATAAAGTGTGTCACTGTCCTTCTTACACACTTTCAGTGCCTCATTGGTTCACTCCCCTCTTCCTCTGGACACATATTCCATGGCCAGATCTCACCAGTCTTCTGTGTTTTTTCTCTTAGCAAGCTGTCAAGACTGGGAAAGGTCTATATAATTGGAGAAGTCACACGACCTCTCTGAGCCTCAGATTCCTTATTGATTATGGTTCCTCCTACTCATGGTTTCTGATTCACAGGACTTTTGTCTCCAACATTTAAATGAAGTTACAGCCATTCTTTCTTGATTTGGTTTGTCAGCGATATTTGCCTGAGGTACACTTTGGTTATTTATTAAAAAGAGGGTTTGTTAGAAGGAGTTTAAAGACATATGTGAATATTCAAGAAAAAGAGAAAATATCAGCAGCACAGTTATCTCAACCCCAGTCATCCCAATGAGCATCATCTATCAATCTAATAATAATAATCTAATCTAATAATAATGTTCCTTGTTAAGTACTTACTGTATGCCAGGCAGCATGCCAAGTGTTTTATCTCTCTTGTTCTTTTATCTTTACTATTACCTTTGGAAGTAGGTGTATAATTACCTACACTTCATAAATGAGGAGACTGGAGTGCAGACAGACTAACTCTCCAAAGTCCTACAGTTAATGAATACTTGTTCCAATATTCAAATATAGCTCTCTGCACAGAAAAATGCACACCCTTAACCCCCATGCAACACAGGCTTATTGGAAAGTGGTTGAAGATCCCTTGGAACAGTAACTTGCTTGTAAATTCCCTCTCTCCATGGTAAACCCCCTGTTTATATTTCCCCTAAGAATTTCATTAGAATATTTTTCAGTGTTAAATATAAAGCAACCATGTTAGCTATAGTTTTAGACATAGCTCCCACTTCAAAGGGGAAACCTCACTTGTGTCTGATGTTTTCTCCCCAAATACAAGATATCAAGTTGTTCTATATATTCGAGGTGGTAAGAATAGGCATTAAGAATATAGCTTTGTGTCTTGCAAATGTGGGTCTGGCTGTGTGTGCTTCACTCCCCCATGCCCCAGCCTTTTATCAAATGTGAGTACTGAGGCAATTTAGTTAATCTCTTTAAGTCTTTGTTAATCTGCAAAGTGGACAATGATAATACCTACCTCATCGGATGATTTTGGGGAGTACATGAACAAGTTCATATAAGCACTTGGCTGATCACTGCAAAATAGTAAATAATCAATAAATATTAGACATCATGATTAGCAAGGATTTTTCTCTTACTCTTAACAAAGCACCACACAAAGCATAGTAACTAAAGCAAAAATAAGTTAGTTGCAGCTATTTGCCTCAAATGATTATTGTGTAAAAATAAAGCATAAAGTCTTGATAAGCAATCATATATCCACTTCTTTTTAACTCATGAAATGACATACATATTAATAGTGCCTAATTTTTTTACCTTAAATAACTTGTATTTTAAGGATGTCTAAGATTTCAAGGGGCAAAAGCCAACTTCTCAAACTAGCAGTAAATAACATAATGAAGAGTGTTTGAAAGCTTTGAAGATCCCTCCCTATACCCAGAAACAAGACATACATCTAATTCCCAAAAGAGCAGGGCCAGAAACTAGCACACATATTTTCTTTCTTTTTCTCTTCAAGGCCACATGGCTTCTCATGTCTTTTTCTTTGTGCTTGTTTATTTCAGTCTCTTCTCCCAGAGTCCATCTTCTTTGGTCAACTCTTCCCCTTGTGCCATACCTATCATGGACTCACCACACAATGCCAGCCTGAACCCTTCAGCAGACAGGAGCCTGCCGATTCTTACCTCACTGACTCAGTCTGTATCCCAGCTCTTAATTTCCAGGAGAAAGAATTGGAATCACGCGATACCCTCTGGGTTGTGTCCGCAATGGTATTCCTACCATATCCAATCAGCTTTGGCCATAGACATTCAGGTCATATAATATTAGCCAGGTAGAGGGGACCACTTCCATGGGTGACGAAAAAGTCAGGTACCCCATGGAGGGTAAACTACCACACAAGTTGGGTGGATTCTCATTGTAATTCATTAATACTCCTATTATTTATAGTATGTCTATTTCAGAGCTCAGGGAGATTTTTCCATAAGTGATTATGTTCTTCCACTCAGGAAACAATTTACATGTGCTGCTTGCTGACAGCTCTGTGGATGAGCTGTTCTACCCATCCACTCCCCTGGGTGTTCTGGGGCAAAACTTTAGAGCTTAGGATTTAGCTATGTCTTGACTACACCCTCTGACATCACTGTGAACCAGTGACGAATCTTGGGTTAATACCATTTGACTGCAGGGTGGACACAAGGGATATTTGTTATATAAATATCTGGGGGCATTGCTATTAACACCATCCACTCAGTGGTGCAGAAAGCAATGTGCTATAACTCTCCTCCAAGGGCATACATATTGAGGAAAAGCATTCTGCACAAACTCATTAGAGTGCCTTTATTTTGCTTATGCAAAGATAACTTGAAGGAATGGTGCTATATACTGATTTTAAAGGGGTCAGTGAAGGTTTATAAAATAATTTAAGAGATAACTTAAGATTCAGAGTGTTTTTTTTTTAATGGTTGCATGAGATAGAAGGTGAAGCACAGCAAAAATTCTAGTCTAGGAAGGGTTTCTCTTTGGAGTGGTTGGGAAAGCACTGAGCTGGTTGGCAGAGAACCTGTGCTCAAGTCTTGGCTCTGATACATCCTAGCTTCATGAATTGGGAAAGTCACTTTTCTAAACCTGAATTCTAACATGTGTGAAATGGGGCAATGCCTTTGTCCTGGATAGTTGTGAGGAGCAAGGCTAATAAGCTAACAGGTAAAAAAGAACAAACAGCTAAGTTCTATATAACTATGAAAAGTTTTAGATCCATCATCTCATTCACCTTTGGAAAAAGTGAGGCCCTGGAGAGGTCAGGTCACTTGGAAACCTAACATAAGTAGTTGGTGTCACCTGGTTGAGCATCTCACATTTCTTGGCTCTCAAGTCAAAGCGAACAAAATCCTACCTTCAAGACCCTAATAACCTATCAGTTACCTAATTTCCTATACATTTCTTATCAATGACCTGACCCTATTCATGGTAGGATTAAAGAATTGTGCTTAAGGGGTGTGAATGAAACCTTGTCTCAAATATCGCATCTTACTAGCTGAATTATTGGTAGCCCAGCTATTTAGTCTTTATAAACATGAATTTTCTCCTCTGAAAAATAATGCTGCAACAATAATAGGAAGCTTACACAGTTGCTATGAGCTAACATATGTAAACAATTAAGTATGATGTTTAGAATAGAGTAAATGCTAAATAAACAGCATAATAGAGGAGGAAGAGGTTTGGAAGAGAAGAAAAAGGAACTATATTTCATCACTTTAAAGGTTAGGTTAACAAATTTTTTTCTGATGGACAAAGGGAAGGGAAGGTTGCCACTTCTCTCCAAGTTAAGTCTGCTCAATTTGTAAAGGTAGCATTAAAGGACTGTAGCATTTGTATTCTTGAACAGAAGTCAACACAGGCAAATATAGAAGAGGTCATATCATGGCCTGGTCCTCCTCAGAAACACTCAGCTTCCTACAGAGTTATGTTAAAACTCCTTCACCAGCCTTTCATGAATGAAAATTATTTGACTTTGACTTCTGCCAGATCACCCATGGTACAGGTCCTCCCCCAATAGATACACTATGCTATCCTTCAATCACAGTAGATTTTGCCCATTTGCTAATCATTCCCTGTACTTTGCTAAATCTGAACTTGGTCCAGATTATCTTGACCTAGAGTCCCTCTGCTGTGAAAGAGAATATATTCTGCCTGTGAAAATCTTATTTATCCCCCAAGGTTCAGTTCAAATGTCACTCCATCATTTAAATCTTCCCTAATTGAGGTAAACAATTCCTTATCTTGCATTACTATTCACCATGTCCCTTTATTTAGAATGTGTCATTCTGCATGCCTCTTTCCCTACTATGCTGTAAGATCCTTGAAAATAGAACCAACATATGCCTCATGTCTATATTATTTGAAAAGCTTAGTGTAAGGTCTACACATAATAGGTGTTAAATAGTGGTTAAATTGAATCAAAATTTGTTTATGAGCTTGTTAAAGAATTGTGAGTTTTAGGGAAAAGGCAGATATATGATTTGGTTTCTGCCAATCTTCAGATGATGCCATTTGGGAAAAACAGAGCTCCAAACTACTTATTGAGTGAGTATTTTTCTAGTAATTAACTTAGCTATTGCTTGTGGAGCACATACCATATACCAGTCACTGTTCTAAGTTACATGTGTTACCTCCCCCCAAACTCCAATTAGGTAGTTTCTACTATTACCCCATGTTGCAGATTAATAAACAGAGACTTGGAGAGCCTGGATGACTAGTCAGAGGCCACACAGCTAATATATGATGGATTCTGGATGTGTCCCCAGAATTCACACTTTTAACCACTATTAATACACTTTCAGAGCCAGGGCAGCCCTCGCCCTCACTTCAGATGTCTTAGGGAGTTTCAGGACCAAGGATAACAGCCTCCTGTGCAAGCTTTCCTTCCTCTTGGAATGTAGCAATTCCTGGCTGGCTTTCTAAACTACTCCCACTGCCCTGCAATCCCCAGTGAGAAACAGCCAGGAACTGCATGCACCCGCCTGAGGGGAGCTTAGTCAGGAGGGCTAGAGCAAGAATGATAATAATGGTGATGCTCTGGTGCAGTTTCCCTGCTATTTTGTCCTCACAGTAAAACATTAAGACGGGCTGCAGGGACAGTAACACAGTCCCCACTGCCCGTTTTCTCTCTCCTTCTGTAATGTAGCCAGAGACTTAAATACGATTGAGTTAATCTTTGAAGAAAACAGAAAATACTGTAACAATAAAGGCCGTAACATGGTTACAAATGAGAGCTACTGCTCCCTTCTGCATTCTAAATTCCAAGGATAATTCTGCAGAGCTTCATTACCAGAGTATAATTGTGTTATAGAACTCTAAATCACCCTGCTACACTTAACTGGCAATAACATTAAGATAGCGCAGATATTCATTTTAATTAAAACATAGCCTCAAACTATTTCCCAGCTATAAGAGGCAAAACTTTCTCCCCACCAACCCCCCAACCAGGAACTTTCATTTGTTAGCACTTCTATGGCCAGCAGTAGAGAGGAGATTTAAACACAATTAGGAAACTCCACCTTAAAAGCTAGGAGCCCTTAAGGCTTTGCTGAGGGAGGTGGATACTGGGAAAGCTGGCTTGGTTTTAACCTTTTTCTCATATATGAGACACTGACAGCAATTGTTTCAGAGAGGATGGGGTTCCCAGATAATCAGTTCAAGAGTTACACAAATAGGAATGGAAATGTGCTAGTCCAGACATTCACAAAAACTCAGTAGCACAGCCATTTGCAAGAGTTTCTCATTGCATATAGGACAAACGTTTAAGTATTTCTTAAACATCTACATTGTGTTGTGCACTTGGAATGCACTTGGCTCCTTCCCTCAACTGTCTGGCAATCTAGTGAGGGAAACTGACATATAAATAAGAAATTGCAAACAAAATACTCCATAGAAGATGGGCCCAATCCCTCTGTCTTTCCTCAGGATGGGAAATTTGAGGTGGATTTTGCAGTGCAAAGGAAGGAGTTTTCCAGACAGACAAGTGAATGACAAGAGCAGAGGGATGAACAGTTGGACAACAGTTGCGTGACATTGTATAGGCTATTCTGGAGATTCTAAATGATTCAGTATGGCTAGGCTGTAACATGTAAAGAGTTATGGAGAAATGCTGTTGGGGAGGCCCAGTATATGGAGAGTCTCAGGTGCATTTGCAAGGACTTTGGTAAAGTTTATAGGTGAAGCTTCAGCCCATAAGTAAAGAAGAATTATGCAAAGTTTAATCAGGGGGACAGGAGCTGAAAAACACTGAAAGCAGCATGATTTTTGAGGCTGTGGCACAGATTCTGTAGTTGGCATTTCATTCAAGTCTTCAAATTACCTCTCCATCCCCTTAAAAATATTAATAAAATAACAATAATTGGATCAAAAACATTGATGAACATTTCTGAATGTATACTATATGACTAATGATTTGCATATAGTATCTCATTTAATCCTTCAATGCTTAAGGATTAACATTCTCCATTTCATATATGAGAAAAGTCAGGTACAGATAGATTGAATAAATTGCCTACCAAGATCACCTAGATAGAATTAGGATTCAAACTCAGGTCTGTCTGATTCCCAGTCCCCTGTTCAGGATCATAACCACTCAGCATAATTTTCAGTGCCAATTATAAATATTCATTCTATTCAGTATTCTGCCTCCACATCTCATACAAAAGACAACTCTGTATATTGTCCTCGAAATAGGAGTCAGGCCATTTGTCATTAATCTCACTCCTGCCCCTTGAACTTCCAATTCACTGGTCTAAATCCAACTCACACTTCAAGATTAGGCTCAGACCTTACCTGTTCCAATATGTGAACCATGAGAATTTGCTATAACTGATAACTTCTATTGCATGTACATCTGTTCTAGATTTTGGGGTTAAGGAAATATACAGGGCAGATAAGGTCCCTTTTCTAATGGAGCTTCATTTCTAGAGTAAAAGCCTTACTCCATGGCTGCACTGACTATTGTGAAAGCTGCTGGCCGCACATGCTATTGAGCACATGACATGTGGCTGGTCTAAAGTGCTATGTACATGTAAAAATCACACAAAATTTCAAAGACTGTACCAAGAAAGGTAAAATATCTTCTTGCTTTTGTGTGAATATTGATTATGTATTGACATGATAATATTTTGTACATAATGGGTTAAATAAAATATATGATCGAAGTTAATTTTACCTGTTTCTTTTTGCTTTTCTTTTTTGATGTGGGTCCTGGGAAATTTAAAGTTGCATGTGACTTGGATCATATTCCTAATGCATAGTACTGGTCTGTATTCAGCACCAAACCATTATGCTCTATCACCTCCTTAATAAAAAGATGAATAAAAAAGATAATTGAGGAGAAAGATGAGCATTGTGGTATTAATGACACAGTGACATAATTGAACATGTCAATAAGTGGCTGAGGGTGGACCTGTCATTAGATAGGGTGGGCAGGAAAGTCTGTCTGAAAATGTGATGTTTGAGCAGAAACCTGGAAAACAGCCGTGTGAAGGATGGGAGGGAGTGTAAGAGATTCAGAGAATTTGTTGTTTGTACCACTGATTTGACGATTAATATCTATTTCTAAATATTGTTTATAATTCCTTTTTTTTAATTAACAGAAGGGCACTGAGTATGAGAGAAAGTATAAAACTTTAAGAAAATCACTCTTATTTTCTTATCTGAATTTCAAGAAACCTAATCTTGGACATTCACTTAGCATCTGTGGCCCTGCTTTGCATCTATAAAATGAAAAAAAAAACCTCCCTAATATTTTTGTGAATTTCTGTGAGATGCAGTATGAAGGGCATCTTCCACAATGCAAACATTTAAATTTTACCTTCCCTTCCCTTCTTTTCTGATTTGATTCTGAACTCATATAGAACATGCAATGTCAATATCCTGTATCTTACCAGCCTTCATGGACCCTATCACAGAACCTTGCACATGGTGGATGCATAATAAAAGAGGTGAGTCAACGTTCTTTATCAAGTAGCCAAAAGAAATGGAACAAGTATGTTTACAAGACCAGAGACTATTGGGGTATTTTTGAGACAGTCTTCGTAAAGCAGACATTGTCCTCAAGAAGTTTTTGCTACCAGATTTCTTCCACTTACTTGATTACAATTCTGAAGAGCTTTTCAAATAATCCCCTATAGTTACATTTGTAAAGCTTTTAATTGTTGACAAAGCGCTTCCAAGTCCGTCTGATCTTCACAATAGCACTGCAAAGTTAAAAGAGCAAGCCGCATTAGAAAAATGAAGCAAGAGACAAAGCAGCCTGTCCAAAGTGGAACTCCTAGGAAATGGCAGAGCAGATCCTCTAAGTCTGGGCTCAGGGTGTTTTTCACCACATTATGTTGATCTATGAGTTCCTTATTAAGAGGTTGCATTTGTTAGCTTTTTCATAATTACCCTGTAGCTTTAACTATGCTCACATATTCACTTTTCTATGTCTGGATATTTTCTTGTGGGCATCTAGTTGTAATATAGCTCAAAAAAGCTCTGAATGATTGGGTACCTTTGTCCCAGTGGGCTACTCGGGGTTGTTGTTTTTTAAATTATTATTCCCCCTTCATTGTTTTGCTAAATCTCAAGTTCTGAAGTGCTGATAGGGGTTGAAACCCTTGAATTTACAAGAAAGTCCTTGCTATCTTCCCACAGCTAGACTCTGAATACTCAGAGATGAAAATAGACAAGGTTTCAATGCCTCCAGGCTTCCAACTAGAGATTTCAAATATTTCTAATTTCTTCAATTTAGCTTCATTTAAATTTTACTAAGAGGTAATTGCACTGAATTAATATAGTTACAATTATGTTGAAATCAATCCATTAACATCTTGAAAATTCTTATTAATCTGGCAGCAATGTTATGGGTAAAAACAGAAATACATCCTCTATTTGGAGTGTAAATTAATACAATAAGAATGCTGGAGTTAATTTCTGCAGGATATGAATTCCATGAGACAAGCGACTAGGACTTATGTTTCTAGTTTCTGGTTTCAAAGTGCTGCTTTTAGTGCATGATGATAATATTTGCATGTAAAAGTACCTGGAACCACTTGTCCTAATTCCTATTTCATTGAAGGGAACCTGATTAAAAGTCCAAATTGCAGAGTCTTTTCTGCACTTATTCACCTGCCTTTTAATGTCTTTATTTTCTCTCCCATAAATATACTTGAGACAAGAACTATGTCACCCCTCCTTTTTCCCCCCAACTCTGTATCTAGCACTGTTCTTGGAACCCAGTAAATATGCTCAAAAAACTACTGATAATTGTGATGGCAACTGCAACATGGCAGTGGTGATGATTATACGAAACCACAAGTAATAGTGTTTGTGTTTTTAATAAATTAGATGGTTTACAATGGTGTGTACTACATGGAACTCAGAATTCACTTGACATATGAATTTTGAGGTTACCCAAAATACAATCTAAACATTGATTCTTTAAACATCAAATATGCCATTTGTCTACATCTAAATCAGATACTTGTTTTCCGTCAACAGTCATTCATTCAACGATTATGAACTATCAGCTGTCCCCTGGTATATATTCATGATTAAAACAGACATAAATCCTGAAGTCATGGAGCTTACAATTTAGTGAAAGAGGAAGGCAATAATGACATGAGCAAATGCTTAATTTAAAATCATAACTTGTAAGAACTATGGTGAAAATGCACAAGGTTTATGAAGGGGAATAACAGAAGAGTTTGCCTTATGCAGGTGGATCCCTATATATTTATTCCAGAGCCTAACCCTTTCTTTGTGGTCCTGGAGTAGAAGGGGAAGGACAAAAAATAATGTTGGGTAAATCAGTAGGGACCAGATTACGTATAGTCTGTAGGCTTGGAAGATGCTGAGGTTTCTTTTAACTGAGAAGGGAAGCCACTGGAGCAGTTAAAGCAGAAGACTGATTTCATATGATTTACGTACCTACAGCATTCCTCTGGCTCTTTTACAAGGAATAGATTTGATGATGGCAAAAGTAGAAGATGTGGCCATTGCACTGGTCCAGGAGAGAGCATGAGACCTTGGGATGGTATGGCAGAGAGAAAGATAGGTAGAAGTCTTTGGATCAGAAGTAATTTTCATAAATAGACATGATGGAAAATTCAATACCCATTTGGATGTTAGCAAAGACTCAAGCCTAACTTTAAGATTTTTGGTTTGAACAACTCTATGGCAATAGTACCATTTAATAAGGTAAGAGAAAAAAGAAGATTCTTTAAGGTTTTGGACATGTTAAGAAGAGATGTCAAGTAGGCACGTGTTGCAATCTGGAGTTCAAGGAGCAGTTTATGCTAGAAATTTATGTAGGGGTTATCAGCATAAATGCGACATTTAAAGCAATAAAAACAGATTTTTTTAAGGAACATATATGGAGAATGAAGGAGAACAGGTCTTGAGGAGCTCCAACATTTCAAGTTCAGGTAGAAGAAGAAATATACAAGGAAGACCAAGAAAAAGTCAAACATTCTTGATAATCCCTCTGTGCTCTCCAGCTGCTTTTACTTGGTCTTTGATTAAAGCTGCTAAATGACTGAATAGGATCTGGGCAGAGAAGAAGTCATTGGATTTGACAAAATTGAGATTACTAGTATTGACCTTGAGCAGTTTCAGTGGATTGTTGGGGAAAAACAAGACCAGTGTAGACAGGGAATATATGGGAGTTGAAGAGGTAGAGTTGACATGAGTAGACAGCGCTTTTATGAAGTTGGTGGTGAGAATAAAAGAAGCAAGGTGGTAACTTGGGAGAGATGTGGAACTCAGGAGAAAGTTAACAGAAAGGGAGTGGGTAGGGTATGTTTACCCAGGGAGTAAGTGGATCCCTAGAAGAGAGGCTGATGACACCAGATTTCAGTGGATGAAGGGGTAGAAGGAAGTGAAGTGAGAAGAGATCGAACCAGAGACCTTGTGGAAAGATTAGCCTCTAATGTGAAAAAAAGAAAAGCCTTCCTTCATGTAACAGGCGGGATAGAGAAGACAGGTCTGTGCATAGATGGGTTCATATATTTGGTGAATGTGTTCAACTTTTTGATGAAGCATTGATGACGCTTAGATGGACTGGAGGGTGACTGTCTCCTAAAGCATGGAAGGTAGTTTTCTCCTTCAGTCTCCAGAAGCAAGCTGATGAGAGAAACATAGAAGGATTGTGGCATGGGGCTTGGAGCACATTTAAAGTTCAAGACTGTGTTTTTCCCTACATTTGTTCTGATGCCTGTATACAAGCATTAAGGAGGAATTCAGGATTGATTTCAACTAGATAGCAGATCATATGGGGGAGTGAGGAGCCATGGTATTGAGAGCTTTTATGATAGGATGATTAGAACAATGGCCCACAGAACCCTAGCTGAATAAGAAAGGAAGCAGAGGAGGGAGGTGCTGATGGGCAGTGTTAAAGTGGAGAGGTCAGCGAACTGAAAGACATGAAGACTCATGATTGGATGTTTGCATTAGAGATTGTGAAGATGGTGTGGTGTTCAGGGATAGGGACTAAGCTGTGGCCATGGACTATGTGGCTGAGGTAGAGTGGCAGAAAAGTTCATTTGAAGTAATAAGGTCAAGAAATGGAGAGATTTGAACTCTGGATGCGTCAGCCATCTGGATTTTGATTTCACAGTAGCATAGACAGACTATGTATGATACAGGAGCCAAACTGGATCACCATGAGAGTGTTGGTGGGAAGCCAGAAGCCTTTAGTGCATTTCTGAGAACATAAACTTGCAAAAAGTAGGGACCAGCAATGAATGGAAGGAATCCAGTTACTCCAATCACTAGTCTGGAAGTATGTGGCATGTGAGAGAAAACATCCCTCTTGATAAGAATGTGAAAGATACATCTTTAGGGGATAGACGTATTTCAGGTGAGGCAAGAGGATGAAAGGAATGTTCCAGAAAGAAACTGTGGTTATAAAAGAGATTGGGAGCCAGAGATAAGGAGCACTAGATGACCCAGGAAAGGGTGGTTTGCGGGGGGCGAGGGGATTACATCGGTTTACATCACAGAACTCAGGAAGAACAAATGCCCTATACACGTCCGCTTCGGTTGTTCCTATTTAACGGGCATGAGATTTGGAGGTAAGGGATTACCAGGTAGGCTCGGCATTCTGGCGGTCACAGCCAGACCCTGAATGACGTGACTCTATAAAGCAACTACTTTCAATCTAGTAACTACATTTCCCTAGGTAAAAAAAAGATCAGAAGTTGAGATTATAATAGAAAAGAATAGTTATCTTCACAAATAAAGCATGGGAAACTTGCTCTGCTACTAATTCCCAAGAACGAGGCATTCAAAACTACATCAGTGTCATTACACCTTTGTGTTAACATTGGCATTGTCTACCGATTTGTTGATTTTTGAAGCTTGTTAGGATATTTATTATTCACTCTATATCCACGTCTTTTGAGTAGTTACTTTACTTTCATGAGCCTTGGTTCCTTTGTGTATAAAATAAAAATACTACTTATCTATATCACAAGACTATTGGGAGAGACAGGAACCAATGTCTGAAAAAGACATAAAAAATAGTACTATAAAGGATGATTGACAGATATGATTATCAATTTCCCCCATATTCAGGGTACAGCCTGAAGAGGAAGGCCTATCCTTTTAATGTTGTGGGTAGTTCAGTTATCCATATCTGTATTTCCAGCACCAGTTGGAAGCTAAATGTCAGCTCTTTAAATGTGAGGTGAGACAGACACTATGGGATACCCCAATATAAATCCCCTTCTTTAAGAATCGATCCCTTCCCTAATCCACTGGGGAGGGCTTCTTCTAATAATTTTGTCCCTTGTGACTCCACAGTTCAGAAATGGGAATGTTTCATATAAGCTGGTAAATGTTTCTAGAACAAAGAGACAATAGGCTGAGATGACCCATGCAAGTTCAGACCTCATCAAGGAGTGCATCCACAGACCAAAAAGCCATCAGAAGTTCTGGCAGCCCCTCTCTCTGATGTCTTAGCCCAGGTACCTTCATTTTCCTCTTTCATGGTAGACTGCCTTATCTTCATGGCTTGTAAATGATCCCCTCA
Source organism: Smutsia gigantea (assembly GCA_032199065.1). Lineage (NCBI taxonomy): Eukaryota > Metazoa > Chordata > Mammalia > Pholidota > Manidae > Smutsia > Smutsia gigantea. Next base: position 53,450 of record JAVSCE010019855.1, read on the forward strand.
ACAAGATCTTATATTTATTATTATAGGCTGACAGAGGAAAACTATTCCAAAGACAGAACTATTTCAGATAACAAATATTATCCTAATCTTCAAAAGTCAATAAATTGGTATATGTTAAAACACATGTGTGATGAGTTGGAATTTGCATCTCCATTTTTAATGCTTTGTTCAATTTGAGTGCTCTGTGGCATACTAGTTAAGAGCACTAGAGTGTGGTGGTTAAGAGTAGTTAAGAATCTGTTATCCAACTGTCTAGGTTCAAATCCTAGCATCATCACTTAGTCACAGTTTGATGTGGGGTCAGTTGATAATGCCTCAGTGTCCATACTTATAAAGTGGGTAAATGCTAGTAGCTACCTTGTAGGGTTGTAAGAGTTATGTGTGTCAGTCACAGCTAAAAGCAGTTAATTCAGTGGCTACTAAATGTTAATAATAATTACCATTCTCCAACAGCTCTGCCTATATTCCCACAGAAGGTCTCCTCATCTCATTTAAAATTCCCCCATCACCAGAGAATGGAATAGAGTTTGTAAGCTAGGTAAATTGAGCAGAAAGGTAGAAAACAGAGTAGAGTGCTAGAAAACTGCCCACCCCCGCCAAAAAAATTCAACCAGAATGATTCCACAATCCCAGATAGTTAGACGAGGGTTGGAGAGCTATCCCAAAGCAGGACCTAATACACTGACTTTCCCAGGAATTGTGGCTGGAAGAAAGACTTGAGTGATTCTTTTCTGGGCTTGAAATAGTTGCATTTGCCTGGACTGAACATTTCAACACTCTGAGCCCCAACCGTAAAATGAAGAGATTGAACTGGATTGTTCTCAGTGATCACCTCGGGCTCCAGCACTCTGTAATTCCACGCTGAGTGCACTCTGGTACCGTGATACAATATGGAAATTGCCGGTGCAGGTAAGTGAAACCTCAACATGAACTGAGCAGAGAGCTGGCAATTACACAATGGGAAATGTCGAGAAAATAACCTTATGGAGTGGAAAGTATTGGATTGTCTGATTATGACTTACTCTCCAATATGAAGATGTAACCATGCATGGCCGCTCAAGGGTGAAAATGTGGTAATGTGTTAAAATGCTAATGAAATTGGAATCCTATAATAGATGTTTAGAACACTTTAGGTTACCAAGACATGGGAAGTTGGAGAGCATAGCTCGTAAATCCTGATGATAAGGCCAAACTCCTCAGAACATTCGAGGCCTTTTACAGCTTGATTCCAACTTGCCTTTTCATGCTCATCTCTCCTCACACGCCCTTGTGCACCCTGTGTTTAGTCCATAATGAGCCATTTGACATTCTCCATTCACGGCAGGCTCTTCTGTTTCATGTGCACACAAATCCTGTCACTTCCACCTCCATATTTCAGGTCAATTCTTCTGTTTTCAAGTATTCCAGAGCATCATTGATCATGTCATAGGATACTCAGAGGATTTCTTGACTGGTCAACCTGTCCCTAGTCTTCATTTGCTCTAATCCATTGTCCTTACAGTTGCCAATGTACCTTTCTTAATCATATAATCAGTCATGTCTCTCTTGCTTAAAAATCCTTAATGGTTTTTCATTGCCTTTGAGACAAAATCCAGATTCTTTGATATGGCTAAGACTGTTCATCCTCTATCATTCACATACTGCTCTCAGCTCATCCTGGGTCATGTGCTTCCTCTCATGGCATACTCTAGGCTTGCTGACAGAATTTCACTTTCCCAGACAAGGTAAATTCTTCTACCCCTGGACCTCCATGTGCTGTTCCCTGTGCCTGCAATCTCACACTCTCAACACAGACTGACTTCCTTCTACACTGGGAGGGCTTCCTTCATCAGCACGGCTAGATTAAGTTCCCTGGCTGTATGCCCTCATGGCTCTTGTACTTGTCCTATTAAAATACTTGCATATCGTTGCAACTATATGTTGAATGGATTAATGCTACTTCCTTTGCTTAAAGGCCCTCTAGTCCATTCACCCAGGCAGTTTTTTGTTCTCAAAGCCCAGCTCAAATGTGACCACCTTGGGAAAAGCCTTCCTGATCCCACAAGACTACTCCTCACCCTTTTTTGGTGCTTGTCTTGGAATCCATGCAGAGCCCTGTTGGTCAGAACAAACTGTATGACTGAAAATTAGAACATTGCTCCAGAGGATATTTCACAGTGTACCACAGAAAGATACACTATTTTGTGGTGATGCAGAGAATGATGAAAAATTCAAGATCTCAAACAATTTGCTAGTGAAATAAATACCAAGACCCCATTCTAGATTAGAGCACAATGGGACTAGGTATTTTACGTGAGTGTAGTACACACACACACACACACACACACACACACACATACTCATACACATCCTTCTGAGATTCCAGATGATGATCATTCTTGGAGATGTCCATTTAGTCCTCTAAAATTCATGCAAGTATTTGAACTATCATTTTTCTTGCCAAGTAGCAATAATTCCCCACCTTCCATGTTTAAATCTCTCAGTAAGACATGGCCAAGAGCATAAGTGTTTCTTCCCTTTCTTTCATAATGTAATGATCTTCCTGTTGCAATATTAATCAATAACTAATTTCGTAGTTGGACAACTGTTTTTAATAACCTAGGATGTTGGAGTCATTGTTACACAAGTCTCCAGATCATTCCCCAAAGGACCTGTCACCAAAAGGGCAAATTCATTTACCTGTCATAAAGCAGGAGCCAAAAGCCTCATTACATTAATTAAGAAAAGACACATTTGGGTCTTTGTTGGTTAAGAGCTAAAAGGTCATAATATGTCTGGACCTGAAAAGGGAATCAAATGGAGTCATTCAAAGACATTTTGGGTACTACTAAAAGGGTTTCAGTTATGTTCATTATGAAGCTATGGGCTTCTGGGTATCTACTTAAGCTCAGTCATATCTTTAAAGGATGTGTCTACTCAGTCTTGGTGGAAGAGGCAAAACCAGGGGATTTTCCAGACCACGTCCTCCTGTGAGTTTATTTGCCTCCAGGACCCCTTATCTTCCTTTAGGTGGACTTCTTATGGAGGATCTGAAGAACTGAACTTAACACCCACTTTGTCTCGAATTACTTTGCAAAGAATGGATGGAATGAATTGGATGGTGAATAACTTTTTTGTTAACTCTTACTAATGTGATACACTTGAGGCATAAGCTTTAAGAATCTGATGTTAGATTAGGAAGAAGCAAAAAATGTGTTAATTATCTATTATATTCTAGTCATCATCCTTTAACATACACCAAAATTCTCAAAATAACCCTGAGAAATGTTTTTTTAATCTTTATTTTATTAAGGAGGGAACTCAAACTTAAGAAGCTAGAGTGAGCTGGGATTTAAGCAAGGAATCTTCTAAAATCTCTCCTCTTTACTTCTGCACTACAGCAAATCACCATTTTTCTCAATATTCCACCCTCCTATGTTGTAATAGGTTCTCTTTCTCATAGATAGATAGATAGATGATAAATAATGATGATGACAGATAGACAGATATAGATAGATAGATTGATGATAGAGATAAGATAGAGATATATAAATCTCTAACCTCCGCATCATTACAAGTAATTATCTTAGATTCATCTTGGTTTCCAGATCCATACATCAGGAAGACTTAAATATCAGCCAACACAGAGTTCCTAGCTTGCCACTCTTCTGAGAAAAAGCCACTGATAATAGCTCCTGTTCTTGTCAACATGTATTCTGTGCACAAATCAAAGTTATCATTATTCATTTATTAACACATTTTACACTTTCCTAACTTCATGCATTGGTTCATGCTGGTCCCCCCACCTAGAATTCCCTTTTCACCAGTTGTCTCTTACACGCCTTTTACTCTTGTAAATCCATTCCAAATTTTTCCACCTCTTTGAAATCCTTTTAATCTCACTTCTCACCCTCCCAAAATCTGAGATCCCTCCTCTCCTTCTCTGAATCACCCTAGTGCATTATTTGGAATTATACTATGACTCTTTAACTCTTCTGACCTTGAATTATGTGTGTATGAGGCTACTTTTCTGGCCACACTTAAAACTCTTCAAGCACAAGCTCAACCTCTAACTTCCCATCTGTACATGGTTAGATCCCTGGATTCTCTCCTTTGCTCCATTATTAATGACTCAACAAGTGATTACTTCACCTGGGGAAGTGTATCATCCCTATGCCCCATAACCAACCCTACAAAGCAAACAGATTAGTCAGACTCCCCAGGGCTGAGTTTCCTTTGTAATGTCCCTTCCATAGCCCAGCATTTAGCTCCACATGACAGGGGATGCATTGCCAACCTAAAAATGAGATATCTAGATTAGTCAATGTTAACCAACAGCTATGATATTGAAAATGCTATTTGTGAAAGAAACACTACCCTGTAAGAGAACCAAAAGCTCCTAGATTCTGAGAATAATACCAATGCTCTGTCAGAAAAAAGAGAGGGATTTATTTATTTCCCATTGCAGATTTCATGGTTTTCCGAAATCAAAACTAGCTTAGTAGCTGTTAGGACATTCTTAGACAGCACACCCCTCCCCATTTCAGTCTGTTAATTAGCTCACTGATGACTGACATAGAGTTTTCTTCTTCTGCCTGTCTTCCTTCCTTTCTTCTTCCAATGTATACTCTTCTGCATTAGAAATTGGAGTGAGATCTGGGTTCTATGAAGGTAGTGTTAAACTGGTATTATGACCAGGGAACCTGGGAATCTTCAAATACTGCTCCAAATCCCTCATCACAAAGTACCCGACAAAATACGAAGCAAAGTGACACTATTGTCAGCTCTGGCTTTCATCCAAAACCCCAGTGTTGAAAATCCTAGTAAACTGGGTCCAGTGACGACTTTCTCCTAATCTTGTTAGTCCTACGTGGTTTTAGAGCAAAGCAGACCATGGGGCCTGCTCCGTCTATTTCCTTCCCTGCAACAGTCAGAGTCAATCCTTGGATCTTACAACTAAGAGGTGAAGAAAAGCTGATCTATCTGAACCCTGCCATAACCAGGGGAATGACTTGCGATATTCCAGAAAGGGAGAAATGAAACAGTGAACTACAACTGTAACTGTTGAATTTTAAAGAAACAGTGGAAAAATATGCCCACTCAAAACAAAACAAAACAAAAATCTGAAACAGCCCAATGGATGAATTGGAAGAGCTTAAGGTTTCCCAGAAATCAATAGACCTGCTTCATGCCAGGTCACCATGCTAGGCTCTGGAGACATAAAGATAAACAAGGTCTCTGTCCTACAAGAATTGTCAGTCTATTGGGTAAGGCGGACAAGTAAATAATTTCAAGTCTATGTGATGAGAAATAACAGAGGCAGAGCTGAACTGAGCTGGTGGGCACTGGCATGACCACACAGGTTGATAAAATATTGAAATGCCCTGAACCCTTTTGTAAATGCCTGTTTTCCTGAGTCCCTGAGCAACCACTACCTCATCCTAACTCCCCTTGCCAATCTTGGGCCTTCTATACCCCTCAGACTTCACAGACCCGCAGGAGGCCTCCAGGACCCTGTTCCAGATCAACCCTTAGTGACCATTCTGATAGGTCAGTGCACGAGATGACCCTAAAATGTAGGTATATGCAAAGAGCTATTGTAGGACAAAGGACAGAAGATTCCCTCTGGCTGGGGAGTGTGAGTCTTACAAAGCATGTGTAGCTTCACAGAGAAAGGGACACGTGAGACAAGTTCACCAGATGGGCTTTACAGGCAAAGCATACACCACGTGCCAAGCAAGCAAAGATAGAATCCCACATAGAAAGTGGAATTATCTCAATGGGTCTTAGATGCAAAATAATCAAAGATAGTGGGGAGCATGGTATCAGGAGATGATTCTGGGAATTAAGTCACAGGCTTTGTATTCATTCCACTTGTGGATAATAGAAAGTTTTAATGAGGATGTGGCATGACAATTGCTTCTATTATTAGACAAAAAAATGGGAGGAGCATAAACCTTGTTCCATGTTTTCTTCAGTCTGGAATTCTTCTTTGGATGGGTTCACAAAGAGAAGATAATAGGTTAGTTCTCTCTGATATGACCACAAAAGAATCAAAATTCTCCCCAAATCCTTGTCATTATTTGCTATGAACCGTTCATAGCAAACCTCCTTCTTCTCACTGTACTCATTGGAGAAATGAAGTCAGTGTGTGTATTAAATGTTATGGCAGTTATAATTCCTTTTTTTAAGTCAAAGCTTTGGTTTCAGGCAAGTTTATGCAGGTACAATAGTACAAGATTTGGAGCACAGTTCTCTGTTCATCTTGACAATATTATAGACACTGGACAGCACTCACGATAGAGAACTTAACCGTTCACTAGATGTCCCTCCCAATACCTTAACAGAGTAGATGCTCAGTGTTCTCCAAATTTATTGGTCATTATTCTTTATTAATCTTCATTTTTTATGAAACAACATATAATTCTCTATCCAGAAGACATAATTAATGCTTTCTTTCCCTTTGGCCATTTTAATCACTGCTCTCTAAAATAAATCCATCTTACTACCATTTCAAAGAGCAGAAGCCAGAGCTCCAGAGATAGATCTGTCCCCTGTGCAAAGGAAAATTCCATGGTCTCTGTTCATGACCAATACTTACCAAACTGGTATCAAGCCGTTACTGCCTACCTACTGTATATCAGATACATTGAGATCCATGCTGAAATCCAAACACAAAAGGACACAGGCCCTGCCCTGACTCTCCGAGGTCTATGCATATGAAGCACACAAACAGGTGAACCTGTAATTTTACCCCTTTTCCAGGTACCGATGGTCTTTTACCAAGGATATTAACATAGCTCCATGTCTCAAGGGTATAGTTCATTTCCCAAAGTATGTCTGGTGGACCTGCAATTCTGCAGAGTATTAAAAAGTTGATACATACATAAGCTAAAAGTTTTGCTGATCGATTGCATTTGAAAATCACTGAGTAAAGAAGACTCTTTACTGCAGAACTTCTCATGAGCCTTTAATGAAGCACATGCACATTGTGGTTACCCAACAAGAGCAGGGTCTCCCAAATCCAATCAACCGGAAGCCGTTTGTTGCAGATCATCTCAAAGAGGATGATGTGCGCCCAGGATCTACTTGGGACAATGCTGATCAGCCATGCCCTGGGTAAGAGGTGAGCCTGTCATCTCAGGAGCGTCCCCTGTAATATTTTCTCTAATTTCACTTCCTTATATTTACTTACCCTGGTACACACCTGACTTTATGTGCCAACCGCTCCTCCCGTCTGATGGGGCCTTCCTGCAGTAGGTCCCAAAATCTTGGTATTTCACTAGCTAGAAAGGCTCAGTGGCATCATGGCTGGGGATTCCATGTGAACATGTATAATTTCTAGATTGTTCAAAAGGATCAATTCCAACAACCACACCTCTTCCTAAAAAAATAGTTCTGCATATATGTGGTTGTATGTTTGTGTGTGGTGTGTAGTCTTTTACTTCAACAGGAAAGTTCTTAATTACTCCTTGTTTCCTCTTGCTAAAGCGTGACAGATTCTCCCCACTAACTTGTTGTGCTCTTACAGAACCTTAGGAAACATATTTTTATGATAATGGAATCTATAATTCTTTGCTACATTCTTACTTTTGATGAAATTCCACCTTATCAGAATGAAGCTACAGTAAATTACATAAATCAACATTTGGCAAATGATATTCTATGCTGACATTTCTGTTCAGGAGTTGGTATTTTATTTGGGTGATAGACATCTGCTGAATTTATTAAAAGTGGTTGACTTGTCTTAAGGGGTCAGCTACTATTGATGAATCCTTTCTTCTCAATTTTGGCAGCTTCTTGATGTGCTACTGGTAACAGTTAACAAGTGTAGTACAATTCATTTATTCACAAGTATTTATTGAAAGCTACCATGTGTCTGGCATCACGCTAGAGTCTTGGGGTGCACTGGTAATCAACCTAATGCTTAGATGTCTGTGTATGATGAGATGGATACTGTTAAAAAACAAAATTTGAAGGTCTAATTGGCTTTATTAGGCAATTCATGAATTGGGCGGCATCCCAAATGGCATGTAGAGAAATGCTCTGAAAAGATGTCCAAAATGGAAGGATTTTATAGGAAGGAAGGTGAAGTTATTGGAAAGCAAGAAGTTATTAGAAAAAGACAAGAAGGGATTGTTTCAGGCAAGGTCATCTTCCCTTAGGGGGAAGAGCAGGGGGCCTTACCCTGCTCCCAGAAACTTACTTTTTGGGGAATGGAGAGGGCTTGTATGACAGATGACCTCATTGCTGCTGACCAGAAAACCCCTGGCTGTTTCCGGGAGAGGTAGACAGGACAATTAAGCCAAGTAAAGCCTAGTTGGGTGACTCCACGTTGGGCCTTTGGTTTTCTTGTTAACAATACTTTTGCTGAATCCTGGCAGAGGAGTGTGCAGAAGCTTGAGGAGTCACACAGATTTGGCTGAATACAAAGAAGCTCCCTCTGTGCCCTCTCCTCTTCCTCCCCACCTCCACCCTCAAACAAAGCAAATAGTATTAAAAAACCACTGCTCATATTTTTGTGGAGCAAGAGTTGCTAATGAAAACACAATGGGTCTGAGGGATGAATGTCTTCTTGACAGACTGGAGGACAGAGAAGAACAAAGGTTTGACTGATGGTTCAGAATCCAAAATCAGATGGGTTTCAGGGTCCAGCCTCCCCCTCTGGCCAGGAGGGCTCTTCTTTCTTAGAAATGGGAGCAAAGGGATAAGTCCCTGGGTAGGGAATGCTGGGAGATAGGGAGAGGTGGCTGGTCAGAGGAGAGAGGCGTGCATCAGAGAGGGGCAGCTGGAGAGCTCAGAGCAGCCAGGATAGGAGGAGAGAAGAGGCCTGGGGGAGCCAAACTCTCTCCCTGGAGGTCTGCCTCTGCTGGAGGACATCCAAACTAAAATTACTTAACTCTCTTTTACTTTTTGAGTGCTTCATTCTTAGAATCATAGAACTATGGACCTGAGGGGCCTTAAAGTTCCTCTGATTAATACTTCAATCTTTTACCAAACCACCATCAATTACTGTCATCGTCTTGATGAGACAGACTCTCCCTGAACAAATCCAAAGGCCAGGAACTCTTGCAAAGGAACAATACATTCAATTAAAGCAATAATCTTGTGCTAGTGGTTATTGATACCAGTAGTAGAGGCTGCCATTTCTTTTGGGGACTCTACTTCAACCATGGTGTGAATGATGATAAATACACTATCTCATTTAATCCTCACAACCAAAAGGTGAGCATGTTTCTCTTGCCCTACACATCAGCACATTCAGGTTCAGTGTTTGCTTGATAGAGGTACTCTGGGATCAGACTGCTTAGTCCAGATCCCAGCTCTGCCCCTGACAAGCTGCTGGAACATGGATGAGTCATATAAATTCTAAGCACCTGCTTCCTGTAAAATGGGGATGGTAGTCATCTCACTGTGAAGATTCCATGAGCTGATGCAGGTGAAGAGATTACCAGAGGGCCCAGAGTATTGTGAGCCCCCAGTCCTCAGGTGAGGGAATGTCCATGGCATAATACAGGCCATCTGGTCACTGCAGGGGAAAACCAGGTCTCAAATCCAGCATCTCTAATCCTAAATCCATGCCCCAAATGACCACATTGCCCTGCCTCCCTTCTCTGGTGCACATCCCACAGTGCTATTCTTATCTTACACACTCAATGGAGGATTTTTTCCAGATCTCTCCTCCCCATGTAATCCAGAAAAGCTTCATAGAGGAAGTGACATTTGGGGAAGGACATGATATAAAGACTGGATCCCATAATCCTCCAGTTGGAGTGCTGACTTTAGGCCCAACCTGGTTCTTGCAGGGACCCAAAGGGCTTCCCTTCAAGTGAAATGTTTTCCCTCTGAAGTCCGTCATCAGGCATGTCATGGAACACCCCCCCCCCACCACCACCAAAAAAAAAAAAAAGCCTTTGGACTCTGTCCTTAAATGCTACAGAAAGCAGTGTGTGCTCAGACCATAAAACTCATTTAACCAGGAAGGTCCCTCCCAGCCCTTCCCAGAAAACACCAGGGATTGCACCTCAGGCTATATGTATTCCCAAACTCCACTTGGTGCAAGAAAACAATCTGCCTTAGGTGACAAATCCATAGGTGGCCAGAATAACCTGGCAGAAAGGAACAGCTAAGGCATCTGGTAAATGGCTTTGTGAAGGACAGGCCAGTCTTGTGGGGACCTGTCCTGGAGCAAAAAATATAGGCTGTCTAGAAGAAACTCATGGATTGTAGACTTAATTATCAGACTATTCCTGGAGAAGGAGATACATATTGTCTGATACAGGCTCACAGGCTGATAAATATTTAATAGACAAATAATGAATCTTGGCATAAATACTTAATGGAGCAACATCAAGGTATACAAAGGTGGGGAGCGTGCTTGGGGAAGGAGGCTCTAGACAGTAAGACAATTGAGTTGGAACAGGAGTAGAGATGGGCCCAAAGAATATCAGTCTCTCTGAGGGAAGTCGGCTCTTCTTTGGAACCGAGTTGGTTGTTTAAATAAGAAAATAGATGGGCTGCTTTGCAAGATGTAAACTGCTATGGAAATGATGGGAGGTTGTATTTTTATGATCACTTTCAATATTTATTTGAAAGACAGAATTAGACTATTTACCCAGAAGATGGTAACCATTGAGGGAGTCAGTACAAGCAAAATAAAAATCTAGGTGGGATGAGATGAGCATTCCCTTGAGAGGTTACAATTGGGTGTTTACAGGTGAATGGATTTGGGAAAGTGAAGCCTGTTCAGAAAGGGAAGAAGCCGATGGTGCATCTCTCAGGAAAGCTTGAAGAACAGATTTGACTCATCTTGAACCCATCACACGGTCAAGATTATTTAAGTGCTAGGATCATAGATAGAATGAATAAAGATAGATGTGGCCCTGTGATTCTTGGACCCACCACTGGCCAACTGGAGCTTGTAACTCAGACATCACCATGTAGTGTGATAAGCACCGGGACAGGCAAATAGCTATGGGAGCACTAGGATAAATCAGGGAAGACTTCCTGGGGGATCAGCTTCCAGCTCACACCCTGAGTTGGAGACATTGTTATCACTTGTTTATCTGTCTGGCTCTCCCTATTCCGTGGAAAACCCCATGAAGAGATAGACCCCAGGGCAGGGCAGGAGAACCCAGATGGAGACAATTTAAAGGGTTTTGAATGCCAAGGTAAGGAATTTTGTTTTAAATTAATATATGATCATTAAAGCCAATATACACTTGTTGATAGGAAATGTTGTGTGTGTGTATATGTGTGCACATACATTTTCAGCCTTTGGAAAAGTGTGTCCTTGCTGTTGTGTGAAGTGTAGAGCAGGTAGAAAGTAGAGCGGAGAATGCCTCTTCCTGAAGTTCCTTGAAGAACATTCAAACAGAACCAAAAATAGACTTAAGTCCCCCTTGCTCCCTGTTTCTTTCCACCATCTGTCAGCCCCACTCCCCTGGGGAGAAGCTAAAGCTGACAGTAGCAGAGTGAGGGAACCAGGGTGTGGGTGGGGAAGTTTTCTTTGTTTCTGCCAGGCTGAGTTATTAATTAGCTTCCCGGAAGGTGGAGGAGCAAGAAGCTTCAGTCTTCTCACTTGACAAATATTGCATCAGAGAGGTCTGGCTGGCCACCCAAGGTTACCCAACACCTTATTAATAGAGGCAGAGCCAGATTCCTGGGGCCCTCGGGGAGTCTCTGGACCAGCTCGAACCATGCCACTGGAAATCATCCTAGCCTCTCTCTTAAGGGGATGCACGGTGTATGTCTTGGAGAGGCGAACCAGGAGAAATCTTTGTGATAGGTTTTCCAAGCTTCTTGGTAAGCAAGTATTTACTAACCGCCTTCTCCCAAACGAGCCACAGTCCTCATATGAACTCAGCAACAGTGCCGTTTACTTCAAGCACCACCATCCGTCCAGCCTGTGGTGCAGAGGAGGCAATAGAGCCTTTCCTCTCTTGGGTGATAAGACCCCACAGAGGCAGCCAGACAGAGGGATGCCCTGCCTCATTCTCTGGAGCCTGTTCTCTTCTATCTAAAGGACAGTCTTGAGCTTGACCTAGAACATAATGAGAGGGATGGGGGCTCAGTCTTGCAGGCATCCAGAACTTCATTCTCTCTGGACCAGAATTCGGACCCTCTCTACTCCCCCAGAGGATTCTATCACCATCAGGGGCTGCAGCTGGGTCCCCTCCTCTTCCTTTCCCTGATGAGGATGGAGTAGGCCTCCAAGTTTCTCCTCCAGTGGCATTTGACTGCCCCCGACCTGTCACCAGCTGCTCATCCAAAGACAAGACTCCCAATACTTACCCACACTCAGTTGAGTTCAAACACTCTCCTGGACGACTAGAATCCGAGAAGGACCCCATACATCACAGTACAACCCCTTTCTTTTACAAGAGTACCTAACACATGTCTACTGATCACCTGAGTGTGGGCATTACTCTATGCTGTGGGACAGCCAGGGCCCCTCTTCCTCATGGGATATAGTCTAGGAGGGGAAGAGATGCCTTCAATCAATTACTATAAATGATAATCATATGATACAGCAGAAATCCAAGAGGGCAACATGATGTCCTTACTGTCCTGGAGCAAATCTGTTAAACAGCCAAGACTCATACCTGTTGTCTGTAACTGCCCTGCACTGTCTCAGAGGAAGGGCATCGGTGACAACGTCAGCTAATACCAGGAGGTATTAAAGCTGACCCAAACTGAGCTTCCCTGACCTAATTTTGGGGTGAGGGCCTCAAGGTTCTTGTGGATGCAGCCCCCTTTCCCTGGGGCAACTACACTCTGAAAATTGCTGGTCTGATCTAACTCTTTATTTTGCAGAAGCAGCTGAGCCTTGTGCCTGGGTATCAATCACCTCTTGCAAATGGGTTATATTTCCACCTGCGAAATGGGGATGGATAGACGTACACCCATTCTTTAGGATTCTTTTTGAGGGTGTGATGACGTCCTGAAGGTCAAAGAACTACAAATTGTTATGCAAATCTGTGAAAGAACAAGGTGGGGTTCAAATCCACCATTTTGGGTTCACGCACCATTTTGTAGCTGTGTGAATGAATCTCTGTAAAATGGGAAAAATAACATTCCTCATAGTCTTACTGTGAGGTTTAAGTGAGGTAATGTCTGTGATATGTTCCATCTAATTGCTTGAACTGTGGGAAGTGCTCAAAAAATAGTTCTTTTCATTCTTGTCTTCTCCATCATCAGCACCGCCATCATTATCTTCATTTAAATTGTCATTCATTTTGATAAAACTGACCTCATTTCTTCCCTCTGGACATGAGCCTGGAACGATGGAGCCTCAGAATGTGACAGAAGCTATCTGTGACTATGAGGGGACATTTGATCTATGAAAGAGGTCACAAAATAAGTCTAGTGAAGAGAAAACAGGAGAGATTCTGATGATATTCTTTGGGCCACAAGAGGAAATGTTTGTCCTTTGGACTTTTCAGTGAGAGACACCCCAATATTTTGTTTAACACCCACCTAGGCGTGCTGGAAGGAGGCCCAGGCAGGGGATGCACCTGGCCTGCGGCCCCCACTGCAGACGGGAGGAGGGCCCCCGCAGCCTGCCACTCCTGGCGTGCTCTTCTTCGGTACCTCGCAGACTGCATTCATTCTCCAAACAGCCTTTGCCTTCCTCAGTCTCCCTCAGAGAAGCCAGGGATCACTCGTACGGCCATTTGTTCTTCTTCCAAACCCAAAGCACGCAAACAGTTCCATGTGAATGTGCCTTGGCGAAGGAAGCAGTCCAATTACTGATCTAATGAGCCAGTTTTCCTCTCATCTCCTCCATAAAGGCATACGTGGCCCCAGTGCTCCCCCAGCCCAGCTCCAACGACGGCACACGGATGGAGAGGGAGCCCCGTTCGGCAGTTCAAATGCACTTAACTGCACAGGCTGGAAAATGAAATGACTGATACCATGTAATTAGGCCTTAATTATTTATCATTTTTGGTTAATTACTGCCACTTGCAAGTTAACAGGTTGTAAAACTCTTAGGCTGTGTTTATTAAATGTTAGGCAATCATTAGCAAGGAAGTGCCATCTTCCAGTGTTAATGAAAAATCTGTAAAAATCCATGACCTCGAGCAATACAGGACTTGAAGCCACTTGGGAGACAGTTACATGGATTTATGGTAATTACATAGTTTTGGAATCAGTATTTCCATGTCTGGGAAGAAGACTTGAACAAAGGGCTGTCATGCCTCTGTGAGCCCCCTCATCTTTCCTCAGGTGCCCAGGGGATGTTAGCAGGGTGGGGTGGAGGAAGGAAGAGAGAAGTAAAGGACAGGGAATAGAGAAAAGCAGTAAAGGACAACTGCTGGCTCAAACTCTCTTCCTCTCCAGGTCACCGTGTCTTAGTGTCTATCATTAGATAGTTATTTCTCAGAGTCTAATGTTGTCCAGAGATGCAGATGTCCCTCAGAAAGTCAATATCCCTGGGAGAAGGAAGTGAAGATACCATCTTCTAATTGTTGAATGGTGAGAGTCTGGAGTGAGATTTTTATCATTGATCATAGAAGAGAGAGGAGTTTCAGACCCAGGGTTTCTGCTAATTCACTCACTCCAGACCTTGGGTTAAGTTTTCTTCCTAGACCTTAGTTTCCTCATTTGAAGATAGGGTGTTAAGCTTGATGGCCTTCCAGGACCTTTCTGTCTCTGCCATGAAACGGTTCTGGGTTTTAATGTGGAAGTGGTTCTGGGTCCTCAGGCCATCCAGCAGCCCTACCCGGGCCCCTCTTGCTTCGCTTAGGAAACACAGAAAATGATGTCTGTCTCTAAACTGCCTCTCCAAGATGCCATAAGGAATAACAAGGCTATTTGTCGATCCTCCGAGCTTGGTGTTGAATGTTCAATCACCATCGAGATACTTGTACGCAGATATTTCAGGTATATAATATAATATTATAGGCTAGAAAAGCATAAAAAGATTAGTAATTAAGATAAAGAATCAATCAACCTACCCTTTCTTTTTCATAAGCTCAGCCCAAGCAAGTGACAAGTGGCTACCTTCAAGGTCATAGAGTACATACTTGTGGATTTGTATGTTTAACATGAAATAAAGCACTAGATCGAAACTAAAAGTAGTTTCTATCAGTCATTGATTTGGCCAACGTATAGAGGGAGTTGACACTGTGCATGGGGCATCATAAAGCACAGAGGGTGGAGGTGGGTGTGGTATCTCTCTTCCAAGATCTTTCAGGCTATGGGAGAGGTGGGAATTGTACAAAAAGAGCTTCTATGCACCAACAGAGGCTGGCTGCTTAACTCTTGAGGCCCACTGCTCAATGCAGTGTCTGGTACACAGAAGGCATTTGCAAATTGTTTCATGAATAAATCCTTGAACAAAAGTTGCCTGAGCCTGTGAAGAGCAGTGCCCTTAAAGCACTAGAATTCAGAGAAGAAGGAACTTCCTGCCAGCTGAGAAACTCAGAGCATGCTTCAAGGAGAAGGTTGACCCATGGAGCCTTAGAAGGAAAACCAGATGAAGATTAGAACATTGCAAATGGTGGCTTCAGCCTGGCCAGTGTCATGGAGGCAGGAGACTGTGGATTGGGTGCACAGAACTCATTCTGACAGCCCCTTCTCTTTTGCTTATTTACTTGGGCTAAGCTGACTCCTAACTGATGTCTCTGCCTTCAGTTTCCCCAGAGTCTATCTACCCCACCCACCCCTGCTGGATTTTTCTTCCTAAAGCACAGTTATAATCATGCCATTGCGTCTGACTCCCCACAGTCAGCTCAATAAAGTTCAAGCCCCCAAGCCAGCAACATAAGCCTTTGTGCTCTGGCCACAGTGCTTCGGAATGAACTCACCACTGCTCTGTCTCAGTCCCTGCTGGACGGACATCCCCTCCGTCCATTACGGGTAATTTCTGTTGTGTCCACAACTCAGCTTGTGTTCTTAATATACAAAAATCCATAAGTACCTTAGTACCTTCAGGTCCAAATTTTACCCATACCTCAAGGTCTAAATTTGATATCACTTCTTTGGGAACCTTTGACCTGAACTCCTATGGAGGTCATCTGTGAATGTCTGAACCCTGCCTGCATTACTTAGGGCTCTTATTTCCCTTTCTATCTAGTTAGAGGGGCCCATGTTTTGTCTCTCCCACCAAACAAAGTAAAATGGCCTTGAAGATAACTTCCCCAGAACTTAGCCCAGAACTGGGACCAGAGCAGGGAATCAACGTGAGCATAGTAGATTTCCGATTCTCTTTGGTTTCTGTCAAATTCTCCAAAATTCCCCAGTGGCTATGTGCGTGCCACTCCCTCCTCTGCTGACCAAGCCTAATTGCTACAAAGACAGAGACACTTGATGAGGTGGGCCAATTAGATACCCGAGTGATGCAACATGGAGCTGAGTCTTCTCACGGCAGGCTCCAAGGAAGACCAGAGATCTAACCGCTGAAGTCCCCGGATGGGCCCCACTTTTTGTGCTTTTTTTTGTTTTGTTTGTTATTGCTAATTCTTGTATCCATCACTGTATCCCTTTGCTAGTGCTGCTGTGAGAAAGCACTACAAACCGATGGCTTAAACAGCACAAATGTGTGTCTCAGTTCACGGCTAGAAGTGCAAAATCGGGGTGTCAGCAGGGGGAACCTGTTCTAAGCCTCTCTCCTTGGCCTGTAGATGGTTGTCTTCTCCCTGTGGCTTTCCATATTGTGTTTTCTTTATGCATGTCTACTTCTGTGTCCAAATGCCCCCTTTTGATAAGGTCACCAGTCATATTGGATTAGGGGCCCACTGGACTCATGACCTCATCTAGCTTCACTAATAATACCTGCAATGACCCTATTTCCAAATAAGGTCCCATTCTGAACATTCTGAAGTCTCAGAGGTTAAGAATTCAATGTGTGGATAGGGGAGGGGGCCAAAATTCTGCCCATAATAGTCTTTTAAGTTCTTGGATATTGAGTTGTTTTGATGTTATTCCATTACCCCCACTTTTGTTTCATGAAATATTCAGAATTGTATTACTTGTAACCAAAGAACCTTGAAAACAGATCAAGAGTGAGTAAGCAAATAAATGAATGAACAGATGAGTTAGTAAATAAATAAACAGATGGTTAGGTAGATGGGTGGGTGGGTGAGTGAGCGATGGATGGACACAGTCTAGCTTCTCTCCCCTTCCACCCTCTCTTCCCTGCCTATGCCCTCTTAAGTAGGAGTTACCAGCACCACGAGTCAGGCTACCCTAGGGCCCCATCCTCATCACCCTCCTTGTTTTAAGTTGCCAACCAGGGGATATTTCATTAGAACCAGTTACAAGGAAAATGAGACACCATCTCCTTTGCTAAGCCTCCACTGCTTCCGGGAATGAGACAGAACATCAATTACTTAGGGGCGAAGTCACATTTTATTCAGCCAAGGAACATGATGCGGGGAGGGGATGTTGGAGGGATGAATGTGGATGTGAGCTTTTCATGGTCTCTGTGGGGAAAAGAAGGCTGCCCATCAGCTAATTTTAACAAATGCCACTGAGTAGTGACAGCTTCCCCAGAGGCCTATGTCTGTTCTCTCTTCCCAGCATATTAATTGGAAACTACAATTGTTGTTGAAGGAAATTAGAGTCTCCTCCTCCATACATTGCCCATGGGATAGAGACCTCAGATACTTTTAGAGTCGCAGAGGAGAAAACCTTGATGTCATCCCTCCTCTTTTGACGGGAACCTTGGGCATCCCACCAAAGGGCGATTTGTGTTCCCCACAGCGTGTGGGAGGACCCCATCTGTGGGGCCCCCTGAACACCTGTTCCACAGCCTCATGCCCAGGTGCTCACTCTGCATCCCATTGTCACTCTGCTGCACAAACACGTTCTGCGGAGGCAAAAATAGGATATGTTTGCTTGACAATATGGCCTCTCTCGGGTACCTCTGGCACTGAGACAGGAGCTCGTTTTCTTCCTCACTCTTTTCTCATTTTCTTCCCCTCTACTGTAACCTGTTTTTCTGCCCTCCTTCACTGAGATCCTAATAACACTTACCAACTTACCAATTGCACACTCCACATAAGGAACTTGGTTAGGGACTTTGGCATGGCTTCTCCATCAACGCACCCTTGTGAATATTATTTTCATTTAACAGGTAAGAAACCTGGGCAAAAACAGAGCTTCTTGACCACTCCATCCAAACTATACTCACAGGTACTTTCTTTCATGACACACTTCTCATTCTTATCTATCACTGCTTGGTATTATCTAGCTCATTTGGTTGCATGTTAATGATCAGAACTATTACAAGGAGGAAAATGCCAGGAGGGTGAGGACCAAGCCCATCTCCTTCACTGCTGAATGTCTAGCACCCAGAATGTGGCACAGAGAAAGAGATGGCTGTGGTTCTGATGATTGGAAAAGGCCTCCCTAAAGATGCAGAATTCATTTTATCTAGGTTTTGATGGATTGGCAGGATTAAAGAAGCATTTTGAGCAGGGGACACAGCTTGAGCAAAGGTGTGGCAGTAGGAACCGGATGTTTTCTTCCATTCACATTAACACTTTCAGGAACACACATGAGGGCTCCAGAATACAAACGTGTATTTTTTTTTTTTTGCTAAAATAGGGAGTTATAGCTTGATAGCAGGAAACACTTAAAGGCTTAGGCTAGGCCAGAGAGTAAAACTAGTTCATTTGAACTAAATCTAGTAAATTGGAAGGGAAGATGCATTAAAGCACAATTCAAAATGGCTCGGTTCCAGTCTTAGCTGGATCATACATACCCATGGCACAGGGAAATGGAGGTTTGAAGGGACCACAACCTTCGAGGTGCACACTGACTCATGCAACTGCCTCTGAAGGGTGTTTGCAATGCCATCCTTGCCCACCTTCCAATGAGTGCCCCATTATCCAATAGCAGCCAGAGTGGTGTTTTTTAAAAGCTGAATCTGATCACATTACTCCTTTCTCAAATCCCGTCAGTGGCACCCCATCACCCTAGAGCAAAATACAAAGTCTCCACTCTGGCCTGTAAGACCCAACTTGGTCTGGCTTTTGCCGGTTCTTACAACATGTCACGTACATACCTACCTCAGGACCTTTGAACTTGATGTTTGCTCAGCTTGTAAGCTTTCCACCAGGAAGATGCATGCCTCTTTCTTAGTCTTCAATCAGTTCTCAGTGTAAAAGTCATCTCTACAGAGAGGCAATCACTTGCCACTCTATATAAAATAGCATCATCTAGCATAATGCCCTATCACATGCTTTGTGGTTTCCAATATACTTATGTGTCTGATATTATATTTACACTTGTTTATCTGTTTACTGCCTAACTCTATGGCTAAAATGTATGCTCCACGGGGTTGGTTCTACATGGTTTACTTCTGTTTAGAACAGCTCCTGGCACATAGTGGATACTCAACAAATAGGTATTGAATGAAAGACTGAACCCAAACTCGTTTATTTTGCAGTCTTAGAATAAACATGTGTGCTCATCTTACCGGTATTTCACAGCTAGTTGATGATCAACTAGGACAAGAGCTCAGGTACCCTGCTTCCCAATTCAGTCTCCTTCCTACTGCCCCCAATGATCCTGCTTGTCTCTTTTCTTCATCTATTAAATGAGTATAATATCTCTACCCTGCCTTCCCTAAGAAGCTGTATTATACAGATAATGAGAAAAGTCCTTACAAAGTAAACAAACACAAGTGGCTGTGTGAGAATTCAAAGAGGCAACGGTAGGGATGTGGGGATGGTTTTAATTGATTCGCTAGAGGGAGGACTGCATTCAGGTCTTCAGGGAAAACGATCCCGTAGCTATCACTATCCAATGCATCCCAGATTCCTGAGACTGGGCTGCATCTATCAAGGAGCCTCAGATGGAACGGTTAACTAGGGCACTGATTGTGGAAGCCAGAATACATCCAATTTAAATGAGACATATAGCACATTTGGGGAAACATCTCAAGAATAGTTTTCATGTGGGATGGTGACCAGCTGTTCTGCCTCCCTGCTCGGGAAGGGGGGAACTACCATGGGGATTTAGGGACTACGTGTAGGAGAGATTACACTGACTGTAGAGAGTTGTGGTTTATAGGAGGCAGAGAAGGAAGAGAGGGACATGGACTTAGTGTGAGGTTCACTATCGAGTTCCCTTTATGAAACAAATCTGGCCATGGTATCCCCATGCTTATAATCCTTCAGTGGTTCCTCACCAACCCTGCCTAAATTCCAAATGAATTAACTTCACATTAAAACCCCTCCATTCACTGGCAACTAGCATACTCTTCAACCTCATTCCTCATGTTTTGATTCATGCTATGCTGTCCAGTTTCACAGGTCTCCATGTATTTTGCACACACACACACACAAACACACACACCCCTTGCTGCTTTCTTCCTCTTAGCCTTTACTCTGTACTTCTTGTTTCATAGAGAAACATTTACCACCTCTTAACCTGAGTAACCTCTTCCTATCCCTTAATACTCAGCTCTGCCTTTATTCTCAGCAAAACCCCACTGTATATATGTACTCCTACACCTAAAAAGGACATGTGTTCCACCGTGTCCCATGCACAACTTAAAACCGTTGTAAATACACTACTTTTTAAATTATCTTATTTTAGACCTCTTTATATCATTATGCTTCCGCTTCTCTGGGATATATGGCAGAAACTTGGTATCTTTGGCTTCTGAACTTTCTATATGGTGCCAGAACAGAAAATGGACTGGGGATGCTAAATGTGTATCAGGACCCCAAATACTGATTTATTATTTAAGGAACGTTTTAAAATCTGGCTCCTGTGATTATTGCTAGGTAGAATCAATCAGCTTTTTCAAAATCACCAAGATCTGGGGTGCCATTGGGATCCCCCCTTCATAACCAAAAGTTGTTTATTCTGTCAGGTCTCAGGATCATGGGCAGCCTCACGGCTATTAGATCAAACCATGACTCAGAAACCTTGGCTGTTACTTCAGAGACTGGTCTCTTTTCCCAAACCTTCTGTGGCCATTCAAATGCTGGGAGAACTGATGCCAGCGGTGGAGCAAGAACCAGGTGGGCAATACACATGCCCAAATGCCACCTCAACATCTAGGGTCAGAGTGAAGTGGAGGGACTCATGCTGCGTGTCTAGACATTGTGTGTGGGGGGGGAGGGTGGTACTCAGAGTACAAGCCGGCGATAGGGAAGTCATGAGAGGGCAAAGTCTTAGCACTTACACTAGAATTCAGAGAAAATCAAACCAGAGTGTAGAGCGATTATATAGAAGCTATATATGACCTCGTGAGACTTGGGCTACAGGAATACCAACTGTGGATGTGCAGCAATTCATAGACTGTTCTAGGAACCAGGGCTCTGCTGCAGACTGCCATTCAAGAATGTGATGTCGCTGTTGATAGTGCTGAATCTTCACTGAGCTTCGACACAGCCCATTCCGCATTCTCCACCCATCCTAGCTCTCTGTTCCTTCAGGCTCCATTGTAGCAATCACTACCATGTATTATAACGGCTTTCTGCACTTTCTGTCATTCTCACTAGATGTGAACTCCCTAAAGCAGGGATATGACTTACCATATTTGTTTTGGTACAATAGCACTAAAACCATCTGTCTTGCAAATAAATATTGCAAGCATCTCCTATTTGCAGGTATGGTGCTCAATTCTAAGAGTGCCAGGGAAGACTGAATACACTTGTCAGCCTCAGGACTCTTACAATCTAATGGGAGAGAAAAAAGCAAATAAACAGAAAGTGTGGTACCATGTGACTAAGTGTTACGATAAGGAAGATTATGTAGGGCTGTAGGAGCACAGAGGAGGAGCCACTAATCTAGTCGTTAGCCCCAGAAAAGGCTTCTAGAAGATTTTCCATGTAAGGAGAAACAAAAGTATGGGAATGGAATGGTGAGACTGGGGAGAGATGGGGTGGGGACAAATTTCAGGCATGGGGAATGGCAGGTGCATGGGGTCATAAGCAAGAAAATATGGGGACACAGAGTAGTCCAAAATGGATTGCAGAAGAGCCAATGTATTTGTGATTGGAAAGGGGACAAGACAAGAAAATTTTATTTTATTCTTTGTTCAACTGAAAGATACCACATAGATTTTTGGGTTTTTTTTGGGGGGGGGCAGAGGAATGCATGAGTAGACCCAATATTTAATAATCACATGATATGTGTTCAACCCATATTTATTGCATGTAAAAATGGATAAATGAACAGATGAATTTCTAAACATGAAATTGCAGGAGTATTTTTCCTAATAAAACTTATTTGATGGCATTATCTACTTGATGAGACAGGAAGGAAAGGAGAGGATGGATGGTGCAGCTTAAGCCCCAGACAGTGAACATGATTGGGCCATCTTCAGGGATGGCTTAGCTGCTGTGTAGGTTAGAGGCCAGAGGATAAATTAAAAGACCTCATGTGCTGCCTTATAGTTCAATCATTAGGCAGCAGTTCACTAAGTATAGAACACACCCAGAAGTGAGAGACAAGATGTAAATCCCCTGCAGAATAGTTCAGTTTGGGTCTACCAAAAAGTTCAGACAATTTGGTGATCCACATTGAATTATTCAGTGGAAATTAGATCTTGAACCTATTCCAAACCTCGCAGGTGGTGACCCTAAGAAAAACATATATTCTTTTAGAATCAGTCCTTCAAGTAGTCCTGAGATGGCATATCATGTAAAATAGATCGTGAGAATAGCATAAGGTGACATTCAATTTAAGCATTTGCTGAACTCCTCTGATAGTCAAGGATCCATATTTGGCACCCGGGAGGAGGAGAGAGATAAATAAGAGTGACTCTTCAGAAGGAGTTCACAATCTCATAATGGTATACTTTGAAGAAACACAATTATGCAACTCTGAGTCAAAGTTGAATAGAATAAGAAGAAAAATAATAATGGGAAATTACTTTCTATTAGAGGAAATAATGTTGTAGAGGTGAGGACATGACATTTTCCCGGGCCTCTCATGTAGGATTTCGATAGACTGAAATGGTGAGGTTGAAGGAGGACATTCTAGGTTGAGGAAATTAGATTTGCAAAGGCATTTGGTTGAGAATGCAAAGGGCATGTGCTAGTGCGGGAGCGGAGCCTGATTTGACTGAAATGTAGGGAATGGTAGCGGAAGTTGAAGGCAAATGAGATTGGAAAGACAGTTTGCAGTCAGACGTGAAGGTTCTTGAAGCTTATGCTTGATAGCTCAGATTTTGTTCTCTGGTTGGTGGGGGAGCCACCAGATGTGTCATGGATGCTGAAAATACTCCTGTCTTCCTCTCTGGATGATTCTGAGAAAGAAGGAGTTTGGACTATTTGGTTCCAGTTCTGTTTCAAGGAGAGAGCCGTGGCTTGGAGGGGTGGGGAGTCCTGTCCAGTCCCTGTTCTGCATGCAGGCAGCCATGGGACCCCATGGACTCTCACTCCATTGCAGAGGGCTGAAGTACCACATGAACTATCATATCCTAATGGATCTGGCTGCATCTGGGAGTCAGCCCGTCAAGCAAATTAATGAGCAGCTTTAGCAGAGCTTCTGGCCCTGCCGCCTTGCACATTTGGACAACAGATTTGCAGCGGTGGCAGCCAGAAACCCTGGAGGCCAGAGGGAAAGATGGAGGTGGCAAGAGAAGGAAAGGCCCCGAGGGGGACATCCTGTCGGGTTTATAACATGGTGAATTTTCTGTAAAATGAGAAGACCAGGGATGGAGAAGAGGATATCTGAGGTGCTTCCATCCCTCAGTCCCCAGCTGGGAGAAGCCACACACACTGAGGGTGGGACCATAAAGTCTTTATTGGACCAGAGTGGCCTGAGCATCCAGCTGGGAGCGCTTTTCCCCAGAATGGGGAGTCAGGCCAGGTGCTGTTTATCAGTCTCACTTCCCTGACTCCACTTCTTCCTCCAAAGGCCCAAATGGGAAAACACAAATAGGTGACAAATGATCCGTCTCTCTGGGAATAATTCAGAGTCTGGCCACCATGACCTATACACAGATTGTTTCTCTGAGGCCTCAATGGGGGATGCAAATTCGGGAAGTCAAAGTAGTCCCATCCTCAAAGGGAATGGTCATCCAGTCCTGCTGAGTTCCACTCGATTTCAACAAATGGCTTTATTTTTGAGTACCTGTTATATGCCAGCGACTAAGCTAGATATCACATACCTTTTCTCACGTAGATATATTTCTAGGATATATTTGTGGGAAAGGTCATAAAATAGACTGAAAACAATTTTACATGCCAACAAACCTCATGAGAATATTGGGATCTGTTTCAGTCTTTTGATTTTAATGCAAAACATGGGCCTTTTCCTAACGACTGAGCTCCAGAATCTAGACTTCTTTATGCTAAAGATGCAAAGAGCTGGTGTCTAAGCAGAACAAGGAAAAGTCAAGAGGTGATACTATTTTCCAACATGTAATGATACATTTTTTCAGCTACAGGATACAGAGTAAGCAATGAAAATCAAGAGCTTCTACTTTTTTTTTTTTACTTTTATAAAAAAATCTATGACCTAGCACCGTGGGTCAACCGTGGGTCCCTGTGAATTCCCTGATATCTCAACCCATATCAGAGATCCTCAGTCATGCATGTGAAGTGAGGTTGGGGGGCCTTGAACTTCCTTTTCTAAAGGGGATCCTTTAGTGTGCTTAAGAACAATCTGAGGTTCTTATAAAATACATATTCCTGGGACCCAGCTCCAGAAGAAATAAAGGCAGACTGGTAGTAGAGTCCCCCAGGACTCCTGATTCCCAGTTCACTGCTCTTCCAGTTGCATCTCGCTGTCCAGACTACACCACCAGGCAGCTCTGTTCCCTGGGGTGCATTCCAATGTGTCTCCTCTTTCTTCTCATTTCTCTATACAAGCTGGCTCCAAAAGTGCAATTGGCTCCTAGAAATCAAGCCAGGGAATAACCTGACTCTTTCTTGCCGAGAAGTAATAATTATGGCCCTGGAAGGATGCAATCTGCATACATTATCGCAAGTTATGCCAACAGAATGTCAACATTTGTGTCAGGAGGAATCTCGAGCGGCAATTACTTCAGGTCCTGGCCTGGCATTTTGAGACAGAGTTGGCGGTGCTAATTGCAGGGGAGGTGAACTGGTGGGTGATGGCTGGTGGGTTACATGGGGTGGGGAGACAGATGGGAGCCACAACCCTGAAGGTCAGTGTGTGGTGGGGACAGAAATGCACTTGGAGCTGGACGTATCATGGAAATACGGATAATGGGGCTGTTCTCTACGAAGATGGCACAGGGGCTTGTCACAGACACATTCACTTGATGGCTCCAGGTTTTCCCTTACTGTCAAGGGTCCATTCCTCTTAGACACTGAGGGCATTTAAGACTTTAATTTCTCCTTTGTGGGGGTAAAGGCAAACAATGTATCCATTTATGCATCTGTTGACTGAGCACCTACATACATCTCCTTCTGTGTTGAGGGGCAGGAAATTCAGAAGGGAAATAGGTTCAAGTTCTTGTTTGTGGTCAAGTGGGAAGGCCATAAACAGACCATTACTACACAACATGCTAGGTATTAAAGCCAGTGAACTCACTAAGTGCTCTGAGAATGTGGCAAAAATAGGGACTCGGGGCCAGAGAGGAAGAGAAGTGCATTTCAAGAAGGAGTTAGAATCTGAGTAGCAATTGAAAGTATGAACGGGTAGAAATGTATCAATGCCAGAATTCTTAGAAGGAGGGAAAGGGGGAGTTAGTTTACACAGTAAATAAAAGTGGAAACTCCCCCACTTCTAATAACCAACAAAAGCTAAATGTGACCACAGGCTGTGGGATATAACAACACAGAAATACGTATCCAGAGACTTAGTTTAGTGAAAGGAAAGTTTAAAAGCTTCCTTGGGCTTCCGCCTCTGCCACATGGGTAAGGTCACTAGCATTTACTGAGTAACCTTGAAGTGTTGGATATTTTAGAGGGAGTATCTTCCTCAAAATCCATACAATCTTGTCTTAAGCCATTTTACAGTTAGAGAAACTGTCGGGAAGAAGTTAAAAATTTTGTGCAAAGTCACATGGCTGGAGAAAGACACAAATCAAGAGCAAGGGTTGTGGATCCCCCAAAGCCCACACCCTCCCCACCTGGCTGTGGCAGTGGCCAAAGGCCCAGACAAGCCTCCCTAAATGCTAGGCTTTGTTTCCTTATTTGTAAATGAAAGGATTAAATCAGCTAGAGGTTTTTCACCTTTCTCCCCAAATGCCACAAAACTACAGAACATAAGTGGCAGCTACCCTTGGGGACCTGGACAGGGGGACAGAGGGCCAAGTGACCTGCCACAGACAGATGTTTCTTTAAAGTCTCATGTTTTGTTTATATTAAAAATTCTTGACAACCTAGCAGTCTTATCTACATTATATCCTTATTTGAATATATATACGTCAAATTGCATATAAAGTACTTAATTTTTTCTTCCCAAAGTGCTCAGTAAAACTAAAGCTTTAGGAAGCAGTGGCCAGGATCTGTAAAAATGGAGAAAACACCAGAGGAATCATTTCATCTGGTGCTCAAGTTCCAGGGAGCCTCAAATTTGGGTTTCCATGTAGTGGCAAATTCGTGAAGGGCAGTAAGGCAAGACCACATCATAAAAGTAGCTCCCAAAGGGAACCCACCAATCTGTAGCACTCCCTCAGCCAGAGGATGGGAGGCTAGAAGGGTCTCAGAGGTGAGGGCCTTAAAGATACAAACCCTTCCCAGGAACTGAAGTTCCCAGGAACCCAGGTGTAAGGAGCTCATCTTATAGCTCTGCCCATGCCCTGGGGCACCACATGGATTCTGCTAAAAGCCCTTCTCCCGCCTGGGGGAGTATGGATGCAAGTGATCTTAAAAGTTCCTTGCAGTGACTTGATGGCCCATCACTGTGAAAGTCTTCTCTCTTCAAGATCCCTGAGCTAAAAGTGTAGTTCAAGGGGAACAGTGACACTGACCTAAACTCACTGGGGTGAAGGGAGACAAGAAAACTCACGGTTCCACAACTGGTGTCGTGAACTAAGCCCTCAGAGCTTCAGCTTCTTCCCTATGAAGGAAAGGACCCAAGGCCACATGATCTTGAAAGCTCTTTTCCAGCCGTAGAAATAGTTCATGGAATATTAAAACTACCAACAAAACTTCGAGTCTATGCTTGAAATGTGGATTTGTGTGGGAGGTAGAGGCATTGAGGAGGCTAGAATAATTTCATATGGGTGGCTACTCAAGTCCAAGTTTATCTCTGGAGTCATAGCTTAGAGTTTGAATTAGATGTGGCTAGACCTGTCACAGATCCCTGGTCATGCAAAATTTAGGGGAGAAGAGGAACTGTAAGATGCAAGGGGATCCATAGGACTAGTGATCATGTCCTGAAACCCAGTGGAAGGAATGAGGAAAGGAGGCTTAATGAATGAGCCATAGCACTGGGTGGGCAAGAGGCTACCAGGGCAGCTGAGGCTTTCTGGCTGTGACGTCCTTACTGGTCAGGGTCCAGCCACCACTGAGCCAGGCATGGGACATCTGTGGTGCAGCCTACTTCCTTGGCTGACACTTCTTGATTGGTTTCTGTCCCTTGGACTTGGGTACTTTTCTCCCTAGGACATGTGTCTAATTCCTTCACAAGGGAGCAGCAAATGGCAAGGAAAGACTTTATCATGATCAGTAGCTGACTCAAGTGGGGTCAGGATGTTGACTTAGTAAATTACTGTTTTCTTAGAGTCTGAATAAATCCAGTACCAGACCTTTTCAGGTTTAGAGAATTTAATTTAGAGCAATTGATTTATCCACTGTGGACAGGTGGACTCTATATTAAGTATTTTTGGACAGGATTTACAACAGGTTTTTCTTCCCTCATAACATGGTTTAAAAAAAAATCATGGTTGCTGAAAAACTCGCAGGATCTTTGTAGGATCCATTCCCCATCAGATAGTGCTCATGTCACAAGATAAAAGGATAGAAAATGGCGCCATGGATAAAGAAAAGGGAGGGCGGGGCAGTGGTCACCAGCAAACTCCCAAGAAGGAACAAAAATTTGGTTGTGGAGATGGTTGGCTTTGATGACTCACATGTCTTCTTTGAATCACAGAACCACTGGAAAGAGAAGAGAAGTTAGAAAAACAGGATATATTCAAAATCCTGGTTGATGTCTTTCTTTTTTAATTGATCAGACATTCAACACAAAAATATAGTTAGGATTGGGAGGACAGGGACGAGTGAGAAGTCATATCATCCTTAGCTAAGAAGAGGATTGAGAATATTCCAGAGAATGGAGTTTGAATGACTAGGGAGAGCCAGGCAATTAGAAAGATAATCAAGAACACCAATCAGCAGACCTTCTCTGTAAATGTCCGGATAGTAATTATCTTAGGCTTTGCAGGCAGAGAAAGACAAGTACCAAATGATTTCACTCATCTATGGAGTATAACAACAAAGCAAAACTGAAGGAACAAAACAGCAGCAGACTCACAGACTCCAAGAAGGGACAAGTAGTTACCAAAGGGAAAGGGGTTGGGGATGGTGGGTGGGAAGGGAGGGATAAAGGGATTAAGGGCTATTATGATTAGCACACATAATATAAGAAGGGGGGGCACAGAGAAGGCAGTATAGCACAGAGAAGACAAGTAGTGACTCTATAGCATCTTACTATGTTGATGGACAGTGACTGCAATGGGGCTTGGGGGAGACTTGATAATATAGGTGAATGTAGTAACCACAATGTTGCTCATGTGAAACCTGAGCATAAGATTGTGTATCAGTGATACCTTAAAAAAATAATAATAATCTTAGGCTTTGCAGGCCAAACAACTTCTGTTACATCTACTCAATTCTGCCACTGCAGTGTGAAAGCGCTATAAACAATACATAAATGAATGGGCATGTCTGTGTTTCAATAAAACTTAAGTTTAAAAAAAAAAAACAGGTGGCAGACAGATTTGGCACGCAAGATTTGTTTGCTGACCTGTGATCTAAGGTGTGTGATAATTCCATATCGCCCTCTATTCTAACCTGTTTAGACCATCACAATATGCAATATATAGCTCTCTGGAAGAGATCCCAAAGGGGAGCAACACCAGGAATTTAAGAGAGGGAGCTAATAATCATAACCATTCACTAAGCAATTATTATTATGTGCCAGATATGGCATAGGCACTTGGCACAGATTATTTATAACATTTGCCACCATATGAGGAAGGAATGTATGATTACCATTATTCCCTGAAATCTGGATGTCCTTGGCTTCCAGTAAACACTGGAAGCACCAGTAGCACTACCTTCTTCCCTGCCCCTGGGTTAAAAGTAACCATGTGACTTGCTTTATCTAAGGAGATGTGAGCATGTGTGATGGACATCAGTTTGGAAGTAAACGTTATCACAGAGACCAGCTCTTCACAGCCAGCTGACATGGAGGATGCATAAAATGGAAGCAATCTGGAATGCTGAGCCATCATGGGAGAATTCTGCATCAAGAGATGCAGGAAGTCTGCAGTGGACTTTGAATGAGAAAAGATTGATTCTGTTGCATTAGGCCATTGAGACTGTTACTGCAGCCTCACTGAGCCTGACCTCACTGATGGGGGGCTGTGAGGCTCCGCAGGGAACGAGTAACTCACCGGGGATATACAGCAAATAAGTGGCTGATGCACGACTAAACTCAGATCATTCGGACTCTAAAGATTGGTTTTTTCTCCACTGTGAAATTTGAAATATAAAGGAATTTGAATCCTTCCCAAGATAAGGAGCCACAGTAATCTTTTTCAAGATGTAATTTACATTTACCTTGAAGGAGAATCCCCAATCCTTGCCATGCTCTCTCAGGCCCTACGTCACTTCTCTCTTGCTTCATTTTCCACTTTCCCCCATTTTGTCCCACTCTGTGCTTCTCTTGCTGTGCTTCAGCCACCCTGGCCTTAACTTCAATTTCTTGAACTTACCAAATCTTTCAACTTAGGAATGTTACACATACAGTTCCCTAAATCTGGGGGTTTTTACCTGTAATCTTCCTGGCTCCTTGTTTCCTTTAAGGTCAGCTTAAATGCTCCTGACATGGAAATGGCTTCTCTAACCACCCTTGATAACCCTCTCCCCTGACTCCACTATTTTCTGTTACTGAACCCTCCTTCCTTCCTTCTTAGTCTTTATTTCAACTTGGATTTATACGTGTGTTTCATTACTTGCTTGTTGTCTATCTTTCCCCAAAGGGTCAGAAATTCAAAGTCCTTTAGCACTGTATGCCAAATCCTGGCACAGAACTCAGTGCCCCACAGACCCTTTATTTACTGCCTGAGTGAAGGTCACCATCAAGTATAATATTTATTTCATATATAGATAAGCAGAAAGATAATGGATGCAGAGACCCAGCTCTGTCATTTGCTAGCTATATGGTTCTGAACAAGTAAGTTTCTTTCAACTGGGAGTGATCCGCTGGTGACAGAATGAAAATGACTTCTCTGATAAGTTAGAAGTTTCCATGGACTGGCCTCTATTCCTGGAATCAGGTAATAGGGTTCCATTTATAAAAGCTGAGCATGTTGGGTATAGCCAGTGTTACTCTGAAGGGGACAAACGATGAAAGTATTGCTTCTGTGATAAATAACACCAGATTTGTATTCATTCAATATCTATTAAAGGCATCACTAACCATTTATTGATTTTTTTTTTAAAGACCATACTAATTGAGTAGGGGTTAGACCAAAGGCAGTAGCAAGCCATTTGGGCAATCCAGGCATGGAAGCAGTGCCTGCCACTTTCTAGAGGTAAGACCAGGGAAGAGATGTGAGACTTCTCAGAATTTCAGTGGATATGGATGTGACATGCATAAGCATTTAATCCACAAAACGGAGACAGCATCTGCCATCTGCCATATCATCAGGTTATAAAGAGGAAGTAACAATGAAAGTCCTAGGTATCTGGTAAAGCTCTTGAGAGAAGCAGTGTGATGGATGGCTCATGGGTTTTATAATTCCATCTACTTTAGGTGGAAAAGTCTACACCACTCACTAGCTGTATGACACTGCTTAAATTTTTCACTTCTCGGAGCCTCATTTTCTTTCTCTGTAAAATGGGGACACTAGCTCTTGTGTCATCTGACTTTCATAAGAGTTAAAGGTTATGGATGCAAGATAATGTCAACAATAGGACACTTGATAGTGGTTGTCATATCGTAAAACACTCATTAGTCGAGATGAGCTAAATGACGTGGTAGTGTGTGGGTTCAGGCTGTGCATTTGCTGGGCCCTGGAAGGAGCCCACTTCCCAGATTCTTTGGAGGCCTGGCTGATCCTCATGTCGACCAGGAGTGCTTCCCACCTCCTGCATCTGGGGTGGTCCAGTGTGATGGGGATGTAGGCTACTTGCAAGCCTCTGTCTGGGTCTCCAGGGAAGCAGCAACATTGGCAGTGTGGAGCTGGACAGCTTCCTGTACACGGCCCTGGGAAAGCACTGTGTTCCTTCTGCCTGAGAGGTGTTATGTAAATAGGATGCTTTAA
The DNA here is from genome assembly GCA_032199065.1 of Smutsia gigantea. Taxonomy (NCBI): domain Eukaryota; kingdom Metazoa; phylum Chordata; class Mammalia; order Pholidota; family Manidae; genus Smutsia; species Smutsia gigantea. Next base: position 84,813 of record JAVSCE010019855.1, read on the forward strand.
TGACTATAATTAGCTCAGCCTCTGGATCCTTAACAAGAGCTGTCACACCTGACACTCTGAGGCAACTGCCTCTGAATCTGGCCATCTGAGCTCTTGAAGAAAAGAAAGGGGGGAGCATTGCAGGGTATTGGGTTGATCAGAATGTGGCCAAGTAGGCAGAGAAGCAAAATAGCTGCTGCAGGTGGGGTCAGCATAACAGGGTGGAAAGTCAAAGCCCACCACTCAGTCATTGATGAGTTGTCCTGGCAGGGACACCTGATGATTGATAATACATCTGGATGATGGCCGCACAATTGTCATGCTGCAGGAGATGCCTGGAATCAAGCAGTTAAAGGCTTTAGATTCAGGCTTGCTCCAGATTTGAGTTCCAGCTCTGCCATGTACGAGCTGTGTTCCACTGAGCATGTACCATCACCTCTCTGAACATTTTCCCACTGCACTGGAGTAAGATGAAAGTTCATAAGAAAATGGATGTAAAGTGCCGAGCATAGCACCTGGCCTTTGGAAACATGTATCACTTTATGTTATCCTCTCAGTAAGGACTATCATCCCAATTTATAGACTAGGAAACAGGCTCAAAGAAGATGTTAAGTTCCCTGGCCATGGCTTGGGCAAGATTCCAATGTACAGAGTGGGCCTAGTATGCCTCAGGGGATGGGATTAGGGAGAAGTAGGATGAAGAGCAACGACCATACAGAAATATTAATAGCAATGCTAGTTATAACCACCTTTTCTGGACCAGCCTCTGTCCTAGGGTCTTTACAAAGTTGTACCACTTAACCTTCCCAACCACCCTGTGAGAACTAAAGATTAGCAGATTTAGGTCATTGCCTCTCAAACATCAATGTAAGAATGTATTACTGGAGATCTTGAAATACACATGGTCTGGGCAGGCCCTGAGGTTCAAAATCTCTAATAAACTTCCAGGTGATGCTGGCCTGAGGGCCATAGTTTGAGTTACAATGGCTTAACTTACCCAAACTCAGCCAATTACCAAGGAGCAGAGACAAGGTTTGAACCCAGGTCTCTCTGATTCCAGAGTCTATATTCTTTTCTCTATTCCAGTAATGATGGTAGACTTCAGAGGAAGTGGAATTCTCCAGGAAGACAGTGTCTCCCCACTACCAGATTGCTTTAATGGATAGATAAGGCTCATTTTTATTGAACAGTATCTTTTTATTCTAATCATGTACTCAGTTTCTTAAAAGATATTGGTTTATGTAAGTAGTTGAACTATCTCCCTTGCTGTCTTCTATACACATTTGCTTAGCAAATCCTTTTACTCAGAGTGTAAAGATATTACAAACCCTGAGTTATCAAGGTGAAAAATAAGGATTTTTTTTTACCATATCCACTGTAGGCTTGGATCCCTGACCTAGTTCAGGATTATGGGTAAGACCTAAAGGTCCAACCTAAAAGGTCAAATTTGATACCTCATAAATACAGGGACTGCTCTCTTCATCAAAGTTAGGATGAACTTCACACATGGATCAAACTTCAGTTATCCTTAAGCTTTTGTGATTTTTGTACCCAACAGACTTAACTGCCTCAGAAATGACTTAATCTTAAAATAAGAGAATGTTTAACCAAGAAGAGGCTTTAAAAATATGCCATGTATAAGGTGTGGATTGTAAGCCCTAGAGAAAACACTAAAGAAAAAATTAGTAAAATAATACAGTGAAAATATATTTAAAAAATTAAAATATCACACCAGAAAATATTCTCTTGGTACCAAAGAAAGCTATAAAAGAGGAATAGAGGAACAGAAAAACACGATACATACAGGAAGTAGATTTAATCACTCACCAAGTAGATTTAATGTTATCACTTTCTGTGTGAGGCTTATCTTGCAGTGACCAGGTTGAAAACAGGATCTTATTTTGTTTTGAATTTTCAAAGAAAGTCAGTATGCATGCAAGTCCTACTGGGATAGCAAATATAGTTCTTATTGATGAAACTTTATGAGAATTATCCTTAAAATTAGGTATACTCCTAATATTCAACATTATCCTAAATGATATTAGCCAATGTAATAACATAAGAAAAATAAATAAGTCAAATGTTGGAAAGGGATAAAATTTTAACAGAGAGGCAAGGTGTCCTGGTGGTTGAATGAATGCATAATGAAGCCACACTTGGATTTAAACCTTGGCTCTCCCACTTACTATCTGAGAAAACTTGAGCATGTTTCTTAACCTCTATGCTTTAATCATCCCACCTATAAAATTAAGACTGATGATGATAATAATAGGACCGTCTCATAGGATTAAGTATGCAAATAAAATGAGTTAATATCTATAACACTTTTAAAACATGTAAGTTCTCTATAAATATTTGTTGTTATTCAGACAATATGATTATCTTCAGTATTCATATAAAAAATCCAAAAGATTCAATTGCCTAGTAACAAGAACCAATAAAAAGAGAGCCCAGCAAAGTTTCCTGATACAACATCAACAGGAAAGGATCGAAAGGATCACTCATGCTTCTCTGTGTTTGCAATAATCAATGCAATCACATAACAGAAAGGACAAAAAAAGAGATATCAACCTGTCCTTGCTGGAAAAATGCTGGAAGAATCTGATTCTGAGTTAGACTTGGAAGTAAGTAGAGAGAGGGATGATGGTCCAAGGCAAGATGCTCCATGTTTACTCAGTAGAGAGAGAAAAAGGAGGTCCATATGGTCTCAGATCACATCTCATTTCTGAGGCTGTTTACATGCAAGCAAGCCAGTGACTACGTGAACAATGGGAGACTGTCTTCATCATACCCAGTTCAGGAATCATAGTAAGAAGTGCCTATGTTTTGTCTTACTGCTCTCATCACCTCTATAACCACACCTTATCCATCCTGCACACCTTATGTCTTCCTTCTTACTGTGATTTATTTCCTCTGAAGGGAAAAAAACTTTTCCCCTTTTCCACCTGACAAATTCCTCCTCATCTTTCAAGACCTATCTCAAATTGCATCTTCTCTGCAAATCTTTCCATGTCTACCCTAGGCAGAGTCAAAAACACCCTGCCTGGCTTTTTGTGCATGATATTTGTACTTGGTGAAAAGGGGAATTAGAGACTGAAAAACCTAAACAGAAATTTCTATTCACCAACTAATTGCTCGATTTACTCCCTGACTTTCTTTCTTCAGATTAGACCAGAGAGATCCAGAACTCATCTCCTGTTTTTCCCAGAGAAGCCGTAAGTGTTTGGGAGGAAGCCAAATTCTCAATATCCCAGACTAGAGAATTCTCCCCTGAACTCCTTCTGCAACCAACTCCCAGATGAAGATTTGCAGAATGCTCTTAGCTTCATGGGAACTCAAGGGAAAAGGTCTTCAGAGAGGAAATGAGGTAAACACAGAAATAGAGACACAATGTTGTCTTAAATCCTGTCTCCCTAGGCAGTCGGACTGAGAGCAGATGTTTGAAAAGTAACATTCAACTATGAGAGCAGGAAAATGATGAACTATTCCTGGGCATTCCATATCTTCATAAGTTGAGCACATCCCTGGGCATTTCATATCTTCCTTGGTATTGGGCAACCCAAGGAAGATATGAAAAGCCGAGGGATGTGCTCAGCTTATTCAGATGCTTCAGATGTTTAGCAAATCCAAAATAAAAACCGCTTTGGCTTCAATAGAAAGCTGAAAACGGTGTGTGACAATGATGCTTTTGGTACCAAAAACTGCCATCACCTTGCCCTTTGCACTAACTGATTAATCTACAAAGATACAGATCCCAAGCTCCAGCTGTTCAAAAAGTCTCACTTCTTCCTTCATTCACTGATTCAAAAAATATCTAACAATTCTACACTATCATGTAAATGCAGGTGCAACATGTGACCTTACTTAGCGGTAGCGTCAGAAACAAACTAATGATACCAAAAATAATGGTGGGATTACAGTTATCATCAATGGGATGGAAGAGAGGTACAGGGGACAATAAGAGGGTAAAACTGAGGGACTAGCCTGGTTCAGAGGTGAGGAGAGAGTACACAGGGACAGCCTTCTCAGGAATTGATATTGAACCTGAGACTGAAGCAGGAGTAGCTTCATGCAGGTCAAGAGTGGGATCAAGAGCATTGAGGCCATCATAGTAGCATGTAGGAAAACTCTAGGGTGGGAGGGAGTTGGACAACTTCAAAAAATAAGAGAAAGTCAGCATAGGGATAATAGTAGGCTAATAAGCCGAGGTTAGTATTAAGGAAGAGACCATATCCATCAAGGCCTCACAGACTGTGTCAATGATTATGGACTTTACCCAGAGAGCACCTAAAAGCAATTAAGCTGGAGGATGAGTGGTCAAAATTTGCATTTCAGAGTTTCTTCCTAACAAGGTCTTATTCTAATGTTCAACTTGAGTTCCCCCTCCCTACTCAAGCCCCAAAACTACTCCTTCGCACACACATACCTCAATTTACCACCTTCCATGGCACCTATTTTCTCTTTTTGATTCCACAACCCAATTCTTGAAATTATTCTACCTTACATTGTATTCTTTCTCAGTGTAATAGTCTTGCCTTTTTATGAAATGTGAAATTTCCTAAAGAACAGGAACCATGAACTCTGAATTAGAAAAGAACCGAGCAATCATTTCACCCAAATATCCATGCAATTTTAAAATGACTTTGACACATTTGTGGAAAGGGATTATGTTGTCTCTGCTTGAATAGTTCTCCATGATGGGCCACTTCCTACTTCTGATATCTCTGACTGAAACTCTCCACTTACGGTTCTGCTTCTGCCATATGACTTTATACAAGAACACTGCCACATAATGCCATCCTCCTCCCTTCATCCACTCACTGGAAGATGAAGATATCCACTCTACTCCTCTCTCCAAATTGCTGGTAGTGTGTATTTCCTAGACTTAGTTCTGATAACTCTCTTTATGATGGATTTGTATCATGGTCACTTAACTGGCACTACACTTCCCAGAATTCCCTTCACTGAATATTTCAGAATGAGCATGGGTCATGAGCCATAGTTTGCATGGTTTAGAAGGCAAAATTGAAGAAGTTTCCGTATTCTTTTTACATTTGGAAGATCATTAGAGGGCCCAAGGTGCCCTTGAAACTTTTCACATTCATTTATGTGTCAACTTACCTGGACCGTGGGGTGCCCAGACATCTGGTCAAACATGACTGCGGGTGTGTCTGTGACGGCCTTTCTGGATGAGACTGAGTATAGACTCCCCTCCCTAAGGTGGGTGAGCCTCATCCAATCAGTTGGAAGTATGACAAGAACCAAAATGATGACTGTTCTGTCCTAAGGAACTCCTGCGTGATGGCTTTCACCAAACTAGGACATTGGGTTTTTCCTGCCTTCAGTTTCAAACTGAAATGTGGGCTCTTCCTGGGTCTCAAATAGAAACTGTATCTTTGCAATTCCTGTGTCTCCAGGAATCTTGCTGACTGCAGATTTTGGAAGTTGTCAAGCCTCCATAATCCCATGGTTCTGTTTCTTTGGAGAAGCCTGACTAATACACAGCTCATGCATACTGTCGTTGTCTGCTGGCTCACCTGGTTGGTGTGGGTTCACAGGTCTGCAAGCCCCCCCAGGTTTCATAAACCCCCTTCAGCTTCTCCTATTCCTGGGACAGGTGTGTGTTTGCACAGGACAAATAACGTCCACCTCTCCTGCTTCAAAATTGAAGATTGGAGGCAATGAGAGAATAACATGGTTTCTAATCTCTCCTTAAGGAGTCCCACTCATCCTCATGGATTTCAGTTTTTTCTGGCTTCCTCTGCTGTATGTTCATCTCCACTTTGTGGCTGCTAGAAGCCAGAGCCTCACGTGGACTGTTTAACCAGCTTCCAAGATTGTGTAAAGTCCTGTCCCTGAACAAGTATTCTCCTCCTTCTGCTCAAACCGTAACTGATCTGCCCTTTGATAGTTTCCCTTAAGGCATAAAGGCTAACATCTTGAATGCGGTCTAGAGAAAGGACTTTGTGTTATGATCCCCTTTTGCCTCTTGCATTGTTTTATACCTCTCTACCTCTCACCCTCCACTCTTTAGCCACAATGGCCCTTTTCTTCCTGTTCCTTAAGTATACATGCCTCGATGGCCTCCATGTGTCCACACATGCTGTTCTTTCTGCCTGAAATATCTTGTCATACCCTTCGGGTCTTAGTGTAAACATCACTTCCCAGGGAAGTCTCCAAAGATTCTATGGAATTAGGGAATGATCTCATAGCACCTCATAGCAGACCTCCTTACCACTGGACTTATTTATGCAAACATTCATGCAAGTTTAAATATGTATCTTCCTAAACAGTTACAGCTGTTCTTCACAGAATCCTAAATATCCAGTGTCCAGAACTGACGGAACAGCCATAGATGACTATTGCTTTCCCAGGTAGTCTTCTTTCCTGGATAAACCAAAGATGCATCCTTCAGTTGCTCCTAGTGGGTTCTATTTATCCCCCTTCCTCCATCAGGGACACACTGTGGACTTACTGATTAAATTTGATTGTTCACAATTTCATGATGAAGAGTTGGATCTTTTATTTCTCAATTAATTCGGTCTTCCAGTCAGCCAAATTGCAGAATTTTTGACCAGAAAAATAAAAAGTTGTGATCATTTACTCAGTCTCAAACTCACAAACTCATTGGCAACTCTCCACTACATCCTTCCTATATGACCTTGAATGGTAGCTGTTTTGACTTCATCAGGAATGTTATGGGAATAATACCACTGCAATGACTACTTTTTGAATCACTATTTTTTCTAGTAATTCAAAAATGTGTTTTATGGAGGAAGATGCAAGAGATAGGATAGTAGCTCCATTAGCAAGAATTTAATAGTTTAGGATTATCCACGACAATAATATTTTTTCCATTTTACTTTTTAATTATAATATTCAGTAGAATGCCTAAATCCATGTAGTTCAGGGTTTTTTTTTATGGTCTGTTTTTGTGGGTTTTTTTAACTTTAGGAGTGCCACTGGGAAGAGTAGTACTACACTGATAGTTTATGGTTTCAGATATTTTGAAAGAAGAAAGAATTGCATAACCTTTTCAACATCTTCTGCTTTCTGTTTTTCCCTCACCTGGATTTCTTATATCCATGTTTCAAGGGATTTCTTTAAAAAAAAAAATGAGAAATGAAAAGAAAAGCAATTGCTTTCTAGACATTAACCATTGGGGAGTTAGAAAAAACCTTCCAGATGGGAAATATATATGAAAAATCTCATCTCAGTGAAATATAAATCCCCCAAATAGAGGCATGTAATGAAACACCTAATTCACTCCAACTATACTCATCATATTGCTGCAATATTATAATGCCAGATGACTCTTTTAGCACCATGGACAACAGCTGGCCTTCCATCAGGAATGTCTAAACGTGAACACAGTGCTATCCTTTTCCAACAGAAGTTTGGCTAGTATTTGAAGTCCATTGCATATTAACGCTCAGCAATTATTGATTTTTAATACGATGTTTTAAAAAGTGTTTTACTGTGCTCATTATCCAGAAATCTGGATTGCTACATGCCACCACTGAACACTGCAAAAGTGATTTCAAGCGTCGTCCAATAGCAACATCAAAAATCATTTTCCCAGTCTTCAAATTTTGTGACCTCTCTGAATCGTGACACTAGTGATTATGTCTCTGATAGCAGAATTTTTTTTCTCTTTAGCTTTTTTTCTGCCACAGCCATAAATAATATACCATGGTTAATCTTCAGCCTCTTCCTCTCTATTCCCCCATTTCCTTTAATTCCTTCTTACTTATTTTTACTTCCTGATGCATTTGTCTTCCCCAAAGCATATCATTTTCATTTTTCTTTCACTCTGAGTACCCCTTTCTTTGGAAATCTCTTCCAGTTTCACGGTTTCCATCATCACCTCTGTACTGGAGATTCTGAAATCTCCTTTTCTACCTCTGACCCCCTTCCTGAGCACCATTCCCACATTTCCAACAACCCACTGGGTCCCTTCCAGCTGGGTGTGGCTGGTACAGCAAATACATCTGAAAGGAAACTTATCATGTTCCCTTAAAAACTTGCACATCCTTCTCTGTTTCCCACTTTTTTATTTGTGCTTTCCTCCTTTGAATCAACTCATTTTAGTCACCTCAGAGTTATTCTTTACTTCCTTCTCTCACATCCAAACAAATGTCAAGTCCTTTCCAGTGACTCCATAATCAGACTGCTCATCCTAACAAAAATGGTTCATTACTTACCTAGGTTTCATTCCCCAGAGGAGAAAGCAAACATGCTTTTCCTTCACCGCCTTTTATTGTTCACTGGGGGTTATGTCTTGTTCCAAGGCCAGGGAGCATCTCTATTGCATAGAAGAAGTTCTATAACCCTATTTCAGTGTGGTAGAAGGAAGGCAAGCTACCAATGAGTTTTAAATTGGCTCTTATACTCTCTACTGCGGATGGCATCAAAGCTGTCCTAGATAAAGGAATGACATGGGAATAAAGCCATCACAGATTTGCTGTGTGAATGCAATGAGATGAAATGGCAATGTGATTAGACAAGCTCCTAGTGCATAGCAGGACTTCCTGAAATATCAGTTGCCTGACTTTTCCCAGCATGAGGAATCCAGCAGCGTATATGAAATTCTAGAACACTCTTGTGGAGACAGTCTCATCCAGATATTCCATGGGTCCTCACTGTTTGGACAGGCCATTCCTTTTTACTTTGTGCTGCCTGATTTTAGTCCAGAAAGTACCTTGTGCTTAGCAGATACATTTAACTCGGCGATGGGCAGAAGCAACTTTGAGTAGAGGAGGCAGGGAGCTATATGGTGGGCTTACTGGGGGGCTGCAGATAGAGAACCCTGTGCCTTTAAGGCTCCCTCTTGGTGGCCCAGACCTGTCCCTAGGAAAGAAAGCCAGAATTCAAGGCAGATTTTCCAACAAAGACATGGATCTTTTTCCAGTTTTTCCATTCTAATTCATAGTAAGCAGCATGCCAAACCTCTTTTTCAAATTCCTTAACTCGGCATTCAAAGTTATCAGCCCACTGGCCCTAATCTACACTTCCAACCTAGTTTTCCTCTCTATTTCATTGAAACTAAAATGAACACTGGCCTAACCCTTGCTTGATTTATGAAATCTTGGTGAAAGAATCTCTCTCTCTTGAGACGAACCTGGACTGCAACCCCATCTGGCTCTACAGAGTGAAAGATATTCTGTAACCAACATAATGCCCTAGGATTCTGTTTGGTAAATATTTTTCAGGTATGCCCATGATTTCCAAAGGTCCACAGCCACAGGGAGGAGGGCCCTAGCTGCTGTATCAGGAAGAATTAATAAAGGTAAGTGACCATCAAGTAAGTGCCTGGCAGTGTTTGCAGTTAGAAGAGGAGGGAAAAAAGAGAAGGAGAAAATTATTGCACCCTTGGGATGAAGACTTAGCCAATATTCTTTTTTTTCCTGCTCAGGTGCAGGTAACAAAGACTGAGGCAGGGCATACTGGTCATTGACGGACAGCATGAGGAATCCAGCCGCATATATGAAATTCTAGAACACTCTTGTGGAGACAATCTCATCCAGATATTTCATGGGTCCTCACTGTCTGGACAGGCCTTTCCTTTTTTCTTTGTGCTGCCTGATTTTAGTCCAGAAAGTACCTTGTTTTAGCAGATACATTTAACTTGGGAATGGGCAGAAGCAACTTTGGGTAGAGGAGGCAGGGAGCTGTGCAGTGGGCTTACTGGGAGCTGCAGACAGGGAACCCTGTGCCTTTAAGGCTCCCTCTTGGTGGCCCAGACCTGTGCCTAGGAAAGAAAGCCAGAATTCAAGACAGATTCTCCAACAAAGACAATTATATTAAATGTTGTGTTTTTCTGGAGCTTGTAACAGTTTAACCTAATAGTTGAAAGAGGGATTCAAAAGCTAGCCTGCTAAGGTTTGAATCCTGAATCTTCACTAATTAGCTGCGTGGCCTTGGTCATATCATTTTATCTCTCTGTGCTTCAGTTTCTTCAGCTGTTATGAGGAAATAATAACAGCAGCGTGTTTCTGTGAGTTGCATGAGGATTAAATAAATTAACTCATGTAAATCATTTGGAACAATGTCTGGTCCCTAGTAAGTTCCAATAATTGTTTGCTTTTATTCATTATCTTCTTCCTTGTTTTTTCTTGATGGTATTGGGTTGGAGTTCAGCAAGACCAGGGAACAAAAGAATCCTCCTGCAGAAATCCTTATTACACTTGAATTAGTGTTACTAAATTTTGTATGAGTTCGGCTTTTCTACGGCTTTATTAAATCAGGATCTGTTTGCACATTTCAGACTCCTCATCTCTTTCATTTTACTCAGGAGACATGTTGATGTCCTCTCCCCTGTAATCAACACCAATTAAATGATGATGCTTGAAAACAGAAACATAAATGGCACCCTGATGTATAAATTGGTAACAGTCCATCCATTCTGTGGACATATGGGTGTGAGCTGCGATCTATTTCTTGGAAAGTGATTCATAATTAAACCATTTTACTTGCCTAGAAAACATTTCAACTTGTGTTGATTTGAGTTACAATATTTGGAAAGCACTGCTTAAAAAACAAATTGTGTTTTACCTGGTATCAAAACAGAGCAGCGGACAGTTGATTAAAGGGTGTGGTCAGTTATACACTTAGCAAAGCCTTGGAGATGCTTAAATCCACTTACCTTAATTATCATGACAATTAAGCCAGTCTCTGGATTTAGGCTAAACGATATGGGTAATGGTGACAGAAGCCTTTCCTGAGGGCAGATTTATACTCTCATCTTGGCAGAATCAACTATTTGCTGGGTGATTGTGGGAACATTTGGGGAGAAACATTAATTTTCCATCCATTAACTTTGGTGGATATGAACACCCCAGAGGGAAAAACGTGTGAAGCTGCTTAACAACCTTTGGCTGTTAGGAAGGTAAAAATGTTTTGAAAACATTTTTCTTTGCAAAGGAAAAAACAGAAAAGGAAAAACAACTATTCAGTTAGGGAATAGTCTGTCTTGTAGAGGTTCTTGTAAATGTTTGCACCGCCTCACAAGGCAGCAGTTTTCTGTAGGCATGACCTACTTGGTTTATTCACTACCTACATGTAAATTAATCCCGTAGTCAGTTCAGATTCTTACTACTGGGACTGCTCTTGTTAATTACACATTTTTCTCCACTATGGGCCAGATACATTATGTTAATAATGACTGAGCAAAGGAGAAAATGGTGGGTTAAGAAAAGAGAGAAGGAAAATATGTGGATGAAATCATAAGAGTGATTTCATTTTTGCATTGCAAACTTTAGGATAGCTAACACTGAGTCTAAATCAATAGGGTCTTGGGCCTGAGCGTGTATGTTGGAAGAGAAGAAGCTATAGTGAGGGAAGATGGAGGGATGGAGGCAGGTCAGATGACCTCTGAGATGGAAGTACCCAAGGGGAAGGCAAAGCTGTGGAACCCTGAATATTTGCTCATTCCACCAACAAACGAATACAGCATCATCAAACAGCTGGTGTATATGAAGCCCCATGCCAGACATGAAGGAGGCCTAGCTGAGGAAGACAGACGTGGCCCCTTGTGCCCCTACAGTTTACGGTAGAGAACATGGAAATTAAAGATAACTAGACATACAATAAAATTGCAACAATTAGGACAAGCGCTACAGAGAAGAGCAATAGCTCTATGAGAACATAGCCTGAGACGGAGGTAGGGCCACAGAACACGAGGCCGTATAGATCCATCAGGACAAGAGTCTGGGCTAGCAATGGGGAGGCTGAGGGATTTAAGCAGGTGATGGGGGGCAGAAGAGCCACCCCAAAATATACCATTTTGGCGTATTGATCATTTCGAATTAAAACTACTAAAGAAACAGCCAAAACAAGAAGGACACTCTGGTTCCCTTTGTCCCCCTGAAGGCAGGAAAGAAACCTCCAGTCTAAAGGCATCCTTTCTGTGCCAGGGGCATAGAAGTCATCCTTATCACCAGGGACTGGGAATTTAGGGCCCACAGGGCTGTGTAAATCAAACCTGTGGCTCACTAATTTACTACCCCAAGTTCAAATCCCTTTGTTTTATCGATTCATCACAAATTTATTGCTTTCTGTCTAAAAAGTATAAAAGCTGCCTTCTTGATCATTTCTTTGAGTCTCATGACTTCTATGGGCTCCCATATGTATGAAATTAAATTTGTTTTTTGCCTGTTAATCTGTCTTATGTCAATTTAATTATTAGACAAGTCAAGGAACCTAGAAGACAAGAAAGGAAAAGTTTTCCTTTCCCACACAGGAGACAATCATTTTGGAAAGAACTCTCTGGTTGCAGTACAAATAATGAATTGGAGAGGGCCATAGCTGGTATTGAGAAAGCAGGCTGGGAGCCTGCTGCCTGGTTCAGGAAAGAGATGGTGATACGGAAAGGGAAAACGGCTACTGGGATGGAGACAAGTAGGACTGGAGAGATGTTAGGAGGGATTTGGGACCTGGTATTAATGAAGGGGTATAAAAGCCAGTCACCCACAACCCTGCTCCAGTCTCCCAGAAATATAAGTAGGTTTCCCGTCAAAAGCTGAATATATTTATGACATTCACCTGAGCCTTTTCCTATCCAAGTTATTCTGCATGTCTGCAACCACAACATACCAGGGGGCGTTCAACACCCTGAATAATAATTCACTTTCAATTTTCTCTTGCCTTTATTGGCTTATACAAAATTAAAAGTAAACTCTCTACTATCAGGAATGGCCAGGAAATACAAAGTTCTAGTGAACAGAGAAATACAAAGCATGTCATATGACTCTTACCAGTCTTCAAAGATGTGGCACATGACATGTAAGAGAGAGCGCAAAGTAGTTAAGATGAATCCCAGGTAGTTTTGTCTGCATTTTGCAGCTTGGCCATGGCATGGTTCTGGATGTAAAGCCTTGGACAAGTCACCAGACAGGTACAAAAGATGTTAAGAACATGGATTTGTGAAGTTAAACAGTCCTAAGTGTGAAACCCCGCCCTACTTTTGTAAGTATGTGAGTCTGAGCCTGGTCTGTAAGTTTTGAGACTCAATAATCTCATCTATGAAATGGAGTTAAAAATGGTCACTACACGGGATCATGACAGCAATTAAATGAAATTGCAAATGTGCTGAGCAATTGACCTCTAGCAATTATTTTTCTGTGAGTTTCTCATTTTCTCAGCTGTGTGTTGATGAGAGTAGTGCTTATCCTACTGCAAGGAATTGTTATAAGGGTCCCAAAAGTGAATACATGTGAAATGTTGTATAATAGTTAAAGAAATTATGAGTAACTCACCCTTATTAGTATTGTTATACTACTACTTTAAAGATACATACTAGAGCTGAGTGTGTGTGTGTGTGTGTGTGTGTGTGAATGGACAAGAACTCCAGAATTTCGTGGCTCCTTTAGGCTATTGCTAAAGCACCACTGTACAGTAAAAGTGGCTACAGAAGGTGTGTGGAATTGAGCTAAATCCACACTGACCCCAGGGCATATCATGGCATCTATTTTCTCAAGAGAAATCCAGGTTATCAACTTCTTGACTTGTAATCTTTTTTTCTTTTCTTTTCTTTTTTTGTGTAAAAGCAGAATGTAGACAGGGCAAATGCATTCTTGCCAGGTAATAAGGGGTTTGGTTTATGGAATGGCAGGTGAGCTAGCTTTTACTGTATCATCCATGTGCCATTATGGTCTATAAAACACCTCTACTTAATATGTACCTCTGCATATGGACATGTCTAATTTGTGATTCAGGCCATTTGAAGATTGGTTGAAGGACTTTTCTTAACAATTAGACAGAGTTCGGGGTCACCATGTGGAATGATTTGAAAGGCACTGACCATGTTTCCCAATTATCCCTCCCACAGCTACACAGTGCCTGGAATATAATCATTAAAATTAACTCTTCTGGGCCTTGACAGGACTTTAGCAATAGAAGTAATAAAAAACAAGAGCTAAAAGTACCTGAGAAATCATTTGATCCAACTTCCTTATTTTGTAGGTGAGCAAAACTGAGGCCTAGACAAATGTCCTTCCTTCCCTCCAAGGTCAAATGCTAAATTAGAGACTGAATCCAGTCTAAACATCCAGTCCCTTGACATCCTGTCTGGCAAGATTCCTCCTGACCAAGCAACTTGTCTGATGCTCGGAAGTCCTAAGAACCCCAGAGAAGTCTCCACCTGCATTCATCCCTGGAAAAGTCAGAACTTCAGAACTTCAGCTTTTTCCTTGACTATTTTTGGTGCCCCAACAACTGTCCTCAGGATGATGCAGAGATGCTGATGTTTTATGTTTCTTTAAAAGGGAGAGCCCAACTTGCTGAAACATAAAAATTAAAAAATCACAAATATAACAGCTTTTATAAAGACGACTATCTGGCAGAAAATTCATTCCCCTGAAGAGGAAATGGGATTAAACAAGTGATGAGGCAAAGGTATGAATCAGCAATGGTCATTTTTAAACTGAGAAGTGGACAGGTTTGTGCTCTGCAGAGCGAGGTGGCAGGTGAACTGTTATCAAATGTGAGAACACATTTCCTCTGCAAGCACAGAGGGTAATCTTGGTAGCACATCTAAGATTTAGTGAGAAATAGAAAGAGAAATCTGTCAGTAGTCTGGTGGGGCAGGGTGGTTGTGTCAAGTAATAACAGCTAGACTGTTGAGCACCTACTGTGTGCTTAAGAAGTCTGTATATAAGACCTTGATTCTTGCAACAACTCTATGAATTCCCCGTCCTTATTATCCCCATTTCACAGATGAAGAAACTAAGGCCCCAAAGTTTGACCAAAGTCACAAAGTTGATGGATGCCATAAGAGGATTTAGAACCAGGTCAGCCTGATTTCCAAAACCCCAGTAATTTGAACAGCTTCCAAATCAATGATAACACACACTGGTCTTTTAACAAAGTACTGTTTTCACAAACTATTCCCTTGATGACTAAACCTCAAGAGCTCTGCACCTCAGTTTCTTCATCTCTTAAATGGGTACGGGAAGATAAAATAAGACCACGGGGGTGAGAACATTCAGAAGTGGGTGGAGAGGGGACAAATAGGACCTTTAACATCCATTGTTATACTACAGTATTTGTGGGCACACCTTGCTAAGAAAAAGACTGAACAGAGATAGTCATGTTTGTGTGTACATTTTGAGGATAAATCAGAAAATTCCTTGAAATGCTTTCTATAATGATCACTAAATAATATGAAGAGTGGCTTCTGTAGGAGGGGAAGTCTCTTAGGTATTGTTAAATGAATTTTAAAAACATTCAACTCAAAGGGAAAATATCCAATTTATATGTGAGCTATAAGTGCATTAAGGGAAAGCATTTTTGCTTTCCTTGATTATGTAGGGTGACCAGCAGGGTTTAAAGGAGAGGGTTGTGCCCAAGAAAGAGCCATGGGCTAGAGGGTGCCTTGGCTCTGCTCCTAACTGTGTGACTTGAAGAAAATCTTTTTGCCTCTCTGAATCTCAGTCCTTTTGTTTTTCATTGGGTTAAATGCTCAAAGGTCTACACAAGCCAAAGCTGTACAAAACATACCAGCTCATTCTGCTGATCTCTACTCAGCCTGAAAGGGTAGCAGGCAAGTAGTGCTATTCCTTTAACACTCATCTGTTTGTCATCATTGCAGAAAAGGCACCACGCTGAGCTCTGAAGGAGTCCCTGAGATAACAGAGGCAGCGTCCAGTTGTGCTGAATGCTGATGGAAGAGGGATTGTAAAGCTCCACCAGAGAGCCATTGACTTGGAAAAGTTTCCTGTCCGCGGTCATTTTAAGTAAAAATATAAAAGAATCTCCGTTCCATCTTCTCCCTTATTTTCTTTCCTCAAAGAATTGAAAGGCAAGACCAAGGAGCAGCATCTCCAGGGACACGTTGTTAGGCAAGGAAGAAACAAATATCTCCCGCCTGTTCCAACCTGCAGAGAGCATCGCTGTCTGCCCAGCAGGTGGGGAAAGCAGGCAGGTTAGCAGAGCACAGTTGGACCCCAGCTGGACCCCCCTGGCTTCCAAGAAATCGTAGCTAAAGTCATCAACCGAGGTGGACCAGACAAACGGCATGCCCGGTTACTGGAGAAGCCAATCTGGCAACGACTCCTGGTCCCCTCCCTCCTTTTTTCTTTCTCTACCCATGCTGCTCCTCTTCTGCTGCCTCCTTTAATCCTCTGCTCTGCCTTCTTGCTGTCTCTTTCACTCTGACCATCCCTCTCTTCCTGCATCCCTTGCTTCCTCTACTCTGTTCTTGTTCTCTCCCTTTCTTTCCCTTTCTCTCTCTCTCTCTCTCTCTCTCCCTCCCTTAACTTTGCATCTCCTTTCTCCTCCTTCTTTATTTTCCATATCTCAATTTCCTCATGCTCTATTGGACATCCTTCTTGCCTCTCTCTCTCCACCCCTTAAATATAATTGCTCCTATTGATTATATTGTTGCATTTCTTTAAGTGTTGTTAACCTAAGATATCTATCACTGATGGCAATCAGTGAGTTATATGGGAATTTGTTAGAAAGTATTTCTTACCTTTCTGGAAAACCAGTTCGGAGACATCTTCTCTCCAGAATTTGCCCTCAGAAAAGGAAAGCAATGACCCAGAGTTCTTATATGACTGATAGCTTCTATTCATCAATACACTCTGGGTTAGACATTGATAGGTAAGCCTCCTACAGACTGTCTGATTTAACACTCACAGTTATCCCATGAATAGATACAGTTATTAATCCCATTTTACAGAGGAGAAAACTAAGATGTGAGAGGTTTGGAACTTGCCCAAGTTCAGATGGTCAGGGGATGGCGGAACAAAGAGATGGTCACTCATGCAGCTGGGGCCAAGCACACGAGGAGCAGTGTGAAAATGGAGTCTAATAGACCTCCCTGTGAATCCTGAACCTAAGGGTCTGTACGGCTTTGTGGAGCCACTAAGCCTTTCCAGAACTGAGTTTTTTCATTGGCAGCACAGAGTGAAGAGAGCTTATCTCCCCCCATGATAACGTGGAGTGTTAGCTGTTGAAACATGACCTCCAATGGCTAGACGTTCCTTCCTTTAGCCACAGAAGATCCACATGCGGATTCAGAACATACAGATCTTAGTTGACTGGGCCAGCAATTGAAGAACTCTTGGAAATAGCACAACCCAACAATGTTGGCCTGGAGCCTGAACCTTTCTCTTCTCTCTTGTGCATGTGTGCTCATGCATGTGTGTGTGTGTGTGTGTTTGTGTGTGTATAGAGACAAAGTGAGCATAGCCTCTGGCATCCAGATCTCCAGTTATGAAAATGATTCTCATTTACTGAATAGTATGTATAAAGAACCCTGCTAGAGACTCTTTAAAAATCCATGATCTTATTTAATCATTATGATGACCCTGTCAAGGAAACATTATTCTCCGCATTTTATAAATGATAAAACTGAGGCCTGAAGAGTTGAAAGAACCCTCCATAGGCCAAATACATAATCACTGGGAGAGCCTGTTATACGCTCTTCATCCCTGCCTCCCAGGCCTCCAGGAAGGCAGCTCTTTTTCAAGTTGCAAGGCCACCCTTGTAACCCTTTGGGCTCTTGTTCTTATTTCAGCCTCGTGTCTTGGGATTTACAGAGGTTAACTGAGTTGCTGAAGGTAATGCAGTAAGCCAGGGCCAGTTCACAGTCCCCCTCCCTTCACAACACTATTTTGTTTTTCTGCGATTGAAGAGAAAGTAGAGAGAGATTGAAAACAAGCCTCGGTCATTGTTAATTTATCATCTTTGTCTGAGAATTTTTACTTAACATTGAAATAGCATTTTCTTTTCTTCTTTCCTCCACCCAGAACTGCAAACCAAGATCAGGGGATTGGGAGAAAATCTATTAAAAACAAGATCCTTGCTACTTTATGGTAATTAAAAGCAATAAATATTCTTGCCCACAATGCTAAAAATCTCAAATAGCCAGTGGGTCAATACTGTTTCCCTGGCTAGGATGGTAATAAATCTTTATTCCTTTTGAGTCAAAATAAGGAAGAAGTTTTATTCATGAATTCTATGACCTGGTACTGCGACATTTTCAAAACAAACACACCCAGAATGAAGAGTTTCTCTACCAAGTGTGTTTAGATGCCCTCTTTCAACCTGCTTCCCTACTGACAAAGCTTCTGCCCTTGCCCAGTTTCTTATTAAAGCACCAGCAATTTCCTTCTCCTGTGCCATAATGGCAAGGTGTAGGGACTCACTCTTCCTCCTCGCCATCCCCCTATCCTGATGCATTCTCTACTCTGGTGAAAAACAGGAGGAATTTAACTCTCGACCTCTAAAGCTCATTTTCTTTCTCAAAGGGTGTTGCTTGACATGAAAAACATTGCTATGACCCACAGCGAATTTTTTTTCTCTTTTTAATCCAGTCCAGCATCTTGATTATTAACCTTTCGAAAATGGGTGTTTACCCCAAGTTCAGATCTAGCACTGTCTCTGCGTTCATCTGTGATCAACACGATTCGTTTAGGAAGCTGGATTGTCTCTGACTCCTATGCAAGTGGGAACATAGAGTCAGACTTTCACACAAACCCAGAGGAAGGCAGAGCTTGTGTGCTGAGATGGTCCTTTTGGGTCTCATTCAAAGGAAGCTGCATGACCTTAGGGAAGTCATTTCATTCGCTGGGCCCTGCAAATGAGTAAGTTTGCAGAGCTTCACTATTCCTGTGCAATCTATATCCACTCCTGCTTGGTTGATCATACTCAGGGGAGAGCAGAGATAGGGTAAAAGCAACTGCTTCTCACAAGTCAAGCTGCTCTGATAAACCCACACTCCACCCGTTGGCAAAAAGCATGGATCTGCTCCTGCCTCCTTAGAATTAATTTTATATATAAAGCTTTTGCTAAGTTCAAGTTGCCTCAAAAACACCACTCTTGTTGGGGTGACTCGGTGGTGACTTTAACACTTAGCTAACACAGGATAATGTGTATCAGGCTAGCTTAGAGATAAACACATGAATGTTCGTAAGACACACAAAATACCAGCAATATTCTAAAAGGTTTCTGGTCCAGTTTACTCCTATGCAACAATGCATGTTTCATTTTCTATGGGGGGAAAATCACCTCAGAGAATAGGTTTGCTGAATAAAATAAGCCCTTTTCATGCTTATTTTTGGAATCACAGGTAAGCTGTAGTATGTTTTATGCTAAGGAGGGCTCAGAGTTAATAATGAGGAATGTCAAGATAATGGCATATCTGTGAATAACACTATAGAAAAATTGCTGGCTAAAATGAAGACTACATAGCAAATTTCATTCCTTGTATGTCACTATATTCCCAATTCATTACTCAGTGCCACACTTGTAAATTTGTACCACTTTACATTATTTTTCTTTGGGAAGCCTAGACTAGCTGAGAAAGGGGAGGGAGTGCATTGAATTTGGAATTTGGGAACAATGGTGTGTCTTAACAATGGATAGAAGACCAAGTTGGAACTCAGAAGCAATACAAAGTCCTGCACTGGTTTCAGTGAAGGGACTGAACCTCGGTCAGAGAATTCAGAATCAGTGGCCGACATTCACTGGGGATCACAGGGCTTGTGGACAATGACAGGACTCAGCAAATATAATAGATCTTGGCCACAGATCTGACTGCCCAGAGCAAAATCTCAGTGCTTCTATTTATGGAAGAGGGAAGAGAAGAAACAGGTGATGAAGAGATGGATGGCAGAAGTGAGCACAGTGGCACAAGCCTACACCACCCTGCCTTTGGCTCTGAAATCCCATCCTGATGGGCAGGTCCCCTAACCCATCATCTGGCCTCAATTCCAATGAGAATCTCCTTTATTCTACAGGGTCAAGAAAGATATTTGTGAATATCTATGTCTATGCCTGTACTCATTTCAGTTTCTTCGTGGGCGTAGAAGGCAAAAAGCTAGCATTTAAAGAGATCATAATACATACAAAGCACCTAAGTGGGTGGTTTTCAGACATGAGTTCAATAAACATTTGGAGCAGCCCTTAAGATGGTCATTGTTAGGGCACCTTAGGCCAATCCTGTGATTGTTTTAAGGACCACGAGCTCCATGCCCTGAGCTCTTTGGTGTGGTGCTGGGATTTGAGGTGAGGCCTTGCCTCTGGATGGGGAGAGTGAGCACAGAACTTTCAGAGACTGGAAGGCATGGGGAACAGGCACAAACGTACAGAGTAACTATTCTAGACTCGGAAGGCTAAGAGGAACTTGGTTCTTGCTCATTCATCAGTATAAGCCATTATCCATCTCTTCATTATCTACTTCAGCTGAAGACTTTCAATGAAATTTCTCCAACCTGTCCCCCGTTTTGTAAATTTTGTGTCCTTAGTAACTTCAATAAAGACTTGATTCAACATCCAAGGTGTCACAGATGCTCTTGGTGCCCTACCCATACTTCTTTGTGCCTTGCCATTTCAGTACACACTTCTCAACTTCCAAATGCTAGATGTCATCTCTGCCTGAGGGCTTTCTCTGGCCACAGATGACCACCAGACCAGTGCACACAACAGGCCAGAGGTGTAGGGAATTATTGCCCCCCTGGGAAAGTCACTCAAGCACTGAAGTATGTTTTATGCTAAAGAGGGCTCAGGGATAATGGTGAGGAATGTCAAGATAATGGCATATCTGTGAATAACACTATAGAAAAATTGCTGGCTAAAATGAAGACTAGAGAGCAAATTTCATTGCTTGTATGTCACTATATTCCCAATTCATTATTCAGTGTAAACACCCTGTATTATTTACTTCCCAAGTGAGATAACTTTGCAGTCAGTCTATGCCCTGCACTGGCTCCCAGAATTCTTCAGTGGGATAAAGCTCCAATTTTTAACAGTGGTAATATGCCAATAACCACCATTTAGGAACTGCTTTTCCTTCCTCGTCTCAACCCTCACTCTCCCAGAGTTGTTTTCTAGAATCAGCTCCCAAATAAATTGCTTGTACTTGAGTCCTGGTCCCAAGTTCTGCTTCTTGGGGATTCAAGCTAAGTCCCCAGCAGAATCTGTGTGTGGCCCTTACAGAGAGTGGCTACCCAAGAAGGCCTAGGACAGTGACTCCCAAACCTGGATGATCATCAGAGGCACCTAGGAAGCTTTTGAAAAATATGTATTCTCAGCCACTACCTCTGGAGAATAGATCAATAGGATATGGGCTAGGTCTTGAAAGCTAAATGCTTGAATGGCTTTCCGGGTGATTCAATCCAACTGGGCAGTGTATCATGCAGAATGAAGACCTTTCAAAGACATCTGTCCTGCCTGAGGGTTTCATACCCAGGCAAGTTCACTATGGCTCAGGGAGACTGGGAAACGACAACGGAATGTTCTTGTGGTACAAGGGTTTATCCCCACCTTTATTCTCATGGTGGTAGGTCAAACACTAGAATCACTTCTGCATCCAGCACTCTGCAGGTCCATAATCCACCTCTGTCTCTACCTCCACCCAGAGCACTGGGCAGAGCTTTTTATATAGTAACTCAGTCAATACTAGCTTATTGCCTACAGATGTGGAAGCATTAGCCTAGCAGTAGGCCAATTATATCATCAAGTAGTTTAGGGTCAGATGAGGATCCTGGCCATAGGAACTTCCACTTTCGCCACAACATCCACATCCTAATGCCTGGAAACCTGTGAATATGTAACTTTGTTGTGGCAAAGTGGAATTACAGTAGCATACAGAATTAGGGAGAGTATCCATGATTATCCAGACAAGCCTAATAGAAGCACAAGCATTCTTAAATATGCAGGGAGGTGGCAAGAAAGTCAGAATAAGAGTGATGGTAGCATGAGAAAAACTTGGTCCTATTTAGCTGGCTTTGAAGGTGGGAGAATGAGGCCATGAGACAAGAAATAAAGGCAGCCTCGAGAAGCTAGGAGAGGCAAGAAAATGTATTCTCCCTCAGAGCCTGGAACACAATCCTGCTGAAACCTTGACTTTAGCTCAGTGAGACCCACTGCACACTTCTACCTGCCAGAACTGTAAGATCATAAATTCAATCATTTTGAATGGCTAAATTGTAGAAATTTGTTACAGCAGCAATGAGAAACTAATACAAGAAGAAATTATTCCAGGGTAGTACTTTGCAAACTTCAGTGTATATAGAAAACATTTGGAAATCTTGTTAAACTATAGAATCTGCTCTAGAGTAGGACTGGGAACCATGAGGTTCTGCATTTCTAACAGGCTCACAGGTGATACAGATGTTGTGGGTCTGCAGACTGTACAGGAAGGAGAGAAGCCAGAGCAGGGTTCCTTGCTCTCAGCACAACTGACGTTTTAGGCTGTTCTGTGCCTTGCAGGGCATACGGCAGCACCCATAACTGCATTAGATGCAATAGCAACCCCTCCCCCAAAATATCTCCAGACATTGTCAAATGCTCCCTGAGGCTGGGGCTAAAAATAAGTGTGGTTAAGACTCACTGTTCTAGAGAACTGAGGTTTAGAGACTCATCAGTGATGAACAAGGAATCAAGTAGAGATCAGAGTGATAGAGTGGAATTAAAAAACCCACTTGGAGATGTGGATAAAGTGAAGGTTCCTGTGGCCAGGATTCTCACCTGGCCCTGGTTGGCTGGCTCACTGCACACGTGTGGGCAATACGTTGTTATTGACTCTATATAAAGAGTTCCACCCAGTACTCTGAGTGGCATTGTGGCACCTGCAAGGCTGCACGAAAGCAGAGACTGAAGTGGCGTTAGCACCAAGGACAGAGACTGAGGCGGCTGAGCGGGCAGAGAGGCCCAGCGGCAGAGAGCGGCTTGCTGCATACAGACTTCTGAGTGGAAGGGATTCTAGTGATTGACCTGCCACCGTGGGAATAAAGTTGGGTATAAATCCTTTCACCGCAAGAACGTTCCATTGTCATTTTTTGGTCTCACTGAATCCATGGTGAACTTGCCCAGGGCTGAAATCCATTGGCAAGACAATTGGGGACAGCTGGCAGGGTTCATTGTTGACCAAGGAAAAGAACAGGCTGCCCTCATGGGAGGACTGTTTCAGTGGGCTGTGCCTATGAATGGGGAGGCATTCGAGTGTCCGCCAGTGGACATGTGGTCCGAGGTGGCTTGCCTCCTAGAGGACTGGGCCCCACCCCAAGACTGGGAAGGGGTGGAGGCAACACCTGAGGCAGTAAAGTTGGCCCTCAGCAAAATAGGGAATTCCTTAGAGAAACAGAGTGCCCGTGAGGCTGCGGGAATGGTGGGGGGGTTTCTTCTCACAATATTGAGAAAGGCTGTAAGGGAGAAAGACGTCCTCCTGCAGGAAGCACGAGAATAGGCAGCATGAGAACGTGAGCTGTGAGGTGCCATTGAGGAGGTAAACAATTTGTTGGTGACTGAAATGGCATCACTATCAGGTGCTTTGGAAATGGTAAAGGACGTTATTATAGTAGCCCGAGAAGAAGCAGCATGAGAGCGCAGGCTGCCAGGTGCCGTGGGGCAGGTGAAGAATGTAGTGGAGCTGTCAGCCCCAGAAATGGAGGAGCAGAGGTTTGATGAACAAGTGGGGGTGAAGGGCCTGCCGGTGCCGGAGGCATCAGCCCCTCCTCGGTTGAAACCCCACCTGGTGGAAAGCCTGAAGGAAAATAAAGACTCAGCAGCTGTGGGTTCCTCCAGGAGAGCTGCAGCCCCCTCCAGGTCATGGTGCACTCCATGCTCTGCTTCTATCCTCAGGCTCAAGCAATGAAAGCACTAAAGGAAATATGGTCTACTTCTCAAAGGAAGAATTTAAAAGGCCCCGTGAAGGTCATAAGGACCCAGATGTGGGTTGATTTGATAAAGGCAGGAGCAGACAGAAAGAAATTGGATGGAAAGTCATATAGAATCTTTCTTGAGCTGTGGCAACAACTGAGAATGGAGCAGTGGTTCCAGCCACTGAGAATGAAACAGAAGCCAGAGACAAAACAGCAAGATGGGCTTGTGTGTCTGCAGGACTTTCTGCTGGACAGAAGGTGGGTATTGTAAGGCCCACCCATGGTCTTTAGGTTCACTCATTTGAGTAGAACTGGTTTGCCAGGATGACCACTTGGTGGCAATGGATCTCCTCAGGTTTGAGGGCTATTAATAGTTTGTTGTAATCTGTTATTTTTATATTGTATTATGTTATTATGGAATTTGGTTGCAATGCTCCACCTTCCTTGCACAGGAACCATTGCAGAGGATTGAGGACACATAGATTGAGAGGCAAGAATCCTGGAGGGGTGGAGTGTGGATAAAGTGAAGGTTCCTATAGCCAGGATTCTCACCTGGCCCTGGCTGACTAGCTCACTGCACACCTGTGGGCAATATATGGCTGTGGACTCTATATAAAGAGCTCCACCCAGTGCTCTGGGTGACACAGTGGCATGGCTGCATGACTGCAAGAGAGCAGAGACTGGAGTGGTGGCAGCAGTGCTGAGGACAGAGAGTGAGATGGTTGAGTGGCAGAGGGGCCCAGAGGCAGAGATTGGCTTGCTGCATGCAGATTCGCTCTGAGTGGACAGGATTCTAGTGATTGACCTGCCACCGTGGGAATAAAATTAGGATTAAACACTTTCACCCCAAGAACGTTCCACTGTCATTTCTTTGGTGTCATTGAATCCATAGTGAACTTGTCTGGGACTGAAACCAATTGGAAAGACAGAGAGCAATTTGTGTTTTCTTACAGCTTTTAGGGTGTATATCTTTGTCAAGGAGAGCAACGATTTCCCCTCTAAAAACAAACAGAAATTTGGCAACTTAGAATAAATAGACCAATTCCTCAAAAACCACAAAACATCAGACCTCAACTAAGATAAAATAGATAATTTGAATAGTCCTGTAGCAATTTAAAAAATTTAATTTGTATTCTGAAAGCACCTAAAAAGAAAAGTCCATGCCTAGGTGGTTCTACTGATTTCTGCCAATTTTTTTTTAATTAACACAAATTTTACTCAATCTCTTGCAGAAGATAGAAAAGGAGGGAACATTTTTTTTAGTTCATTTTGATATCACTAATCTACAATTACATGTACAATATTATGGTTATTAAACTACCCACTTCATCAGGTCGCACCCAATAACCCCATTACAGTCACTGTACATAAGTGTAGTGAGATGCTATAGAATCACTACTTGTCTTCCTGTGTTGTATAGCCCTCCCCGCACCCCCCAAACATTATGTCTGCTAATCGTAATGCCCCTTTTTCCTCCTTGTCCCTCCCTTCCCACCCATCCTCTCCAGTCCCTTTCCCTTTGGTAACTATTAGTCCATTCTTGGGTTCTGTGAGTCTGCTGCTGTTTTTTTCTTTCAGTTTTTGTCTTTGCTCTTATGCTCCACATATGAGTGAAATCATTTGGTACTTGTCTTTTTCCGCTTGGCTTATTTCACTGAGCATAATACCCTCTAGCTCCATCCATGTTGTTGCAAATGGTAGGATTTGTTTTCTTCTTATTGCTGAATAATATTCCATTGTGTATATGTACCACTTCTTCTTTATCCATTCATCTACTGATGTACACTTAAGTTGCTTCCATTACTTGGCTATTGTGAACAGTGCTGCGATAAACATAGGGGTGCATCTGTCTTTTTCAAATTGGGCTGCTGCATTCGTAGGGTAAATTCTTAGGAGTGGGATTCCTGGGTCAAATGGTATTTCTATTTTGAGTTTTTTGAGGAACCTCCATACTGCTTTCCACAATGGTTGAACTAATTTGCATTCCCACCAGCAGTGTAGGAGGGTTCCATTTTCTCCAGACCCTCGCCAACATTTGTTCTTGTTTGTGTTTTGGATGTTGGCCATCCTCACTGGTGTGAGATGATATCTCATTGTGGTTTTAATCTGCATTTCTCTGATGATTAGCGATGTGGAGCATCTTTTCATGTGCCTGTTGACCATCTGAATTTCTTCTTTGGAGAAGTGTCTATTCATGTCCTCTGCCCATTTCTTAATGGGATTATTTGCCTTTTGTTTGTTGAGGTGCATGAGTTTTTTATATATTTTGGATGTCAACCCCTTATTGGATATGTCATTTCTGAATATATTCTCCCATACTGTAGGAAGTCTTTTTGTTCTGCTGAGGATGTCCTTTGCTGTACAGAAGCTTTTCAGCTTGATATAGTCCCCCTTGTTCATTTTTGCTTTTGTTTCCCTTGCCCGGGGAGATATGTTTGTGAAGAAGTTACTCATGTTTATGTCCAAGAGATATTTGCCTATGTTTTTTTCTAAGAGTTTTATGGTTCCATGACTTACATTCAGGTCTTTGATCCATTTTGAGATTACTTTTGTGTATGGGGTTAGACAGTAGTCCAGTTTCATTCTCTTACATGTAGCTGTCCAGTTTTTCCAACACCAGCTGCTGAAGAGGCTGTCATCTCCCCATTGTATATCCAAGACTCCTTTATCAAATATTAATTGACTGTATATGTTTGGGTTAATGTTTGAATTTTCTATTCTGTTCCACTGGTCTGTGGGTCTGTTTTTGTGCCTATACCAAATTGTTTTGATTACTGTGGTTTTGTAGTAGAGCTTGAAGTCAGGGAGCATAATTCCGCCTGTTTTATTTCTCCTTCTCAGGATTGCTTTGGCTATTCGGGGTCTTTTGTGGTTCCATATGAATTTTAGAATTATTTGTTCCAGTTCATTGAAGAAAGCTGCTGGTAGTTTGATAGGGATTGCATTGAATCTGTAGATTGCTTTAGGTAGTATAGCCATTTTGACAATATTTATTCTTCCTAGCCAAGAGCATGGGATGAATTTCCATTTGTTAGTGTTCTCTTTAATTTCTCTTAGGAGTGTGTTGTAGTTCTCAGGGTATAGGTCTTTCACTTCCTTCGTTAGGTTTATTCCAAGGTATTTTATTCTTTTTGATGCAATTGTGAATGGAATTGTTTTCCTGATTTCTCTTTCTGTTAGCTCATCGTTAGTGTATAGGAAAGCCACAGATTTCTGTGTGTTAATTTTGTATCCTGCAACTTTGCTGAATTCAGATATTAGTTCTAGTAGTTTTGGAGTGGAGTCTTTAGGGTTTTTATGTACAGTATCATGTCATCTGCAAATAGTGACAATTTGACTTCTTCTTTACCAATCTGGGTGCCTTGTATTTCTTTGTTTTGTCTGATTGCCATGGCTAGGACCTCCAGTACTATGTTGAATAACAGTGGAGAGAGTGGGCATCCCTGTCTTGTTCCCAGTCTTAGATGAAAAGCGTTCAGCTTCTCGCTGTTAAGTATGGTGTTACCTGTGGGTTTGTCATATATGGCCTTTATGATGTTGAGGTACTTGCCCTCTATACCCATTTTGTTGAGAGTTTTTATCCTGAATGGATGTTGAATTTTGTCAAATGCTTTTTCAGCATCTATGGAGATGATCATGTGGTTTTTGTTCTTCTTTTTGTTGATGTGGTGGATGATGTTGATGGATTTTCGAATGTTGTACCATCCTTGCATCCCTGGGATGAATCCCACTTGATCATGGTGTATGATCCTCTTGATGTATTTTTGAATTTGGTTCGCTAATATTTTGTTGAGTATTTTTGCATGTACATTCATCAGGGATATTGGTCTGTAATTTTCTTTTTTGGTGAGGTCTTTGCCAGGTTTTGGTATTAGAGTGATGCTGGCTTCATAGAATGAGTTTGGAAGTATTCCCTCCTCTTCTATTTTTTAAAAAATTTTAAGGAGAATGGGTATTATTTCTTCTGTATATGTCTGGTAGAATTCATAGGTGAATCCATCAGGTCCAGGGGTTTTGTTCTTGGGTAGTTTTTTGATTACCGATTCAATTTCGTTGCTGGTGATTGGTCTGTTTAGTTTTTCTGTTTCTTGCTTGGTCAGTCTTGGAAGGCTGTATTTTTCTAAGAAGTTGTCCATTTCTTCTAGGTTTTCCAGCTTGTTAAATATAGATTTTCATAGTATTCTGTTATAGTTCTTTGTATTTGTGTGGGGTCTGTCGTGATTTTTCCTTTCTCATTTCTGATTGTGTTTATGTGTGTAGATTCTCTTTTTCTCTTAATAAATCTGGCTAGGGGTTTATCTATTTTCTTAATTTTTTCAAAGAACCAACTCTTGGTTTCATTGATTTTTTCTATTGTTTTATTCTTCTCAATTTTATTTATTTCTTCTCTGATCTTTATCATGTCCCTCCTTCTGGTGACTTTGGGTCTCATTTGTTCTTCTTTTTCCAATTTCAGGAATTGTGTCTTTAGACTATTCATTTGGGATTGGTCTTCCTTCTTTAAATAGGCCTGGATTGCAACATACTTTCCTCTTAGATCTTCCTTTGCTGTGTCCCACAGAAGTTGTTGCTTTGTGTTGTTGTTGTCATTAGTCTCCATATATTCTTTGATCTCTGTTTTAATTTGGTCATTGACCCATTGATTATTTAGGAGAATGTTGTTAAGCCTCCATGTATTTGTGAGCATTTTTGTTTTCTTTCTACAATTTATTTCTAGTTTTATACCTTTGTGATATGAGAAGTTGGTTGGTAGAATTTCAATATTTTTTACTTTACTGAGGTTCTTTTTGTGGCCTAGTATGTTGTCTAGTCTGGAAAATGTTCCATGTGCACTTGAGAAGAAAGTGCATCCTGTTGCTTTTGGGTGTAGAGTTCTGTAGATGTCTGTTAGGACCATCTGTTCTAGTGTGTTGTTCAGTGCCTCTGTGTCTTTACTTATTTTCTGTCTGGTTGATCTGTCCTTTGAAGTGAGTGGTGTGTTGAAGTCTCCTAAAATGAATGCATTGCTTTCTTTTTCCTCCTTTAATTCTGTTAGTATTTGTTTCACATATGCCAGCGCTCCTGTGTTGAGTGCATATATATTTAAAATGGTTATATCCTCTTGTTGGACTGACCCCTTTATCATTATGTAATGTCCTTCTTTGTCTCTTGCTACTTCATTTTGAAGTCTATTTTGTCTGATACAAGTACTGCAACACCTGGTTTTTTCTCCTTGTTGTTTGCATGTACTATCTTTTTCCATCCCTTCACCTTTAGTCTGTGTATATCTTTGGGTTTGAGGTGAGTGTCTTGTAGGTAGCATATAGATGGGTCTTGATTTTTTATCCATTCAGTAAATCTGTGTCTTTAGATTGGTGCATTCAGTCCATTTACATTTAGGGTGATTATCGATAGATATGTACTTATTGCCATTGCTGGCTCTAGATTTGTGGTTACCAAAGGTTCAAGGGTAGCTTCTTTACTATCTAACAGTTTAACTTAACTTTCTTGTTAAGTCATTGTAAACACAGTCTGATGATTCTTTATTTCTCTCCCTTCTTATTCTTCCTCCTCCATTATTTATATACTAGGTGTTTTATTCTTTGCCTTTAGTTAGTATTTGAATGGTCTGCTTTCCTTGTTATGATTTTATTTTCTCTGGTGACATCTCTTTAGCTTTAGGAGTGCTTCCATCTAGAGCAGTCTTTTTAAGATATCCTGTAGAGGTGGTTTATGGGAGGAAAATTCCCTCAGCTTTTGCTTGTCTGGGAATTGTTTAATCCCTCCCTCCAATTTAAATGATAATTTTTCTGGATACAATATTCTTGGTTCGAGGCCCTTCTGTTTCATTACGTTAAATATATCATGCCATTCTCTTCTGGCCTGTAAGGTTTCTGTTGAGAAGTGTGATGATAGTCTGATGGGTTTTCCTTTGTAGGTGATCTTTTTTCTCTCTCTAGCTGCCTTTAACACTCTACCCTTATCTTTGATCTTTGCCATCTTAATTATTATGTGTCTTGGTGTTGTCTTCCTTGCGTCCCTTGTGTTGGGAGATCTGTGGGCTTCCATGGTCTGAGAGACTTCCCTTCCCCAGCTTGGGGAAGTTTTCAGAAATTATTTCTTCAAAGACACTTTCTATCCCTTTTTCTCTCTTCTTCTTCTTCTGGTAATCCTATAATGTGAATATTGTTCCATTTGGATTGGTCCCACAGTTCTCTTAATATTCTTTCATTCCTAGAGATCCTTTTATCTCTCTCTGCCTCAGCTTCTCTGTATTCCTCTTCTCTGATTTCTATTCCATTAACAGTTTCTTGCATCTTGTCCAGTCTGCTGCTAAGCCCATCGATCGCTTGTCTCATTTCTGTATTGTCTTTCCTCACTTCCCTCACTTCCTCCCTTAGCTCTTGCATATTTCTCTGTAGATCCATCAGTATGGTTATGAGTTTTATTCTGAATTCTTTTTCAGGAAGATTGTGCATGTCCATCCCATCAGGATCCCTCTCTGGGGTTGTCTGGCTAAGCTTGTTTGTACCATATTCCTGTGTCTTTTCATGGTGATAGAAGTGGTCATTGGTAGGCACCATGTGTGTCAGCTGGGCTCTTTAAGACTTTTAAAAAGAAAAAAAGGAAAAAAGAAAAGAAAAAAATACGCCCACTGGGAGTAGATTCTATGAGGATGCTGTAGGTGGCGCTGTTGCTCCACTGTCCGTTCTGCCAGAACCTTTGTGGCACTGGCCAAGTGGGGAACGAATGGGAGGCTGCTGATCTCTGTGGGAAGCCTCGGCGTGGCTCCTTTGTCCAGTTGCCAGCCAAGGGGTCTGAAATTCCCCCGGACTCCCAGCCTGCTGGGCTGAGTGTGCTGGGACGATTTTGTTCCACTGTTGGGCCCTTGTCTCTTTAAGACTTTTAAAAAAGCGCACGCTTTTCTTTTGTCCCGGGGAGCCAGCTTAGGGGACCCGGCTGCACCGTCCCTCTCAGACCCTGCCCCTCTGTCTCTCCAATCTCCAATACACTGCGCGATGTGTGTCAGTGCTCCCAGTGCAGATCTCCAGGGCTGGTTATTTGGCAGGCCCATGCCTCCACTCCCTCTCCGGTCTGAATCCTTTCCTCCCGCCGGTGTGCTGGGGTGGGGGAGCGCTCAGGTCCCGCTGGGTCGCAGCCCCGTATCCTATCCACTTTGTGAGGTGCTGAGTCCCCTCAGGTGCAGCTCTAGCCTGGCTGTTGTACTGTATCTTCTGGTCTCTCTTTTAGGAATAATTGTATTTGTTGTATTTTCATAAATATATATGGTTTTGGGAGGAGATTTCCACCACCCTGCTCATGCCACCATCTTCCCAGAAAAAAAGGAGGGAATGTTTTGTGAGGTTGATATTACCTTGACAAGAAAACCAAAGATAGTACAAAAGAAAATTACAAGACTAACATCTCTTATAAACTCAGGCACAAAAATCTACAACAAAATATTAACAAATTGAATCCAGCAATGTATAAAGAAAATTACAAAGCATGACAAAGTAGGATTTATTCCAGGTAAGCAAAATTGGATCAACATTTAAAAATCAATCACTATAATCTACCGTTTCAAAAGGCTAAAGAAGAAATATCATAGGTTCAGATGCAGAAAAACATTTCACTAAATCCAACACCAATTCATAGTAAAAGCTCTCAGAAAACTAGGAATATAGGGAAATACCCTCAACTTGATAAAGAACATCTACAAAAACTTAGAGCTAACATCATACGTATTTGTGAAATACTAAATGCTTTTCTCCTTAGATTGGAATGAGGAAATGTTCACTTTCATTACCCGTATTCAAAATAGGATGGAAAATTCTAGCCAGTGTAATGCCAAGAGAAAAAAACAAGCTAACAGAGGAATACAGACAGGCAAGGAATAAATAAAACTGTCCCTATTTGCAAACAACATGATGGTCTACATAGAAAATGCCAAGGAATCTACGAAACCCTAGAACTAATACATGAACTCAGTATAGTCACAGGAGATTAACACATACAGACACACTGCACAAAAATCATTCACATTTCTGTATATTAACAATGAATATGTGGAAACAGATATTAAAAACAGTATTCTTTATGATTGCTCCAAATAAAGCAAAATAACTAGGTATAAACCTAATAAAACATGTACATAATCTGTATACTAAAATGATAATAAACTGCTAAAGGAAATCAAAGAAGACTAAAATAAATGCAGAGACATACTGCTCTGGGAAAGACCCCATGAAGGGGGTGAATTGACAAGGTACAGAATGGGAGAAAATATTCCCAAATGACATATCCAACACAGGATTTGTGTCTGGATATATAGGAAACTCTCAAAATGCAACAGCTAAAACAAAATGAAATGATCCAATCAGAAAATGGACAAAAGACAAAAACACATGTCACTGAACTCTTCATTCACTATCTGTTCAGCATCATTAACTATTAAGGAAATGCAAACTTATAGCAACAGGGAACAGAGGAAGGGTTGCCCGGGTTTAGAGAGAGGGGAGAGAAGGAGAGGGATGGATGGATAGAGGGACAGAGGAGGCTGGTAATTTGGTAAGTTTTCCTTGGAGACTGGTATGTTCCACTGACGATGACAGGTTTTGAATTTGGGAATAAGAGTTCAGAGGGCCACATCCTTAAGGGACAGTGGAGCATGTCTTAGTGGATAACAGAGAGCTTCCTGAAGGTCCTATAACCAGATGATGAGAATTCCAGTCCTGCCTCGTATGTTATAAAAGGCAGACCATGTCAGATAAATAAAAGAAGTATTTCCCAAATGCCAGTAATCCCTACACAATCATCAAGTATTTACCCTATCTATATTCTACCTCTACTATTATATATTCAGTGTCTTTGTTTAAATTGACTCAGGTCTAGGAGAATAAATATTTGCATAAAATAAGGATTCTGCCTTTGTACTACCTAAGCCATCTGGTCCTCCATCAGTCATACACATAACACACTTTGAAAAAAAAAAGAGAGAGAGAGAAAGGGCAAAGGCCATTCTGAGCAGAGGAAACTGTGTGAGTTAGAGCACAAAGGCTTGAGGGAGCATGACTATTCAGAGCCAAGCGTGGCAGGATGGAGGGTGCCTGCAGGAGAGGAGGGAGGGAGATGTAGGGGAGAAAGGAGCTAGAAAAGAAAGGCTCAGTATGAAGACAGAGATGGGCATAATCAAAGTTCACTTCACTTCTTTTGTTATTTCTTACTCAGGCTGAAGGACTGGGCAAGTGTCCTGGGGACTGCATGTTCTCATTCTCTCCTCCGCTACACAGGTGTGGGCAGTCATGTATAGCTGTGCTAACACTACGTGAGTAAAACCAATCCCCCAGTCCCTTCCGGCTGCACACCTCACCGCCTCCACCTCTTTCCATACGCTGATTTGCATCCAGGCAGGTTGTGTAAACAAGGCTGTTAGGGGAAAATAAATAACCACAGCCTGGATTGTGGTTCAATAGTCTGGTCTGGGGAAATCAGAATTTCCACTTATCTCCCATACGAAGGTGAAGCCTCTTAACTGCTCACAGGGTTCTCACCCTCTCCCTCCCAAGACGCCAGTGCTGATATGGAGCTCCCCTCCACCCCGTTCCTCCTCCACTCCTGCCTTCAAGACCAGATGCTAACTCTGAGCTGTCAAACATAACCAAGCTCTGCTCTTACTTCCCCTGGGAGGGCTGGGCAGGTGAAAAAAAGACAGTGCTCCTTTAAGAGAGGTTCCCCATCTATACCTTGGCCTTCTCAAGGTCATGAACTAAATCTTATTTCTTGGTGTGGTCCTCTGACCCAGTCTCTGGCTCATGTAGTTGGAGGTAAACATGAGAGCGTTCAGAGTCTGTGCAGGCTTACGTCTGGGTTCAGTTCCAGCTCCATGGCTACATGTCCTCAGGCCAGTTACTTAAACTCTCTGAGCAGTTATTTTCATCTATAAAGTGGAGATGATAATTACACCAGCCTCCTAGGAGTACTGGGAGAAGGAAATGTAATAGTGTATGCTACATGCCTAGCATGTTTCTGGGGTATAGCAAGGGCTAAGTAAATTATAATTATTTTTAGTACTGTTTGACGATGATGATGATGTCAGCGCATACTCATTGGATTGATGCAAAATATTGACCCCTTACCCCATGTCTCTGGAGACCCATTATAAGATTGGTTTAAAATAGCAGGAAGAGAGGAGGGCACAGAAGAATTGAGAAACATCCTTATGGCAGTGGTAAAAGCCGAGGGCCTGGACTCGGAAGGTTCAAATCCTAGCGTGACCATTTAAAAGTTACAAGACTACTGTTAAGTTCTCTAAATGGTAGATCCATCTCCTGGTAACTTGCATCCTGAGATTAATTTGAGAACCAGGTTAGATGATGCTTTTGAAATCTCTGCGTTGGGAGTTCTGTCTCTAAGGACTTTAGTGGTGGAAGACATGTAGGGAACTCTGGATAAAAGCGGTGTGGGAAGCATCATGAAGATTTAAACTTCAATCTGCTTGGAGGAATCTGTAACCACTGTCTCTCTTTGTCATTGTTTGTGGAGTTCTGTTCATAGTCAGCTCTGGATGGGCAAAACAGGTGAAGGGGATAAGAGGTACAGACTTCTGATTATAAAATAAATAAGTCACAAGGATGAAAAGTAGAGAAAAACATGCATCTTTTCTTTAGTCACGTAATGTGAACTGTCTTGGATGTCATATTTCCCTTTTCCGCCTTGTTGCCAGGGAGCTCAGAATTAAATTCAATATCTGATCCTAGACAGTGTAATCATTCATTCATTCATTCATTCAATAATAGCAAAAAAAAAGCCACAACTATAAACAGATGTGTAGATACAGATACGTAACATAAATAATTTGTTTAGTGCTGTATTAGCAAAGTCGGCCAATTAGAAGCCTGACATTTATCCTCTGCTAATTTTAATTTGTTCCAATCTCTCTTTAAATTTATTTTACCTGTTCTCTACTTCTTAAATGTGTCCCTAAAATACTTATAAATTGGTATGAATGGACAAAGTTCTAATATTACACTATAATGACATAGAAATAAAAATAATTTGACCTTGTAAGTCCTAGCATGACAGAAGCACATGTGTGCCATCCTACATATGTGATTTCCTTTTTTCACATCAACAACCCTTTCTTAACAGCAGTCTTTTAAGTCAGAGAAGCCTAAGAACTCATGTGTCTTCAGAGATGGAGCCAATTCATACCTCTCAGTAAAGTGAGGTTGTTAGTAAATACCGACTGATCATTAAAAGCGTATTCGCTGAGAGGCAGTATGTCGCCAGGAGCGTGGGAGTGTGTATTGCATCACTAAGTGACAAGAGGCGGCTCTTCCCATACCAGTTGGCGGCCAAGCCCTATCAGCTCTACCCTGAGGTCACTCTCCAGTCCATCTTCAGCACTGCGCCTTTGGTTCAGACCCGCTGAGCTATTACTGCAGTTTTGTGCTCATGGTCACCCCATCTCCTAATGCCCGACTACCACTGTCTGTCACTTTGATCTCTTGCATGCCATTTCCTTGTTCAAACAAAGCCTTCGGTTCCCAAGAAAGAAATCTGTGTGTCTTAGCTTAATATTCACAGTCCTTTACAACCATTCCTCCCAAGTACACCACCCTCAACTCACCCACCCTCTGTGGACCAGCCAGTCATCTTGTTCCTTAGGTCTAGAGAGAGAGGAAGAGATGGCTGGGATCTCAAGCCCAGAATCTTTGATCAGTTGCCTAATGTGATTGCGGATTCTAGAGACGGACGCCTGGGCTAAGGGCTCAGGCTGCAGTCCCACAGTTTCACTGCCCTCCACTGGGTAAGCCTCAGACTGCCTCACGTTCAAAGCCTGAATTCTCTCTTTAGTTAAGTGGGACTTGATACTAGGACCTAACTCACAGGATGTTGTTGCAAAGATTAGATTAGAAAATGCATGTGAAGCATTTGCTACAGTCGCTGATATACATGGCTAGAGCTCAGCGTGTCGGCTGTGATCATGGTTCTCTTATAGGAATGTGCTCCCATGTCCCATGTCCCATGTGGACTCCTGGTTCAGGTGAGCTGCGCTGGGCTTGATGTAAAGTGGGGAGGTTTCTAGTCTACTTTGGGCCTAAGATGTTACCTCAAAGCAGACACAAGTCTGCCCTCGATCCTTTGCCCCAGGCCCACACCCTAAACCTGTCCCTTGCGATCTAGCATTCTGGTGGCACTGGGAGGCATGGAAAGCTAAACCCAAGAAAAATCACATCTAGGAGGTAAGCGGGGAAGAGGCATTGTTCCTAAGATGTAGCGCCACCACTCCAGAACAAAGGTGCTTCTCTATAAGAGCAAAGTCCAGGTCTGGCTTTCCACATCAGCTGTATGACCCAAAAGGGGGTGAATCCAAAAATCAAACGTGTACTCTAGGGCCAGGAATTTTCTACCATGGTTTGCCCCAAAGAGAGCTTCCTTTTTTTGTGTTTGACCTAAGAATGCCCTCACCCTTACCCACAATTGAGCCTCTCCTTTTCCTGGGTGGAGAGATGGCTAGATCCCTCTACTCCCCTCCTCACCTCACACAGAGTTTAGAACCTGCCACTAACATACACATCACCCAGGTTTATGCCAACAAGACATGGCTGGAGATTCTCATTCACTTTTTCACTCATTGACTTAAATGATTACTGAGCCCCTGTTGCGTGCAAGGCAAGGAAAGATATGGAGATACAGCACTGAATGAAATAGACCCAGTTACTGGTCTCATGGAGGTGAGAGACAAACCAACATGTAAAAAAGACAGAAGCAAAAAGTTTGATATCTGCTATACATAAACTTATCAAAATGTCATGAGAAGAACAATATGGGAGGATGCCATGTAACTGGGGGCCTGAGGGGTGTGTAATCAGGGAAAGCTCCTTGGAGGAGTAACATTGAAGCTGAGACTTGAAAGGCGAGTAGAAGTAAACACATAAAAGAAGGAGGTGAGGGCTTCAAGCAGAGGAAACAGCACAGGCAAAGGCCCTGAGGGTGGAACCAGAGAGGCAGCCATTGAGGCTAAAAAGTGATGAACAGAGGGAATGGTGGCGGAAGACACTGGGGAGGGAGACAGGGAGAGATTTCCTGCTCACCTCCAAAATACAATTTGAATGTCGCTTCCTCTGTGAAGCTTTCCCAGGTTTCCACCCATGAGAATTTACGGTCCCTCTTCTGTAGTTCATATCTCTGTTTGTCTCATAGAGGACATGGACGATGTTGTGCATGTCTATCTCCCTGTTATGAGAGCACAAGAAACTTTAGGCAAGAAATTCATCTTATTCATCTCTCCCTCTTGCCCAGAAAAAATGACTATTCAATGAATGTCTGCAGCATTTCCTTTTGAGATACAATGTCAGTGTCCATGTGACTTAGAACGCAGAAAGGAGATTTTTCAAATAGTGTAGAACAGAATTTTTGCCACTCTTACAATGCAAAATGTGGCCATGTTGCCTTATGGTTGCCCATCACTATTTCTCTGTTTTCTTTCCCACTGTGTTGACTAATTAATTTCTTATTAACATTTCTCAATCTGAGAAGCTACTAATAACCACCACAGCACAAAGAACTTGATTCAAAGCTGGCCATTTTACAGGAGGGAGCTATTGAGTGCACAGAAGTTTCATAAATAATGAATGACCAGAGGGCATTTAAATTTAAAAACAAAATATAGGTCATAAGATAGATAGAAACACCTTGGATCATCAGCTCTCAATGTCCTTCTATAAAGTAATTTTGGTGAATATTAAAATCATTTTCCCTAGTCATTGAACCTAGTGAGATGATAGCTATGGTGTGGCAATGTGTAGCTGATACTGGAAAAGCCCTCCAGCGAGCCACCAGCTGGGCCTGAATGCTTCCAGTGGCTGTGTGACAATCTATGGAGAAGATATATTTTGATTCTGAGAGGTCAAGGGTCAAAATATAGGCTGAGGCAATATTTCTTCAGAGTTTATGAAATACTGCTATCACATTTGATATAATTGGATGCTTCACACTAACAAATCAGGTATGGTCCAAAAAATGGGAAAACTGGTTCAAATAAAAAACTAGATAGTTTTTCTTTCCTGTAAGTCTTTTAAGAGTCTTCAATATTCTAATGTGCATTATGAATTACATAGATGAGAATACAGTATTCAGTGTTTCCCCAATATATTTGAACCATAGATTATTTTTGCAATGTATATCTATCACAAGGACACATAACAAGGACTGAAGCAATCACAAGGCCTGAGCATTTTAGACCTACAGTAACCACATAAAGTGGAAGTATCAAGGGCTTTGGATTAGAAGGCCTGGATTCAAGTCCCTAATGAGTCATTTAAAAACATGTCCTTAAGCATGTCACTTAACCTTGAAGCCTCAATTTCCTTACCTGTGAAGTATCAGTTTAAATCACCCGAAATCAGTTCCAGTTTCACTGGTTTAATGGATGATTAAATATGTTAATAGACATTAAGAACCTTCTAAGAGGTATAAGCACCATATAATTTTTGTTTTTATTATTAATAAGGTTCAATATAAAGACTAAGCATGCGGAGGAGGATAATAGCAAGCTTATCAGATTAGGAAATTGACAAGGCAATGTTAAGGTCATCAGCAATAGACTCATGTGTGCTCTCCATGACAGGAAGCATTCAGATGGAGCGTTCCAACTGCAGCTATTGCTCCTGGATATTTCACTCCAACCCCTAGGTTGTGTCCTAAGGTAGCCCACACTCACTACTTGGTTAACTCCTCTGGCTTTTAACAGGAGCTGAGATTTATCCAACGAGGAATTACCATGGCTTACATGGAAGGTCAAGTCTACCTAAAAGAACACAAAGTTCTTTAGGCCTGGCAGGACCCCTTAAGGATCTGGTTGAGTATGGTGATTTTATTTTCCAGACCAGGTATTTGGACCTCTAGCCATATTTATCACTAGTATATCTGCTTTCCTTGAAGTCTTTGGTATAAGGATTGCAAGAAAAATGGCTTATTTGGGGGGGCTCATCTTGAATCTCCAGATTTTTTACTCCTTCTCTCTTTCTTACTCAGAAAATTGTACTTTTCCACCTTCATCTTGACTGCACAGATACTTGAATTACTCCCTGTACTTCAATCTCAACATTCACGTTTTTGCTTAAGCCAACCAGAATGATCACAATGTCTCTTCCATTCTTAAGTCCCCTTAATCACCTAAGCAGTACCACTTGTCTTGACACAGATCTTCAAGAAAATGCCAGGAAGATGTCTGGAGCACGCATAAGATTTAGTGTAATTAAGTTTAGATGTGTGTGACTTCCACTTCTCTGAAATAGCAGGATGAATGATATACTAGTTCAAGTGTGTTGAGTGGGTCCTTCCAAACACGTAAAGGAGTTCCTGCTATGTGCCCTTAAGAGTTAGCATTAAAAGGCATAGCATGGACATTATTTACCAAATGTCTGGGCTTTCTATGCTCTACTTTGTGAGGTCATACCTAGGGACTCAACGAACTATATCTCTAAAACTCCATTGTCAACTTCCTTGCTTCCTGCTAGGATCTGCTAAGAGGAGGTGCTGGAGGGAGATTAGAAGAAATGAGGAGGAAAGGGACCCCTTTCCTAATGTGTTGTGGTCAAAGTCATCTCAGTGACTCCAGCATCTGGCTTCTTTCTGCACCTCCCAAGATAGTCTTATGTCTCTTCAGAGGTTGTATGGCACTTACATTTTCAGAGATGTGATCACCAGCTCAACTGGGACCCCTGCATGAGCTCCAAAATTCATGTACCCTGACCATCTTTTCTCTAGGTTCCCATCCCAAGGAGCATTAGTTTCTGTCAGCACTTTTTGTCTCTGAAATATTCTCAGTGTTTCCTTTTTTATTCTGTATAGCTTTCTAAAATTGGTATAACAAATTTCCTGTGTTAAATTCCCTTTGTTGAAATGCATAATGTGGTTTTTGCTTTCCTCACTGGATCTTGACTGACAAAGTAATTATCAGTCCCTTCAAACCGTAAGACCAGTATCCAAGGCTATAGGATGTACAGCTACACCTTCAGTGATTTTTAAACACTTTAATAGTTATGGACTCATTCTGGAAATCTGATGAATATCATGGACCCTCTCCCCAGGAACCACACATTCACAAAATTTTGAATGTAGGATCAATGGATTCATGGATCCCCTAAAGTGCCCCCATTAATCTCCAGACTACACCCAATATAGAGAGATATGAAGATTTCCAAAAATTTTTTAAGTGATCATCCTTAATTTTCAATGTTAGACTTGTTTTGGCATATGCCAAAATATGTCTACTTAAAAAGCAATCAGAGGACTTTTACAAATGAGTCACAACAGTAATTTCTTACTTTGG
Organism: Smutsia gigantea; assembly: GCA_032199065.1. Classification (NCBI taxonomy): domain Eukaryota; kingdom Metazoa; phylum Chordata; class Mammalia; order Pholidota; family Manidae; genus Smutsia; species Smutsia gigantea. The sequence goes on from JAVSCE010019855.1 coordinate 124,719, forward strand.
TTGATCACTTTGCACTATCTTACTTGATCTTTATGACAATTATATAAGTAAGTCACAGAAAATGTTATTTTATTTTACAGTTTATAAAATTCTACCTAAGCAATATTATGTGAGCTACCCATAGTCATGAAACTAGAAATGGTTGAGCCAGGATTAGAATTAGAAACAAATGCATCCCAGCCCAGAGGTTCTTTCTCTTTTATCTTGGGAAAAAAAAGAGAGACAATAGTTGAGGAAAATATAAAGGAGATCTACAGTCTCTAGAAAACTGTATTACAGATTTCCAAGTCTTACTTCACATATTCTGAGGTCTATAGAAGGTATTAAAGAGACTGGTCTAAAATAATAGATGACAGATAGATAGATAGATAGACAGACAGACACAGACAGACAGACAGACTGACTGACTGACTGACTGACTGACTGACTGACAGTCTGATCTATGACATTTCTGGAACTTAGACTGGGCCCTACACAGAAAGACCTGTAGTTAGGAGAATGTGTGGATTTTCAGAAAAGAAGAATCTAACATGGAATTATTTTTCTTATTTTGAACATGAGCTTTTGGACTCAAATAGACCTGGATTCAAATCAAGGTACCGCCATGTATCAGCTATGTGGCCTTACACAAATTATTCAATATCTTTAACTTCGATTTTCTAATCTGTAAAACAGATGTAATGTTTTAGAACAATTAATATTAAGATGAAAACAAATGTATAAAAACATTCAGCCCAGGTCCTGGAAAACAGTAGATTCTTAAATCTCATCTCTCTGTCTTTTTCCATCCTTTTTCAAATTATTCTATTGATAATTTTAGGGGGATCAAGTATATCCTAACTTTAATAATTGTCTCTGTAACTACAAACTATATTCCATTGCTCCTTGAACAAGGCAAATGGGCAATTCTCTCTCTGTGGTGGTCATAGTAATGCAGATTTGATATCTGTTATCTTCAGCTTTTAGAGACTTTTTCCCTTTGTTCCACTGATACACAGGAGCCTTTTTCAGGAGAGTGACTAATGCAACTCAATTCAATATGGAAACACTTTTGCAATTTTTTCATTTCCCTGATGAGACTCTTACTGAGCTCTTCGTTCCCACCCACTTTACAAGAACCTCCAAGGGGCCTTCCTTAATGGAGTCCCTGCAGATGTGCTGTTCTGTCAGGGGCTCTTCCAAGCACTTCACAAATAACCCAGGATTGGGTGAACAGCTCAGCTTTTCCAGGTTGTTAAACATTGCTTAACTATGTTTCAAATATTTTGGCGTCAATAAAAAAAATATCTCAAATGTGTTTGGGGCCAAGAACTGCTTCCATTAATATTTTACACCCTGCATGTTTTAAGGGATTCATTGATTCTGAAATCATCTGTCAGTGTTTCTCTAAGAACTTTTTAATGTTCCACCAGCGTCCCCAAGCTCTCTGTGAAAATTATTGAATATCTTCATCCAATCCAACCTATCCCCTAGCTTCAGACACTAGAAGTGACCCCAGGAGCAGGATGTCAAGACTTAGAAATAAAAAGAGACCTTCACAGCAAGACCAGCTCATGGCAACATTAAGAGTATTGTTGGGATCTTTATAAATGGAAAGTTTTGAATTCTGTGTGATTTTCCAGGATAAGGGGGTAGAATAAATGGACTATTTTTCTGATAAGGCTGTTATCTTTATGTAGGGATTTGCTTTTTTTTAATACCAGCAAGGCTTTGGATCCTAGGCCAGAAGCCCTACATCTGACAACTCACCAGAACAAGCATGTCTACATGATGGAGCCATGGGGTTCTGGCCAAGGTGATAATTTCAAAGGTCTCTGGGAGAAACGTTTCTTTTTTCCCACTGAGGACATGATTTGTACTCTGCATGTGAGCTCCCTGTATGAAGGCTAGTTTCCGTCTTATGTATTAGAGGTAGGGTCTGCTCAGAAGACAATGTCCAAGCAAAGTGCCTGATTGCATGTCCACTGTTCCTCAGTCATTTTGTTCATTCTTTGGCGAGTAACTACCTTGAAGAAAACTAAGGAGGGACAAACCCCCCAAACTCTCCCACTTTTCTTGTGCCCTCCCTTAACACACACACACACACACACACACACACACACACACACACACACACACACACACACACACCTTTCTAGGGGGCCTCACTAAACCAGCATGGTACTTTCCTCTTCTCTCAAATGCCTAAATCCAGTAAGAAAGCACATGTCTCCAGGAAATGGATCAAGATTTAATGCTAATATTGGAAATTTCAGAAATAATGGCAGGATGATCAGAAAACATCTTTGAAGAGGGCAATATCCTTCCTTAAATTATACCATAAGGAAGCCCCATACCAAGAAAAGCACTCTGTAGAGACCAGAAGACCTGAATTCTAATTTCAGTTACATTATTTGCTAGCTGTGTAACCTTGAACTTGTCACTGAACATAGCTGAGCCTTGAAATTTTCATCAGGAAGGAGAGAGGATTATTTACGAACCAAAGTAGGTGGTGGATCTTTGAAGTCTTCAGAATTTACAAGATAAACTACAATAATAATAATCTTGTGATTCAGGTCATTCAGATTATCTTATTCCCATTTTATAGACTGAAGAAATTGAGGGTTAGAAAGATAAGATCACTTTTCTAATGATTCAGAACCAGTAAGAAGCAGAACTGAGACTTGTAACTATACACCCTGAGTTCCTTTGGAAGATGTTTGCATTGGACAAAGATCTGGGTACAGCCACACAGCTCCTGGAAACCACCACTCTACTCTCTGCTTTGATGAGTTTGACTACTTTAGATACCTCATGTAAGTGGAATCATGCAGTATTTGTTCTTCTGAGAATGGCTTATGTCTCTTAGCACAATGTCCTCAAGGTTCATACATGTTGTCACAGATCATAGAATTTCCTTCTTAATTATTAAGCAACTCTTTCTTTTGTTGTTCTTTTTTCTACTGTTTCTCTATTCTCTACCTCATTTATTTCTGCTCTGGTTTTCATTGTTTTCTTCCTTCTGCTAACTCTGGGCATAGTTTGTCCTTTTTCTAGTGTCCTGAGGTGTAGTCAGGTTCTTTATTTGAGATCTTTCTTTTTTAATCTATCACTATAAACTTCCCGTTTAGGATTGCTTTTGCTTCATCCCATAGGTTTTGGTGTGTTGTGTTTTCACTTTTGTTGGTCTCAAGACATTTTCTAATCTCCCTTTTGATTTCTCCCTTGACCCATTGGTTGCTCTGGACTGTGTTGTTAATTTCCAAATATTTATGAATTTTCCAGTTTTCCTTCTGCTATTGATTTCTAATTTCACCCCATCATGGTTGGAAATGACACTTGTTATGATTTCAATCTTCTCAAATTTGTTTTGTGACTTAACATGTGATCTATCCTGAAGAATGTCCCATGTGCACTTGAGAAGAATATATAATTTGTTGCTAATGGGTGGAATGTTCTGTTAGGTTCATTTGGTCTATAGTATTGCTCAAGTCCTATGTCTCCTTAATAATTTTCTGTCTGAATATTCTATCCATTATTGAAAGTGCAATATTGAAGTCTCCTCCAATTACTGTGTTGCTGCCCATATTCTCTTTCAGTTTTGTCAGTTTGCTTTACATATTTAGGTGCTCTAATGTTGTGTGCATATATATTTATCACTGTTATGTTTTCCTAGCCATTGACCCTTTTTATAATTATATAATGTCCTTTTTGTCTCTTGTGAAGTTAAGTTGTTATCAGCTTACATTAGGCTCCATAATGATAAGATTTTTCATGCAAGCCCCATGGTAACCACCAAGAAAGTACATGTAAAAAATACAAAAAAGTAAAAGAGAAAAGACTTAAAGCATACTAATACAAAAAACAATGAAACACAAAGGAAGAAAAGAAAGAAGGACAAAAGAACTACAAGATAGACAGAAAACAATGAACAAACTGACAGTAATAAGTCCCTCCCTGTCCATAATTTCTTTAAATGTAAATGGATTAAACTCCCCAATCAAAAGATTTAGAATGCCTGGATTGATTTAAAAAAAGATTCAAATAAATATGTTTACAAGAGATTTACATTAGATTTACGGACACACATAAAGGATGTGTGTCAAAGTAAAAGGATGGAACAAGACATTCCATGCAAATAGTAACTGAAAGCATGATGGCTATACTTCTACCATACAAAATAGATTTTAAATCAGAAATTTAAAGTCAAGACTTTCTTATTGATGACTCTTTTTTTTAGAGTTATTTGTTTCCTTTTTTTTTGTATCATTAATACACAATCACATGAGCAATATTGTAGTTACTAAAATTGCCCCATTATCAAGTCCCCACTACATACCGCATTACAGTCTATCTCCATCTGCGTAGTAAGATGCTATAGAGTCACTACTTGTCTTCTCTGCGCTATACTGCCTTCCCTGTGCCCCTGCCTATGTTATGTGTGCTAATCGTAATGCCCTTTATTCCCCTTATCCCTCCCTTCCCACCCACCCTCCCCAGTCCCTTTCCCTTTGGTAACTGTTAGTCCATTTTTGGGTTCTGTGAGTCTGCTGCTGTTTTGTTCCTTCAGTTTTTGCTTTCTTTTTATACCACACAGATGAGTGCAATTATCTGGTACTTGTCTTTCTCAACATGACTTATTTCACTGAACATAATACCCTCTAGCTCCATCCATGTTGTTGCAAATGGTAGGATTTGTTTTCTTCTTATGGCTGAATAATATTCCATTGTGTATATATACCACAACCTCTTTATCCATTCATCTACTGAAGGACACTTAGGTTGTTTCTATTTCTTAGCTATTGTAAATACTGCTGTGATAAACACAGGGGTGCATGTCTTTTTCAAACTGGGCTGCTGCATTCTTAGGGTAAATTCCTAGGAGTGGAATTTTTGGGTCAAATGATATTTCTATTTTTAGTTTTTGAGGAACCTCCATACGGCTTTCCACAATAGTTGAACTAATTTACATTCCCACCAGCAGTGTAGGAGGGTTCCCCTTTCTCTGCATCCTCACTGGCATTTGTTGTTCCTAGTCTTTTCTATGTTGACCAACCTAACTGGTGTGAGGTGATATCCATTGTGGTTTTAATTTGCATTTCCCTGATAATTAGTGATGAGGAGCATCTTTTCATGTGCCTGTTGGCCATCTGAATTTCTTCTTTGGAGAAGTGTATGTTCATACCCTCTGCCCATTTTTTAATAGGATTATTTGCTTTTGGGGTGTTGAAGTGTGTGAGTTCTTCATATATTTTGGATATTAAACCACTGTCGGATATGTCATTTACAAATATATTCTCCCATACTGTAGGATGCCTTTTTGTATGCTAATGGTGTACTTTGCTACAGAAACTTTTTAACACGATGTAGTCCCATTTGTTCATTTTTTATTTTGTTTCTCTTGCCCATGGAGATATGTTCATGAAGAAGTTGCTCATATTTATATTCAAGAGATTTTCGCCTCTGTTTTCTTCTAAGAGTTTTATAGTTTCATGACTTACATTCAGGTCTTTGATCCCTTTTGAGTTTACTTTTGTGTATGGAGTTAGGCAATAATCCAGTTTCATTCTCTTGCGTGTAGCTGTCCAGTTTTGTCAACACCAGTTGCTGAAGAGGCTGTCATTTCCCCACTGTATATCCATGGTTCCTTTATCATATATTAATTGAGCATATATGCTTGGGTTTATATCTGGATTCTCTAGTCTGTTCCATTGGTCTATGGGTCTGTTCGTGTGCCAGTACCAAATTGTCTTGATTACTGTGGCTTTGTAGTAGAGCTTGAAGTCAGGGAGCATAACCCCCCCACACACACTTTATTCTTCCTTCTCAGGATTGCTTTGGCTATTCGGGGTCTTTTGTGGTTCCATATGAATTTTAGAGCGATGTTCTCTAGTTCATTGAAGAATGCTGTTGGTATTTTGATAGGAATTGCATTGAATCTGTAGACTGCTTTAGGCAGAATGGCCATTTTGACAATATTAATTCTTCCTATCCATGAGCACAGGATGTATGTTTCCATTTATTGATATCGTCTTTAATTTCTCTCCTGAGTGCCTTGTAGTTTTCAGAGCACAGGTCTTTCACTTCTTTGGTTAGGTTTATTCCTAGGTATTTTATTCTCTTTGATGTAATTGTGAGTGGAATTGTTTTCCTGATTTCTCTATCTGCTAGTTCATCATTAGTGTATAGGAATGCAGCAGATTTCTGTGTATTAATTTTGTATCCTGCAACTTTGCTGAATTCAGATATTAGTTCTAGTAGTTTTGGAGTGGATTCTTTATGTTTTTTTTATGTACATCTGCAAACAGGGACAGTTTAACTTCTTCCTTGCCAGTCTGGACTCCTTTTTATTTCTTTGTGTTGTCTGATTGCCATGGCTAAGACATCCAGAACTGTGTTGAATAAAAGTGGGGAGAGTGGGCATCCCTGTCTTCTTTCCGATATTAAAGGAAAAGCTTTCAGTTTCTGGCTGTTAAGTATAATGTTCGCTGTGCGTTTGTCACATACGGCCTTTATGATGTTGAGGTACTTGCCTTCTATCCCATTTTGTTGAGAGTTTTTATCATGAAGGGATGTAGAAAATTTTTTATAACTTATTTTGGTATCATTAATCTACAACTACATGTACAATATTATGGTTATTAAACTACCCCCTTCATCAGGTCCCCCCACCAACCCCATTACAGTCACTGTCAATCAGCGTAGTGAGATGCTATAGAATCACTACTTGTCTTCTCTGAGTTGTACAACCCTCCCCGTGCACCCATAACATTACATCTGCTAATCATAATGCCCCCTTTTCCCCCTTGTCCCTCCCTTCCCACCCATCCTCCCCAGTCCCTTTCCCTTTGGTAACTATTAGTCCGTTCTTGGGTTCTGTGAGTCTGCTGCTGTTTTGTTCCTTCAGTTTTTTTCTTTGTTCTTATACTCCACATATGAGTGAAATCATTTGATACTTGTCTTTTTCGGCTTGGCTTATTTCACTGAGCATAATACCCTCTAGCTCCATCCATGTTGTTGCAAATGGTAGGATTTGTTTTCTTCTTATGGCTGAATAATATTCCATTGTGTATATATACCACATCTTCTTTATCCATTCATCTACTGATGGACACTTAGGTTGCTTCCATTTCTTGGCTATTGTAAATAGTGCTGCAATAAACATAGGGGTGCATCTGTCTTTTTCAAACTGGGCTGCTGCATTCATAGGGTAAATTCCTGGGAGTGGGATTCCTGGGTTCAATGATATTTCTATTTTGAGTTTTTTGAGGAACCTCCATACTGCTTTCCACAATGGTTGAACTAATTTGCATTCCCACCAGCAGTGTAGGAGGGTTCCCTTTTCTCCAGACCCTCGCCAACATTTGTTGTTGTTTGTGTTTTGGATGTGAGGTGATATCTCATTGTGGTTTTAATCTGCATTTCTCTGATGACTAGCAATGTGGAGCATCTTTTCATGTGCCTGTTGACCATCTGAATTTCTTCTTTGGAGAAGTGTCTATTCATCTCCTCTGCCCATTTCTTAATGGGATTATTTGCTTTTTGCTTGTTGAGGTGAGTGAGTTCTTTATATATTTTGGATGTCAACCCCTTATTGGATACATCATTTATGAATATATTCTCCCATACTGTAGGATGTCTTTTTGTTCTACTAATGGTGTCTGTTGCTGTACAGAAGCTTTTCAGCTTGATATAGTCCCACTTTTTCATTTTTGCTTTTGTTTCCCTTGCCCGGGAGATATGTTCGTGAAGAAGTCGCTCATGTTCATGTCCAAGAGATTATTGCCTATGTTTCTTCTCTAAGAGTTTTATGGTTTCATGACTTACATTCAGGTCTTTGATCCACCTTGAGTTTACCTTTGTGTGTGGGGTTAGACAGTAGTCCAGTTTCATTCTCTTACATGTAGCTGTCCAGTCTTTCCAACACCGGCTGCTGAAGAGGCCGTCACCTCCGCATTGTATATCCAAGGCTCCTTTATCAAATATTAATTGACTGTATATGTTTGGGTTAATGTTTGGATTTTCTATTCTGTTCCACTGGTCTGTGCGTCTATTTTTGTGCCAATACCAAATTGTCTTGAATACTGTGGCTTTGTAGTAGAGCTTGCAGTCAGGGAGCGCAATTCCCCTGTTTTATTCCTCCTTCTCAGGATTACTTTGGCTATTCGGGGTCTTGTGTGGTTCCATATGAAATTTAGAATTATTTGTTCCAGTTCATTGAAGAAAGCTGTTGGTATTTTGATAGGGATTGCGATGAATCTGTAGGTTGCTCTAGGTAGTATAGCCATTTTGACAATATTTATTCTTCCTAGCCAAGAGCATAGGATGAATTTCCATTTGTTAGTGTCCTCTTTAATTTCTCTTAGGAGTGTCTTGTAGTTTTCAGAGTACAGGTCTTTCACTTCCTTCGTTAGGTTTATTCCTAGGTATTTTATTCTTTTTGATGCAGTTGTGAATGCAGTTGTTTTTCTGATTTCTCTTTCTGTTAGTTCATCATTAGTGTATAGGAAAGCAACAGATTTCTGTGTGTTAATTTTGTTTCCTGCAATTTGCTAAATTCAGATATTAGTTCTAGTAGTTTTGGAGTGGAGTCTTTAGGGTTTTTATGTACAATATCATGTCATCTGCAAATAGTGCAATTTGACTTCTTCTTTACCAATCTGGATGCCTTGTATTTCTTTGTTTTGTTTGATTGCCGTGGCTAGGACCTCCAGTACTATGTTGAATAACAGTGGAGAGAGTGGGCATCCCTGTCTTGTTCCTGATCTTAGATGAAAAGCTTTCAGCTTCTTGCTGTTAAGTATGGTGTTACCTGTGGGTTTGTCATATATGGCCTTTATGATGTTGAGGTACTTGCTCTCTATACCCATTTTGTTGAGAGTTTTTATCATGAATGGATGCTGAATTTTGTCAAATGCTTTTTCAGCATCTATGGAGAGGATCATGTGGTTTTGTTCTTCTTTTTGTTGATGTGGTGGATGATGTTGATGGATTTTCGAATGTTGTACCATCCCTGCATCCCTGTAATGAATCCCACTTGATCACGATGTATGATCCTCCTGAGGTATTTTTGAATTCGGTTTGCTAATATTTTGTTGAGCATTTTTGCATCTACGTTCATCAGGGATATTGATCTGTAATTTTCTTTTTTGGTGAGGTCTTTGCCAGGTTTTGGTATTAGAGTGATGCTGGCTTCATAGAATGAGTTTGGAAGTATTCCCTCCTCTTCTATTTTTGGAAAACTTTAAGGAGAATGGGTGTTATTTCTTCTCTATATGTCTGGTAGAATTCAGAGGTGAATCCCTCTGGTCCGGCGGTTTTGTTCTTGGGTAGTTTTTTGGTTACCGATTCAATTTTGTTGCTTGTGATTGGTCTGTTTAGTTTTTCTGTTTCTTGTTTGGTCAGTCTTTGAAGGTTGTATTTTATTAAGAAATTGTCCATTTCTTCTAGGTTTTCCAGCTTGTTACCATATAGATTCTCATAATATTCTCTTATAATTCTTTGTATTTCTGTGGGGTCCGTCATGATTTTTCCTTTCTCATTTCTGAGTAGGGGTTTATCTGTTTTGTTTATTTTTCAGAAAACCAGTTCTTGGTTTCATTGATTTTTTTCTATTGCTTTATTCTTCTCAATTTTATTTATTCCTTTTCTGATCTTTGTTATGTCCCTTCTTCTGGTGACTTTGGGCCTCATTTGTTCTTCTTTTTCCAATTTCAGTAATTGTGTCTTTATTCATTTGGGAATGTTCTTCCTTCTTTAAATAGGCCTGGATTGCAATATACTTTCCTCTTAGAACTGCTTTTGCTGCATCCCACAGAAGTTGTGGCTTTGTGTTGTTGTTGTCATTAGTCTCCATATATTCTTTGATTTCTGTTTTGATTTGGTCATTAACCCATTGATTAATTAGGAGAATGTTGTTAAGTCTCCATGTATTTGTGAGCCTTTTTGATTTCTTTCTAAAATTTATTTCTAGTTTTATCCCTTTGTGATCTGAGAATTTGGTTGGTAGAACTTCAATCTATTTGAATTTACTGAGGTTCGTTTTGTGGCCTAGTATGTGGTCTACTCTGGAAAATGTTCCATGTGCACTTGAGAAGAATGTGTTTCCTCTTGCTTTTGGGTATAGGGTTCTGAAGATATCTGTTAGGTATATCTGTTCTAGTGTGTTGTTCAGTGCCTCTGTGTCTTTACTTATTCTCTGTCTGGTTGATATGTCCTTTGGAGTGAGTGGTGTGTTGAAGTCTCCTAAAATGAATGCAGTGCTTTCTATTTCCTCCTTTAATTCTGTTAATATTTGTTTCACATATGCTGGCGCTCCTGTGTTGGGTGCATATATATTTAAAATGGTTATATCCACTTGTTGGACTGACCCCTTTATCATTATGTAATGTCCTCCTTTATCTCTTGCTACTTTCTTCGTTTTGAAATCTATTTTGTCTGATACAAGTACTGCAAAACCTGCTTTTTTCTCATTGTTTGCATGAAATATCTTTTTCCATCCTTTTACTTTTAGTCTGTGTATATCTTTGGGTTTGAGATGAGTTTCTTGTAGGCAGCATATAGATGGGTCTTGCTTTTTTATCCATTCCATTACTCTGTGTCTTTAGATTGGTGCATTCAGTCCATTTACATTTAGGGTGATTATTGATAGATATGTACTTATTGCCATTGCTGGCTTTAGATTCGTGGTTACCAAAGGCTCAAGGGTTGCTTCTTTACTACCTAACAATCTAACTTAACTTTCTTGTTAAGTTATTGTAAACACAGTCTGATGTTTCTTTATTTCTCTCCATTCTTATTCTTCCTCCTCCATTATTTATATACTAGGTGTTTTATTCTTTGCCTTTAGTTAGTATTTGGATGGTCTGCTTTCTTTGCTATGATTTTTTTTTCTCTGGTGACATCTTTTTAGCCTTAGGAGTGCTTCCCTCTAGAGCACTCCGTTTAAGATATCCTGTACAGGTGGGTTATGAGGAGCAAACTCTCTCACCTTTCGCTTGTCTGGAATTGTTTAATCCCTCCGTCATATTTAAATGATAATAGTGCTGCGTACAATATTCTTGGTTCGAGGCCCTTCTGTTTCATTACGTTAAATATATCTTGCCATTCTCTTCTGGCCTGTAAGGTTTCTGTTGAGAAGTCCGATGATAGTCTGATGGGTTTTCCTTTGTAGGTGATCTTTTTTCTCTCTCTAGCTGCTTTTAGTACTCTGTCCTTATCTTTGATCTTTGCCATTTTAATTATTATGTGTGTTGGTGTTGTCTTCCTTGGGTCCCTTGTGTTGGGAGATCTGTGGGCTTCTGTGGACTGCCAGACTACTTCCTTCCCCAGCATGGGGAAGTTTTCAGCATTTGTTCCTTCAAAGACACTTCCTATCCCTTTTTCTCTCTCTTCTTCCTCTTATACTCCTATAATGCGAATATTGTTCCGTTTGGATTGGTCATACAGTTCTCTTAATATTCTTTCATTCCTAGAGATCCTTTTATCTCTCTCTGCCTCAACTTCTCTGTATTCCTGTTCTCTGATTTCTATTCCATTAACAGTTTCTTGCATCTCGTCCAGTCTGCTGCTAAGCCGGTTGATTCCTTTTCTCATTTCAGTATTGTCTTTCCTCACTTCCCTCACTTCCTCCCTCAGCTCTTACATATTTCTCTGTAGATCCATCAGTATGGTTATGACTTTGTTATGAATTCTTTTTCAGGAAGGTTGTGCATTTACATCCCTTCAGGTTCCCTCTCTGACATTGTCTCGGTCTGGCTAAGTTTTGTTTGTACCATATTCCTCTGTCTTTTCATAGCCATTGAAGTGGTTGATGGTAGGTGCCACGTATGTCAGCTGAGCTCTTTAAGACTTTTAAAAAGAAAGAAAAGAAAAAAAAGAGAAGAAAAGAGAAAAAGGAAGAAACAGAAAAAAAAAAAAGAAACATGCCCGCCGGGAGTAGATTCTGTGGGGATGCTGTAGTTGGCGCTCTTGCTCCACTATTCTGCAGCCACGGCCGTGCCACTCCACAGGGCCCTTTGTAGCTCTGACCGGGGCGGCAACGAATGGGAGGCTGTTGATCTCTGTGGGAAGTCTGAGTCCATCTACTTTTTCCCAGTCGCCAGCCAAGGGGTCCGAAATTCCCCAAGACTCCCAGGCTGCTGGGCTGAGTGTGCTGGGACGATCCTGCTCCTCTGTTGGGCCCCTGTCTCTGTAAGACCGCTAAAACAAAGCGTGCACTTTTATTTTTTCCCGGGGAGCCGGCTGTGAGGACCTGGGTGCGTTCACCGGCTCAGATCCTGCACCCTCTGTCTTTCCAATCTCCGATACACTGGGTGATGTGTGTCAGCGCTCCCAGCACAGATCACCAGGGCTGGTTATTTTGCGGGCCTGTTCTTCCACTCCTTCCACACTCTGAACCCTCTCCTCCTGCTGGTGTGCTGGGGTGGGAGAGTGCTTGGGTCCTGCCAGGTCGCGGCTCCATGTCTTACCCGCCTCGCGGGGTGCTGAGTCCTCTCAGGTGTAGATGCAGGCTGTGTGCTGTCCTGTGTCTTCTGGTCTCTCTTTTAGGAATAGTTGTATTTGTTGTATTTTCATAAATACATATGGTTTGGGGAGGAAATTTCTGCCGCCCTGCTCACGCCACTGTCTTCCCGGAAGTCCTTGGATATTGAATTTTATCGAATGCTTTTTCAGCATCTATGGAGATGATCATGTGGTTTTTGTCCTTCTTTTTGTTAATGTGGTGGATGATGTTGATGGATTTTTGAATGTTGTACCATCCTTGCATCCCTGGAATAAATCCTAACTTGATCATGATAGATGATATTTTTTATGTATTTTTTAATTTGGTTTGCTAATATTTTGTTGAGTATTTTTACATCTATGTTCAGCAGGGATATTGGTCTGTAATTTTCTTTTTTTTTGTGGTGTCTTTTGGTATTAGAGTGATGTTTGCCTCTTAGAATGAGTTTGGTAATAATCCCTCCTCTTCAACTTTTTGGAAAACTTTAAGAAAAATGGGTATTAAGTCTTCACTGTATATTTGATAAAATTGAGCCGTGAAACCATCTGGTTTCACTATTAGGGGTTTGTTCTTAGGTAGTTTGATTACCAATTCAATTTCCCTTCTGGTAGTTTGTCTATTCAGATTTTCTGTTTCTTCCTCGGTCAGCCTTGGAAGGTTGTATTTTTCTAGAAAGTTGTCCATTTCTTCTAGGTTATCCAGTTTGTTAGTATATAATTTTTCATAGTATTCTCTAATAATTCTTTGTATTTCTGTGGTATCTGTAGTGATTTTTCCTTTCTCATTTCTGAGTCTGTTTATGTGTGCAAACTCTCTTTTTTTCTTGATAAGTCTGGCTTGGGGGTTTGTCTATTTTGTTTATTTTCTCGAAGAACCAGCTCCTGCTTTCACTGATTCTTTTTATTATTTTATTCTTCTCAATTTTATTTATTTCTACTCTAATCTTTATTATGCCCCTCCTTCTACCGACTTTGGGCCTCATTTGTTATTCTTTTTCTAGTTTCATTCATTGTGAGTTTAAACTGTTCATTTGGGATTGTTCTTCTTTCCTGAGGGAGGCCTGTATTGCAATATACTTCCCTCTCAGCATGGCCTTTGCTGAGTCCCACAGATTTTGTGGTGTTGAATTACTGTCATTTGTCTCAATATATTGCTTGATCTCAGTTTTTGTATGGCCATTGATTCATAAATTATTTAGTAACATGTTAATTAAGCCTCCATGTGTTTGTGGACTTTTTCATTTTCTTTGTGTAATTTAATTCTAGTTTCAGACCTTTGTGATCTGAGAAGCTAGTTGGTACAATTTCAATCTTTTTTTAATTTACTGTGGCCTAGTATATGATCTATTCTTGAAATGTTCCATGTGCATTTGAGAAGAATGTGTATCCTGTTCCTTTTGGATGGAGTGTTCTGTGGATGTCCGTTAGGTCCATCTGTTCTAATAGGTTGTTCAGTGCCTCTGTGTCCTAACTTATTTTCTGTCTGGTTGATCTGTCCTTTGCAGTGAGTGGTGTATTGAAGTCTCCCAAAATAAATGTACTGCATTCTATTTCCCCCTTTAATTCTGTTAGTATTTGTTTCGCATATGTAGGTGATCCTGTGTTGGGTGTGTAGATATTTTTAATAGTTATATCCTCTTGTTTGACTGACCCTTTTATCATTATGTAATGTCCTTCTTTGTCTCTTGGTATTTTCTTTGTTTTGAAGTCTATATTGTCTGATACAAGTACTGCAACTCCTGCTTTTTTCTCCCTATTAGTTGCATGAAATATCTTTTTCCATCCCTTTACTTTCAGTCTGTATATGTCTTCGGGTTTGAAGTGTGTCTCTTGTAGGCAGCATATAGATGGGTCTTGTTTTTTTACCCATTCAGTGACTCTATGTCTTTTGTTTGGTGCATTCAGACCATTTACATTTAGGGTGATTATCAATAGGTGTGTACTTATTGCCATTTCTGGCTTTAGTTTCATGGTTACCAAAAGTTCAAGGGTAATTCCCTTACTAGCTAACAGTCTAATTTAACTCACTTCATATGTTATTGCAAACACAACCTAAAGGTTCTTTTTTTTCCTTCCTTTTTCTTCCTTCTCCATTCTTTAGGTATTAAGTATCATATTCTGTACTCTTTGTCTATCCCTTGATTGACTTTGGGAGTCATTGATTTGATATTGCACCTGCCTAGTAATTAATTGTTCTACTTTCTTTGCTGTGGTTTTATTTCCCCTGGTGACACCTATTTAGCCTTAGGAATACTTCCATATATAACAGTCCCTCCAAAATGCACTGTAACGGTGGTTTGTGGGAGGTAAATTCTCTCAGCTTTTGCTTATCTGAAAATTGTTTAATCTCACCTTCAAATTTAAATGATAATCTTTCTGGCTAGAGTATTCTTGGTTCAAGGCCCTTCTGCTTCATTGCATTAAATATATCATGCCACCCCGTTCTGGCCTTTAACGTTTCTGGTGAGAAGTCTGATGATAGCCTGGTGGGTTTTCCTTTGTATGTGATCCTTTTTCTCTCTCTAGCTGCTTTTAAAAGTCTGTCCTTATCCTTGATCTTTGCTATTTTAATTATTATATGTCTTGGTGTTGTCTTCCTTGGGTCCCTTTTGTGTTGGGAGAACTGTGTACCTCCATGGCCTGGGAGACTATCTCCTTCCCCAGACTGGGGAAGTTTTCATCAATTACCACCTCAAAGACGCTTTCTATCCCTTTTCCTCTCTCTTATTCTATAATGCAGATATTGTTCCATTTGTATTGGTCACACAGTTCTCTCAATATTGTTTCATTCTTAGAGATCCTTTTCTCTCTGTGTGCCTCAGCTTCTTTGTATTCCTCTTCTCTAATTTCTATTCTATTTACCGTCTCTTCTACTCCATCTAATCTGCTTTTAAACCCCCTCCATTGTATGTTTCATTTCAGATATGGAATTTCTTAATGATTGAATCTTCTTCCTAAATTCATCCCTGAGTTTTTGAATATTTTTCTGTACCTCCATAAGCATGTTTATGATTTTTATGTTGAACTCTCTTTCAGGAAGATTGGTGAGTTCCATTTCATTTGGGCCTTTTTCTGGTGTTTGTGAGATTTGGGTATGAACCAGGTTCATTTGACGTTTCATATTTGTATGTGGCACCCTCTAGTGCCCAAAAGCTCTAGTCTCTGGAGCTGCTCAGCCCCTGGAGTGATGTTGGGGATCACAGGGGAGTGATGCTGGTGCCTGAGGGGAGGAAAGAACTGTTTCCTACTTCCAGGCTGCAGTGTCTGTCTCCACTGTCAGAACCAGTGGGCCGAGCACACAGGTGTCAGCCTCTGTGCTTTGTGTCTGTACCTGCTGTATGTGGGGCCTCCCTCTGGCTGGCCTGATGCCAGGGCAGGGACTGCCGGTTTGTGAGCCAGTGCCAGCAAGCCAGGCGGAAGGCACAGCAGGCTGTGTATCACAGTAGGGGGCCTCAGAGCTGAGTAGCCAGCCAGGGGGATGGAGCACCAGAAGCTCCTGAAAGTTCCCAACCTGCTGGGCAGAGTGCATCCAGACAACCTTGTCCACCTAACCCTTCTCCTGCGCAGCAAGCTCTGTGCAAACTCTGACCCTTCAGCAGCCCTCTCACTGCTAGGGAGCCTCTCAGACTACCCACCTTTCCTTTGTCCCAGAGCAGCCAGATGTGTATCCCTGTCCTCCACAAACAGCTGGAATCTCAGTCTCTCCAAGTATTCAGTCTGTCTTAGTTTTCCAACCCCACTAATCTCCAGAGCACCATGCACTGTAGGTTTGTGCTCCCAAAGCAGAGCTCCAGGGCTGGATGTTCAGCAGTCCTACACTTCCACCCCCTCCCCACTCTGTTTCTCTTCCTCCCACCGATGAGCTGGTGTGAGGGAAGGGCTTGCATCCCACTGGATCAAGGCTTTGGTACATTACCCTGTTTTGTGAAGTCTGCTCTGTTCTCCAGGTGTATGCAGTCTGGCGCAGCCTTTTTTCCTGTTGCCCTTTTAGGATTAGTTGTACTAACTATATTTTCATATTATATGTGATTTGGGGAGGAGTTCTCTGCTCACCTCTCATGCCACCATCTTGAATCAGACTCTCTCTTATTGATGCCTCTTTGCAAGATTCACAGTATACTAAGAGACACAGAATAACTCAGGTTCTTCAGGTGGTCAAAAGCTTTGGGAAATTTTTATTGACCTTATTCATGTCAGCATGGCTATGAAAGAACTCCTCTACTCATGCATGTGTTACTCCCTAAGCAGGATTTTTTTTTGCACAATCAGTTGAAGTTTGACAGCCATAGTCTTAGAGATGAACCACAACATAGGGGTGTGGAGAAATCAAGACACCATGAAAAAGGTAGTAAGTCTCATGCATGGACTGAAGCTTAAGGACAACATCAGGGAGGGGCTGAAGATGATTTCTGCTCACTTTATTTGGCAATGGAAATAAAAGCTAAAAGTTTAAAGGTTTCTGTTTTAGGCAACGTCAAGTTGTTTGCAAACTCATAACATCAAAATAGTAACATCAAAGTGTCCTAATTCCCATTTTCAACCCTCCTCTCCAGGATGTGGGATTTTATAATAGATCTTACTTCTCCACCAGTCCCTTTTCCTATCCACACCCTCCCCCAGCACCACCCAACAATGGAGCTTGCAGACCTGGCCTGGACATTCTCTGCTGCTGCTCCTTTTATTTTTTCCAGAAAGCATTATAAAATCCATCTCCCTTACCTCTGTTCTCCTCACCCCCTGATCTCTACCCTTTCCCAAGTATCCTTATTAATTCTGGTAGAGAAAGAGCTACACAATATTTATACTAAAAAAAATAAATAAATCAGTGTAATCTAAGCCCACAGTAGGCATTCAACTGGAACTGAGTTAAAACAAAACTGAAATGAATTGTAAGATGCCCTCTCCGTGAAAACACCTCTGCTTTTACAATGTCTGCTTAGGTCTCTCCTGGAGTCCACAGTCATTTATGCACCAGAATTGCATCCAAACGCATGCCACGTACTCCATTAGGAGAACACAAGCTGTGCACGAGTGTGTGAGGGAGAGTTTATTTCCACAACAAGCAGAACATCAAAATAGCTCCAGAGCCCATTGCTGCAGGAGTTTCAGCTGCAATATAAAGGACAGGCAAGCAGGGATGCAGGTGTGAAGAGCACAAACACATCCAGAGAGAACACAAGTGAAAGGAGGGACCAAGGGCTGGGCAGGAGGACAGAAGGAGGGAGACCGAGATGAGGCGCCCTGTGTTTCTACATCTGAGTGAGCTGCAGAGGCTGCTGAGAAGATGCAGCTCCAATTCATAAATCAAAATCATAACTTGGAGAGCTAGTGTTCAAAAGTGATTAATGTAAATTTTCTAAAAAGCTGATGAAACTGTTTCTTCTCTCAAAATGGAAAGTCCAGAGAGGGAGGAAGAAACGCAGCACTGGGACCCGCACACCCTGGCCCATCAAGCATGAATGCTGGGAGGGGGATCAGAAACATGGGGGGAATTAGCAACTCTGGCCTTTCTTTACAAACCTGGGTCTGAATAGCAGCTGTGTGACGCATTACTGGCCTCCAACTTTCCCTGTCTTCTGAGTGCCCTTGGCACTAAAACAGAAGTAAAATGTCCTCCTCGTAAGACTGATGCCAGAGTTAAGTGAGATCTCTCAGAGCCTGACATTCAGAAAATAAACATTCAATAAAAGTAAGGCAAATTGGAAAACATCCCAGAGTCTTCTGCAGAGATGAAGAGGAAAATAATATTATAATAATCTCCATTCATGAAGCTTTACAGGTTTTAAAAGCCCTTGGACAGCTAGTTCTTACAATAGCCTTGTGGAGTGGAGGACACAGAGACCATTGTGAATGTGGTGATTATGACAACGAGTGCAGAGCTGGACCCCACCTGAGCTCA
This sequence comes from Smutsia gigantea, assembly GCA_032199065.1. NCBI lineage: Eukaryota > Metazoa > Chordata > Mammalia > Pholidota > Manidae > Smutsia > Smutsia gigantea. Next base: position 143,101 of record JAVSCE010019855.1, read on the forward strand.
AGCCCTGCACCTGAGTCCTCCTGGCTGTGGGCCTGAGCATCTTCTCCTTGCCTGCTCAGCTCCTCATCCAGGAACTGTGAGCAATAATAGTCCCCAGCTAATAAGATTGTTGAGGGGATCAGCTGAGCTAGAAACTTAGGCAGGAGTTGATGCTGTCATCTTGAAGCAAAACTTCTTCCTCTCTGGGAAACCTGTTTTTTGCTCTTAAGGCCTTCAGCGTATTGGGCATGGCCCACTTGCATTATCCAGGGGCAATTCTCCTTTACTTAAAGTCAACTGATGATAGATGCTAGCCACACCTACAAAATACCTTCACCACCACACTCAGATTAGTGTTGGGCTAAAATCTGGGTGCCAGAGCCTAGTGATGGTGACACATTAAATTATCCATCACAGATGTCAATTCAGATGTTCCTTCTTAAGCACACCTTCCCTGGTCACTCAAACGAGATCAAGGCCTCGTATTCTACTTTGATGGCAGCCTGTTGTCCTCCATCAACATATGAATTAAAATGATCATCATAATTTTCATAACTATTTGTTTACGGTATAAGCACCATTACAGCATGGACTGTTTCTGTCTTCAGGACTCGTAGAAGCTAATGCTGTGCCTGGCTTTTCATGCTATTCCACATTTAGTTAAGGCAAGAAAGTCCACCTTGTTTGAAAAAGGTTCTCTAGGGGTGATGGTGGCAATTTAGCAGTAGATATGTGGGCCTCTGCCATTCTAAAACCGTGATTTATTTATTTTTTTAACCTGCCCATCACTTCCCAAAATTCTTATAAAACAAGTTTGGGGAAAATCTTTTTTCCCTCTTAGGAAAAAAAAAAGCTGGCCAGTTGTTTTCTTCCCTGCATAGATGGTAAGCTCTGCCTTTGGGGAGTTATCAGAGCATGAAGAGAGGGGTGGTACTGAAGTCTGGAGAGATGTATTCAGACCAGTTTTTTCTTCCTTTTTTCCTCTGAACTTGGAGAAGTTGTCTTCATGTGTTTATTGCCTGATTGGTTTCTTTATTCCTTGAACATTTTTAGATGCTCAGTTCAGAGCAAGTGTTATCAATGTCAGCTGGGCCTGAGTCAGGCTTTAGTGCAAATTTGGATGACGTTTATCCTGGCCTGTGAGCAATGGCTGAGCCGTGCTGTGTGTTCAGTGTTTAGGATGACGTATCTCCATTCCTCAGGGGACAGGAATCATAGGTATAGTGGCATCTCACCAGGTGAAAAGCAGAGGATGGGCGTGAGGAAACATTATTAAACTGAAGGTGAATACAGGCAAAGTAACATTTGTTGAAGACCCAGTCAAATTTTATAGACTTCCCAGTTAACTTGGGAACAGTGGAAGGGAGGCTGTCTTTATTTGGATAAAATCCCTTAATAATGCTTAGGATGAAAGATGGAACCTCAGCCTTGAATACCAGCCAGAGCCAAAATATCTGAGGAAGAGATCAATTGGTCTTTAAAAAAGAGAGACTGATATGGGTTTCCTTGACAATCTGGGGTTTATGAAATAACAAGGAGATAGCAGAGGGAGGCCATATGCATGGCAGGAGGCTCAGAGCTGTGCATGTGGCTTTTTGCCATCCCCCCAAAACACACACGCACACACACATACACACCTTCCAAGTCATCAACAGTGTCTACCTAATTACAGTACCTGGGAAGAGGACTAGGTGTTTATTGTAACAATGGAAGAAGGCGCCCATCTTGCATCAACATATGCATAGACGAGATGCCAAAGAGTCAGTTCTCAACAACCCAGGAACTGAGTCCCAGCTGGTGCTAGGGATGTGAGTGCTCCAGAAATTCCCAGGTATCTCAGGAGAGGCTTTAGAACAGGATGCAGAATGAGCAGTGTTCAAACCAGCTTTATCTGAATCTCAAGGCAGTTGATGACCAGCAAATGAACAGGATAATCTATTTATCTCATTTAATCACGAAAACTGCTCTGTGCAGTACATCATTTCCATCCTATCAATGACTCAAGAAAAGCACACATGGATATCAACGTCCACAGCTAGTTAGAGGCAGACCCAGGGCTAGAACCCAGGCTGCCTGACCACCAATCCCACCATAAAGGTTATTTATGCACTATAGGATGTTCTGTGTGCTTTTCATACATTAACTCATTTAATATCTATTTTCTGTATAGGAAACTGGATGGTAGAGGAATTAAGTGGTTTTCCCAATCTTGTAACACAGCCAGGATTCAAATGCGTGCGGTCTGTGCCAAGGTGGAGGAGCTTGACAACCAGGCTGTTCTCCACCCCCCACACCTACCACACTCCCACCTTCCACCCATGTTCCCCTGCCTCCAACTAATCATTCTGTCATTTGCTGCCTTCCAGTATGAAACAACATTCCTGTTTTCCCCCTGACTTAACTGTTATCTCCCTGCAGCCAGTTATCAGTTTATATCTCCTTGCTGCTGGCTGCACCGTATATTATTACACTTTCATATCTTGCATCTCCCTGCACTCACTTATGATATGCATCCAGTTTATGAGAGGCCAGACCGATGGCTTGTGCTTTGTATTTCAAAAATATTTGCATTAGGGATTGCAAACCCCCAAACAGAGGAAAATAAATTAGCAACTAAAAACACCTTGGGTGGCAGGTCAATAGCTTCTGAAAGATACTAGACAGAGCTGTTTGAAGCTTTTATTAGAAACCCATCCAATCATTCCTCCACTGATTTATTCATTCAACAAACTTTTATTGACCTTCTGCTACAACGAGAGGAGGTCGATGAGATGTAGGAACGATAAGGACACCCAGCCTTGTCTGAAAAGGGTTCACATTCTCCCAGAGAAGGTAGAAACCTGTCTACAATGGAGAATTTTGTAAGATGGCTTCTTAAGGAAACAGGCTGCTTCAAGAGGATGAGACCAATTGGTGCTGAGATCCCTGTCAATGGAAGTATTCAAGAAGCCTAGAAGACTTCTTGTAAAGGATGGTATATGTAGAATTCAAGCAGCAGATGTCTGCTTGGACCAGGGTAATTTTAAGTTCCCAGAAGTTTGAAAACTCTATAAAAACAAAGCAGAACCATCAAATACTATAATGACAGGATCTGTTGGTTGCGTTAGAACACAGATCATGGAAGAATTCATCTCAACTAACAGAAATAGGGAAGAAGAAGGTCCACGCAGGCTGTGGGGGTCGGGGGGCAGTGAACAAAAGCTTGGTTAATTTGAAGCCAACAGATTTACAGCTTTCAAGGCCACTTGGCTTCCTAAATCATTTAACCTTTGCAAGCTTTAGTTCCCTAATCTCCAAAACAGGGTTAATTACACCTGCTCTGACCATTTTTCCTAGCTGCTATGAGGATCAAATAAGATAATGAATAAAGTAGTTTATAAACTAAAAAGTATTATGCTAATATAATGGCAAATGAGAAACTTAGTGCAAAGGGTCCAAACATTAATGTTGAAATTTCAGGCATCCATAGGCAGGATGCATCCTTTAGTTGAGAATTTTCCTTGTAATCTCAAAGCACACCACCCAACACTGATAACAAAACATCTGCCTTGAATTAACTGAAATTCTGATCTAGGGCCACTGTGTCCATGGTGACCTTGGGCAACATCATTCAATTCCTTCCTTCAGTTTACCCTCTTAGCATAAATGGGTGGTAATTGTTGGTCTTTCCGAAAGTTCGTTGTTACCCTGCCACATAAAAATAAGTATTTCCCTATCCACTGAGATTTCATACAAAGATCCCCAGATGATTTGACTTTTTATATTACCTGAAGCAGATCCAGGGGAAAGAAGAGGTATGGAAAACAAATGTGTTTTAATCTATGCAAAGATGCATGAAGGATGAGATAGCTTTGGAACCTTAAGTACCAGGGACACTACATGACATTTCTAAGTTCGTTGCAACAATGTGACTGAGAACATCTATGGACCAGGTCCTATGGTAGGCGATGCTTGTGGACACTGAGATAAATAGGACATAGTTTCTGCTCTCAAGAGCCCGCATATTGATGAGCACTCTTTGAAAGTGACCAAGAGAATGGCCTAGTTAAATGGATTGTGAATCAAGATAACTACCCCCAACCTGGAGCTAATACTGATTTGCTAGTTGACCTCTGTTAAGACATCTCACTGCTTTGTGTCCATCCTTTCTCAGCACTAAATGAAACCCATAAAACATCGTATTTCAAAACTTGTTGGAAATGTTTGCCTCCTACCAGCCAGCCACTGGGAAGTCATGATGAAAAATGAAACAAAAGCAACATTCAACATCTCAGATGAGTCATTTACGCACTAATTGTACAGCAACTTTATTCTGGAATTTACACAATGAAAAGGAAATACTTGAATACATTATATTTTTTTATTCCAAATCAACTAATTCCTTCATCTTGACCTTGCTTGGATTTGGACTAATTGTTTTACTGGAACTACAGAACAGAGAGATACAGAAATTCACAAATACGACTTTCAGATGGGATTTCTATTTTATTTATAAGAAAACAGGATTATGTTGTCACTGCAGGACTAACGAAAGTTCCATATAATATTCCCAGCAACTGTTTTGGTATCCTTGCCCCATCCCTGCCTGCTTTGCTCCCTGTCGCACACACGCACAAACGCACACATGCACACACCCAAGCTCTAACAAGACCGAAAGGCTCCAGCAGACTGGTAATTGGCTCCTGTGCTGATTCAGCTGGGTGCCATGGTCTAGAGCAAGGGGTAGTGAGCTGTCAGCGAGAATACGCCTGTGGATTTCCTTTTCGTTGCCTACTGATTATCCATAACACCAATTCCCACATCTTAACAGAACCACCCTACATGCTTCAAGAGAAGTTGACACCATCCCAGCTCTAGCTCTTGTGTCCCGATCAGCATAAGCCATTCAGGGGAACCCTATTCCCCTTGCCCATGATTAGTTAACCAATAGACACGTGACCCAATATTGGTCATTGATACATAAGAAAGATGCTTTGTCTTGGAGCTTCTAGACAAAGATACCTTATTTCTAGGAAGGGAAATGATGCCTTTATGCCTCTGAATACAGTATGTCTGCAAGTGGCACTTGGAATTCTGAGAACATTCAACATTTTGATAATGAAGACAGTATAGGGAGACAAGAATATCCTGGGCCATGAGTACCTGCAACCCATCCTACCTTTGGACTTCTCATTATGTGAGATACGATGTGTCCTTTGACCTCAAGCCACCTTTATTTGCACCATCTGTCATTTGCTGCCCAAATCTTCCTAACCAATATACCTATCCATATACTCATAATGAGTTAGCTTCGCGCCTGACTAGAGCACAGTAGAGCCCATCAGGTGGTAACACAGGGGGATTATTTGAGATGTTTGACGTGTATGTATTATATCCTGTTTGTGGTAGTGTTTACAAGAATATATGTATGTGTTAATAACATGCTCATAAAACTGTATGCCCTCCCCCAAATATGATTTCTATTGCATTTAAAAACAAAAAGATCCCCCAGGGTGTAGCATGGATTCAAGCCCACATTTGTCTGACCCCACAGCTACACTGCTTCTAAATGCTTGTCAAATCCAATCTAAATAGCTCCATAGTTACAGCTGGGAGGCTGATGTTTAAATCCTAGCTCTGCTACTTGATAGCTATGTGACCTTATGCATTTTGCTTCACCCAACTGAGTTTATTTTTCTCAACTGCCAAATGCAGGTGATAACAATCTCTGCCAAGTCCATCTTTTTTGGAGGGGGTGGAAGGAAGAATCAAAAAAGAAAATGATTTGGGAAGCATTTTTCAAACTTGTGCGGAAAGCACAAATATTAGCCATTATTATGTGAAAAAAACCTCTTCCAATAGCTCTTGGGCCAAAATCCCATTACTCCTTTGTGTTAAGTCAAGGAAACCAAACTCACAGTGTGCCTGCTGCCACCCATCTCCAAACGGCACCCAGAGGGGACCCAACCTGTCATGGCCCTCTTCTCCCAGGGTCCTTACTTATGGCTTTACTCTCCCAGTCACAGAGGCCTTTGTAGATCGGTTGGAGCTGGTGCCTGGGTTAAAACCTCTTAAAACTGCATCTAGTATCTTCCAGTCTTGTTTATCATCTCCCCACGCCATGCCTTCTCTTATTTCTTTTTAGCAAAAGAAACCCAGCTTTTTAGTTTGGAACATTGACACCCAGAAATAAAAGCCTACATTTCTTAGATGCCCATGCAGCGGCTTGTAGCCACACAATCAAGTTCTGGCCCGTGAGATGCAAGTGTTTTATGTGGAGCTTCTGGAAAGGCTGCTTGTGGAGAGCCAATTTGTCTTGCAGGTTGCCCTTTCAGGCCTTCTGCCGTCCTATTTTTTACAACTTGCATTACAGATGTGATGATTGAAGATCTAAACACCATATATAATAACCATGGATTTGCCAGAGGATGAAATTAATACCAGAGGATGGTCGAGTAGAAGGATGGAAGTCTGTATCCTTGATATCATGGAGCCATTACACTAGCCACGAAAACCATCTATCCCCAGACTTCTTTCACATGAAAGAGAATAAATCATTTAATTTCATTTAAAACTCTACTTTTTGGGTCTCTACCACTCATAGCTAAACCCAGTTCCTAGCTATACATAACACAACTCGGCCTGTTCTCCTTGGGGAATAAATAATTGGAGATATGTAAAGGCAAGCACATACCAGTATTCACATAGGAGCACCCAATACACAGAATAACATTTTCTTCTGAAATATATTGGAGATGTGGATAAAACTGTGCATGATTGTTTACAGCATAAGCCTTATAATATTTTATCCATCTCAGGATCCCTCTCTATAGAATCTAAATGGAAGAAGAGAAGTCATAATATCACTGCTTATTGGGTACCTACCATTTGCCAGTGACTTTGTATTAATTGTCTTCAATTATTCCAAATACCTAGTAAGATATGTATCATTACCCCCTTTTTGTAGGTAGTGACACTGAGGCTCAGTGAGGCAAAGCACATGGCCCAGTTGAAAACTGGTAATAAGAGATGGATCCAGGATCCCAAGCAAATCTGCCATATGCCAAAAGCCATCCCCTTTCCATGACACCATGGAAACTGAGTTAATTACAACCTTGGTTGGGTAGCTAGTAAACATTCCCAAAGTTTTGTGAGTATACACTGCAAATAGTAGTGCTGGATACAATTAGTAGACAGGGATTTCTTAGAACAACTTTGCATACTCGATGATTTTTTGAGCACTAGACTTGAAGCACATGAAATGAATGAGTCATGGCTTTTAGGGGACAGATGGTTAGTGGTCTGTGTCATTTCGGTGACAACTTTTGAGCAGACTAGGGAGAATAAATAAAATTTGGTCTCAAGATGTTTGTCATCTGCAGCCCCTGACTCCTGCTCATGACTCCAGCTTCTGGTTCTCTTCTCCAACATCACACCTTGATGGTCATTCAGTCGAAATTGCCTGTTCATCAGACTGATTTTATGAAAGACATTCCAGGTGATTTTTTGTGTTCACTAACAGTCCATGGATTTCTTACAGCCTAAATTCTAAAACTGTTTCATCAGAACTAGGGGGGAAACACTGAAGGCCATTTCTCAGGATTACTGGCTCTGTATTTTGAAAATCATCAGTTACAGAGTATCAGAGTTAGAGTGATATTGGAAGTCATAATGAAAGCTGGCATTTATTCGGTGTTCACTCTGGTCCAGATATTTTGCATGGATTATCTCATTTAATCCTCAGTCAGGACCGTAAACTATAGGACATTGTTATTACCAATGGGCAAATGGGGAAACCAAGATGTAGAGGGTCCCCATGACTTGCCACAGAAGGAGAAAGAGTTAGATCAGGGATTTGTGCCCAGATAGTAACCTTTGAAAGAGATCTTGAGAGTTGAGTAGGTGTAATTATTTAAAGCAGGCTAAAAGCTGAGTAAATCATCCTTAAATATCATTGGTTTAATACAATAAAGGTTTACTGATTACTCCTCCTATATTTCCCTGATGGCTACTCAGGGTCTGGGCTCCATATAATCATTCAAGTACCCAGGTGCCTTGCATTGAATGACTCCTCCATCTTCAGTGCTTTAGGATCTAGAGTCCTCCTCTGGATCTCTAATTGGAGTAAGATAAAGCGGGTTTGGTAAACCATCACATTCTCTCTGTCACAGTAGATATTTGATGCTGGTGTGGGTTGGAAAGGGAGGGCATAAAGAAACACCGAGTAGAGGGAGAGCCAAACAAAAGCATAGTGGTGTGAAAAATATGAGTCAAAGTTACATGAACCAGAAATAATGTAATGTGGCAGAAGTCCAGGTTGGTGGTTTCGGTGATGAGTTGAGGGGCAGATAATTCAGGAACATGGAACATATACTAAGGAGTTTGGACTTCATTGCCTAGCTAAAGGGGAGATTTTGGAGGATTTTTAATCAGTGGGAAAACATGATCGTATTTGGAATGCAGAAAGATCATTCTGTGAACACCTGAGTTGGTGGTTGGAGAGAACAAAACAAGAAGCCCAAGAGGGTAGGATTGAATCATAGACATAAGATGCCAGAAGAATGTTTGCCATGAGGTCAGAAAAAGATAGATGATATGAATTAGATTAAGGAGGTAGAAGTATAAAATTACAGGGGTTGACAAGTGGTCATATTCTCTTTATTATCCAATTCATCTTTGCAATCAAAGTAATTATTATCTCTATTTTATCAGTGAAGAGACTGGTCTCAGGGTGGTTGAAGGACTTGATAATGTCACACAATTACTTAATGTCTGAGCCAAGAACCCATCCATGTCCAACTCTACAATTCATGTCTTTCTACTTTACCATCCACAAACCTCAACGATGCCTTACTTATAAGAGCCATTTGTATGTTTATGAACACTTATTTCTCCCCTCTCTGCATCTTTTATCTTATTTTTCCAGAGAAAAATATTGTAAACTCCTCCAAGAGTGCCTTACATCACCCACTCTAAGTATCTTCAGCCTTCTGGACATACTTCTATAGGTGCATTGCAAATAACCCAGTCCCACTTGGGTTAAAGAGACCCTCCTGAAACCAATTCTTTAGTTGCAAGGTAACATACTGTAACAGAGGTATTTTGCTGTTTTTCCAAGTCATCAAAAATACATAAAACCCAAATAGCTCATAAGTACTTTCTGAAGTATTTTTATTATTTTGTTTATTCTACTGTCCAAAGGTACAAGTGACCTCACTTATAAAGTCTGATGGACTATTAGTTGTCTCAAAATATTTCAAATGCTTTGCTTGAATTGAGCAGGCCCTACCAACTCATTTGTAGAGAGACATACAGTTGTATAAATGAGCTCTTTTCAACCTATGGAATCAAAATTCCTTTTCATATATTGTGCTTCGAAGAGGAAGAGAATATATGACTTACATCCTGGTTCATGAATCCCCAACATTAAAACCCTCGTCCTCCTCCTGTTTTTCCATCATCAATGAATGGTATCCATCAATTCTCACCCGGGTGTCAGGCCATGAAACTGACTCATATTTAATTCATCCCTCTCGTTCATCTCTCACATTTAATTAATTACCAAATCAATTCAACTTCCTTAAAAAAAATCTCAAAGCTAAACACTTTTTCATTCCCACTGTCCCTACCCTAATCCATGACCCCATCATTTCTTCAGTGACTGTAGCAAACTCCTAATTAGGCTCTTCAAGTCTTGTCTTGCCTTAACTTATTCTCCCCTCTGCAGCCAGAATGTAGATCCTGCCAACCTGTTCTATCTGGTGTCATCATAGGGCCCCCTTGAAGCTCTACACTGCCCCCTGAGCCCAGGATACACCCAGGCGTTGCATGCAATTCACCTTATCTGCTCTGTGCTTTTTCTTCACTCCAGCCACATCCTTCTCACCTCCTCCTTCACTCACTCTACTTCAGCCATCCAGAACACCTTTCAAGTTTCCCAAATGGAGTTGTTTTTCCTCACACCCAGGCTTTTTCACCTGCTGTTCCTTCAGTCTGCAACACTTCCAGTCACCCCTGTTTTCTTGCTAACTCCTATTTATACTTCAGATCACAGTTTAGCTCTCATTTTCTCCATAAATTCTTCCCTGACCTCCAAGCCTGAGTTTGAATTCCAGCACCTGCTCCTTCCTCTGTCTACTTCACTAATTGCCGTATCCCCAACACCTGCTTTTATTTTCTGACTCAATGTCATGTCACCAGAAATATTTTTTGGATGGCTTCAATTGCTTAAGAACACAAACAAACAAATTCTTCCCCTAGAAAAGAAGGAAACACAGCCAAGAAAGACCTTGTCTGTCCTTAGGATCTATTTGTTGTGTTTAATGGTAAAGATCTCCAAGGTAAAATACGGCTCCAGGTAAAGTTAAAAACAAAACTGAAAAATAACAGAAGAATGTGGAGTCCAGAGGTGGGCAATTGAAATAAAAGAAGTTGTTTGGGCTCAGATTCTCTGGCAAGGTTTCTTCAATCTTGTCCCATGCAGTAGGGACAGTGAACACATGGCTTTAAAATGTTTAGAGTTTAAATTACCATTTGACTTATTCATTTATTCATTCATTTATTCTTTCACTCATCCAGTCTTAAAATGATGCTGAGTAGCAACTATGTGTGATATACTGTGCAAAGAGCACTAAATTCTAAAGGCATTTCTAGAGAATATATAATGTTAACACATATTATTCAAAAAGAAAATGCAGAAGAGTCACAATAGAAATATATGTACAAAAATTCTAACTAACTCAACCTTGGGAAATCAGAAAGCCTGCTCTGGACATGAGGGCTGCCTCCTGTCCTAACCGCAACTGCCTTTCCTGCTCTAATCCTACCCTAGATCCAGGATGGCCTTCCTCAGGGAGGGCTCTTGGAGGACGCCTTGAACCTATGAGACACTGGAATGCAATTTTAAATCGAAAAATGTCCATATGGAATTGATAGGCCATATGATTCCCCATTGTTGGTAGGACAAAAGTTGCCAAAAAGAGGAACCCATATTAAGAGGCTAAAATCAGTTGAGCTGCCTGTTCCTGTGTAATTTGACTTGGTTATTTGTTCTCTCTGTGTCTCAAATTATCTCATCTGTAAAAGAGAAATAGTCACTCACACACAACAATAAGTATTAGAGTTGGAAGAGCCCTTTGAGATCATCTTGCCCGGTATCTGCCAGAAAATGCTCCACAAAACATCTAAAAAGTGTCCATGGGCCTTTCTCAGGAAAAGAGCCCTTAAATCACATGCATTTTGGTAGCAGTAACTTAAAGCTCAACAGATTTCCCTATTTCAAGCCTTTTTACAGCCTGCAGCATCCTGGAGTGTGCTATGTACTGCTTAGAATTGGGCGTGGTTCACACTTTATCCAAACACACTTAGTTACAGACCCTTTTATCAAGAAGCATCTCATGGGACCAGTGTTGGGTGGAACACATTGGATCTAGCCTAATTCATTCCTCCAGATAAGGAAAATGGGGATCCAAGCAGAGGAGGCACTTGCCCAAGGTCACCCAGCTAGGGCAAGTCTCAGTCAGAACACCTCTATTCTGGTTCTGCTGCCAAGTATATTTTCCAGTAATTATAAAGAAACCTCCCTCCCAAGGCTCTTGGTTGTTCAGAGACCCTAATGAGATATAAGTGAGGGTGGGATTGGCAAAGTCTCAAATACAAGGTGTCTATGTGAATCTCTGCTATTAAAATTTTCCCAGTGAAAGGTGTTTCTATGACCTAATGCTGGCAGAAACTTTAATTTGATCAGCATTTATTACACACTCATCATGTAGATGTGCTTGGTCAGGTTTATGAGTGAGGGTCAATCTGCACCTTCCAGAAGCTGGGCCAGCACGGATGGACACATACCAGGACCTGCAGCAGCTTTCAATTTTTTTGTGTAATCCCAATTTACTTAGCCATCCTAAGATTCAGATTCTTTATGGGTCATTTTTTGGTCAAATCTTCCACTTGAGTTTCTCAAAGGAATTGACTAATAATTCAAAACACTTGCAAAAACAGAAGCTACACAAATGCTAAATAGTATTGCTGCGATCTACTAGTTAATATGGAATCAGAAGCGAGATACAGCTCCTTTTGGCCCAGGAAACTCATTCTCAACCAGCACTTCCAATAAACTGGGAGAAGAAAAGTCCCACAAATTAAAAAGCAGCATTTGAAATCCACTCATATATTCTCACAATTTACTCCTCACCCCTGCAGTGCTATCCAACTTCATTAGGATTTTATCCTGTATTCTCTTTTAAAGTGACATTTGCATTCATTTACAATACTAACACAAAATTCTATTAAAAAGAAAAGAACTTTTATAACTTTATTACTTTTCTTGGTGACTGTCCCTGAGTTTTCAACCCACTAATAAGGAATCTGTGGTTTTATTTCACGTTTGAGAGAGGAATTGTGAAGTCTCTTCAACGCTAGTTCTTGTTGGGTTGTTAAACGCAGTGGGGACACCCGACTTGGAGGATATCTGCTGTAATTGGCTGTAAGGGCCAGGAGGTTAAATTTTCTCATTCTTTCTTAGTCTCCTCTTACCCTAAGTGTCTTGCACATTTATAATCATTCTCTAGTTTGACTTCAAAAGAACAATGAGAACTCAGCTATGAGGCAGTGAAAATGTTGGGTCATCCCCATTTCCCAACTTTGATGACCTCATATTCCATTTTTCCCAGAAAGGAAATTGCAGCTCTCTCCACAACTCTGATTCAATAGTTCCCCCATGTCTTTTTATTTTATAATTTATTTTGGCATCATTAATCTACAATTACATGTGCAATATTATGGTTATTAAACTACCCCCTTCATCAGGTCCCCCCCACCAACCCCATTACAGTCACTGTCAATCAGCGTAGTGAGATGCTATAGAATCACTACTTGCCTTCCCTATGTTGTAAAGCCCTCCCCGTGCCCCCCCCAACATTACATCTGCTAATCCTAATGCCCCTTTTACCCCCTTGTCCCTCCCTTCCCACCCATCCTCCCCAGTCCCTTTCCCTTTGGTAACTATTAGTCCGTTCTTGGGTTCTGTGAGTCTGCTGCTGTTTTGTTCCTTCAGTTTCTTTCTTTGTTCTTATACTCCACATATGAGTGAAATCATTTGATACTTGTCTTTTTCTGCTTGGCTTATTTCACTGAGCATAATACCCTCTAGCCATCCATGTTGTTGCAAATGCTAGGATTTGTTTTCTTCTTATGGCTGAATATTCCATTGTGTATATATACCACATCTTCTTTATCCATTCATTTATTCATGGACATTTAGGTTGCTTCCATTTCTTGGCTATTGTAAATAGTGCTGCGATAAACATAGGGATGCATCTGTCTTTTTTAAACTGGGCTGCTGCATTCGTAGGGTAAATTCCTAGGAGTGGGATCCCTGGGTCAAATGGTATTTCTATTTTGAGTTTTTTGAGGAACCTCCATACTGCTTTCCACAGTGGTTGAACTGATTTGCATTCCGATCAGCAGTGTAGGAGGGTTCCCTTTTCTCCACATCCTCGCCAACATTTGTTGTTGTTTGTGTTTTGGATGTTGGCCATCCTCACTGGTGTAAGATGATATCTCATTGTGGTTTTAATCTGCATTTCTCTGATGATTAGCGATGTGGAGCATCTTTTCATGTGCCTGTTGGCCATCTGAATTTCTTCTTTGGAGAAGTGTCTATTCATGTCCTCTGCCCATTTCTTAATGGGATTATTTGCTTTTTGTTTGTTGAGGTGCATGAGTTCTTTATACATTTTGGATGTCAACCCTTATTGGATACGTCACTTATGAATATATTCTCCCATACTGTAGGATATCTTTTTGTTCTACTGATGGTGTCCTTTGCTGTTCAGAAGCTTTTCAGCTTGATATAGTCCCACTTTTTCATTTTTGCCTTTGTGTCCCTTACCTGGGAGATATGTTCATGAAGAAGTCGCTCATGTTTATGTCTAAAAGATTTTTGCCTATGTTTTTTCTAAGAGTTTTATGGTTTCATGACTTACATTCAGGTCTTTGATCCATTCTGAGTTTACTTTTGTGTGTGGAATTAGACAGTAGTCCAGTTTCATTTTCTTACATGTAGCTGTCCAGTTTTGCCAACACCAGCTGCTGAAGAGGCTGTCATCTCCCCATTATATATTCAAGGCTCCTTTATCATATATTAATTGACTGTATATGTTTGGGTTAATGTTTGGATTATCTATTCTGTTCCACTGGTCTGTGGGTCTGTTTTTGTGCCAATACCAAATTGTCTTGATTACTGTGGCTTTGTAGTAGGGCTTGAAGTCAGGGAGTGTAATTCCCCCTGTTTTATTCCTCCTTCTCAGTATTGCTTTGGCTGTTTGGGGTCTTTTGTGGTTCCATATGAATTTTAGAATTATTTGTTCCAGTTCATTGAAGAAAGCTGTTGGTATTTTGGTAGGGATGGCATTGAATCTGTAGATTACTTTAGGTAGTATAGCCATTTTGACAATATTTATTCTTCCTAGCAAAGAGCATGGAATGAATTTCCATTTGTTAGTGTCCTCTTTAATTTCTCTTAGGAGTGTCTTGTAGTTTTCAGAGTACATGTCTTTCACTTCCTTTGTTAGGTTTATTCCTAGGTATTTTATTCTTTTTGATGCAGTTGTGAATGCAATTGTTTTTCTGATTTTTCTTTCTGTTAGTTCATCAATAGTGTATAGGAAAGCAACAGATTTCTGTGTGTTAATTTTGTATCCTGCAACTTTGCTGAATTCAGATATTAGTTCTAGTAGTTTTGGAGTGGAGTCTTTAGGGTATTTTATGTACAATATCATGTCAACTGCAAATAGTGACAATTTGACTTCTTCTTTACCAATCAGGATGCCTTGTATTTCTTTGTTTCGTCTGATTGCCGTGGCTAGGACCTCCAGTACTATGTTGAATATCAGTGGAGATAGTGGGCATCCCTGTCTTGTTCCTGATCTTAGATGGAAAGTTTTCAGCTTCTCGCTGTTACGTATGATGTTAGCTGTGGGTTTCTCATATATGGCCTTTATGATGTTGAGGTACTTGCTCTCTATACCCATTTTGTTGAGAGTTTTTATCCTGAATGGATGTTGAATTTTGTCAAATGCTTTTTCAGCATCTATGGAGAGGATCATGTGGTTTTTGTTCTTTTTGTTGATGTGGTGGATGATGTTGATGGATTTTCGAATGTTGTACCATCCTTGCATCCCTGTGATGAATCCCACTTGATCACGGTGTATGATCCTCTTGATGTATTTTTGAATTTGGTTCGCTAATATTTTGTTGAGTACTTTTCCATGTACATTCATCAGGGATATGGGTCTGTAATTTTCTTTTTTGGTGAGGTCTTTGCCAGGTTTTGGTATTAGAGTGACACTGGCTTCATAGAATGAGTTTGGAAGTATTCCCTCCTATTCTATTTTTTTTGAAAACTTTAAGGAGAATGGGTGTTATTTCTTCTCTATATGTCTGGTAGAATTCAGAGGTAAATCCCTCTGGCCCGGGGGTTTTGTTCTTGGGTAGTTTTTTGATTACTGATTCAATTTCGTTGCTGGTGATTGGTCTGTTTAGTTTTTCTGTTTCTTGCTTGGTCAGTCTTGGAAGGTTGTATTTTTCTGAGAAGTTGTTTGTTAGCATATAGATTCTCATAATATTCTCTTATAATTCTTTCTATTTCTGTGGGGTCCATTATTATTTTTCCTTTCTCATTTCTGATTCTGTTTATGTGTGTAGAATCTCTTTTAGTTCCCCCATTTCTTAAAGCCAACCGGCCATCTAGAATTGAGTCATGGCCTATGTGACATGGAAGGAAATACACAGATCCGCACAACCCCCTTCATTTTACTAATGAGGAAACCGAGGCACAGAGAAAGTGATTTACTCCAGATCACAGAGAAGGAAAGTGGCTGAGTCAGGGCTGAAATCCAATCTTTTTGTTCTCAACCCAATTGATGTTGGTTCTTTCCCACTGTGTAAAACACTGAAGTTCTTTCAAGAGCAGAAATCAGCCCAGGTAATATCTCTTAGCCAGGGTAAGTATCAAATCTACCTACTGACCCATGCCTATGATGATCAGAAAGACTTTCTGCTTCTTCCATATTTTTTAAAATTTCTAGTTAACAGACAATGAATTGCATATGGTTTCTTGATTACTTCTCTGTGTGAGTTGCAAAGCAGCTGCATTGTTTATCAGTTCGATATGTTTAAGACAGATGCTAGCTTCTGAGGATAAATCAGCCAGTCTTTTCCTTCAGTCTACTACCCCAGCTATTCCTAAATGCAGCCCATTCCAACACCAAGCCAACTTTAGCCTGGCACTGAATTGCCATACACCAAAAGATGAAATTAGAAATTTTAAGTCTTTTTCATATAACCTGTGCATTTCCCTTAAGCATATGAAAATATTCTTTTTCAAATATACCAAATGTTATATTGATAGACATTTATCCAAATTAAGATCTACTATGTATATTTATACTGTATGTCTGGTCATATGCTGGGTACAGGAGACACAAAGATGAACAGCTCAGACTCTGACCTTGAACTCTGGCTCTGAACAGCTCAGTGTGTCCTACCCTGATGAGCAAAACCAGTCTCTGAACATATAATCAAAGCCACATTATAAATGGTACAAGATGTTTGGCAGAGAAAGAAGACCCAATCCTACTTGAGAAGTCAGAAAATGCTTCCCAAGGAAGGTGACTATTCAGACACGTCTAGTGGCTATTAGAACAGGAAAGGACCCAGGAGAAAACCTAGTCTGGCTCTTGGCCCTCTAAACAATTGGAAAACATGATTCCGTTTTGCAGATAAGAAACATGAAACTCAAAAAGACTTGGACAAGGTCACCTTGTTAATAATATAATTTCTCCTAAAGTTCTCAGATTCTTCTGCTCCTCCTCAGTTGGAACAGGTAGCTCCCTGAAAATGTGCCACAAAGGTTAAGACAAAACAAAACAACGCTATAGAAATCCTCCAGGACCAAAGATTTATTGAGATCCTAAGGGACCCTTGCTCATTAAAGAATCCACCTTCCCACTCAGCCGCGTTCCCATCAGCAACCAGAAATTGTTGCAATCTAATGCATTTATATGTTTTGGTTTTCTTAATTTATTTCAGGCACCTCATTTTCCTGGAACAAGTGCTGTTATTTATGACACAGCAGCAAACACTTTACATTTATAGAGGTTATGAATTTTAGTAATGGTTTTGGTAGCAATTTAATCTGTCCTAACTATGAGGCATTTTACAATGACAATTAAATTATTATTAAAAAATAAACCTCAAATGACATCCTTATCACTTATCAACATATCAAAAGTTGCACTGAGTTGCATTCTGGGTGGGTCGTAAATATCCCAATGTAGTCTTAGTGAATCCATGCAATAAACTTGAGTGAACTTAATTAACTTCTACAGTATATTTAAAAGAAAACTCCTCACACATTTTGATGTCGGAGAATGAAACATTATTTGAAAAGTGGGTTTATTACATTCCATGGTGCACACTGATATTTAATATTTAAAGACTCTTAAATTTGATGTACTGCACTGATAGCTGAAGGGTTTAGTCCCGCAGTGTAGGAGGGTGGATGGAGAACTTCTCTCTCCATAAAGGAGGTTTTTACTTTACTGGCCAAGCCCCCCATACACTGATGAATTAAAATCTATGCTCAGAGAAGTGTCAAGGATGTTAATGTATACTTTATCAAATTAATTTTAATGTAGGCTTGCTGAATAGCTAATTCCCAAGCTATGTTCTAAATTGTTGCAAGACAACTCCACTCAAAATTAGCCAGGGTGCTACACTGATTTCAGCAGATAACATGTTAGTGACGTATCACTTGATACAAATAAAAAATGAGGGGTTTTATTTTTTTCTCCATAGAGAAGCTAATAAAAAAAAGAAAAAGTTAGTCTTAATCCACTTCCTGATCTGAATTTAAAGGGCAGTGTCTGAAATAAAATTACTTTGTTCAGATCCACATTTTGATAATTACTTCAGACAGCAATAGGGGCTTCCATTTCAGAAATTAGACTTGACATTTGACTTAAATACAGCCTTCTCTTTTAAGCCCAAGTTGCCATGCACTTAAATGACAATAGCCAAACACTGATACCAGTTGATTATCCTTTGAAAGGCAGATATATAGAGACAATTTTATCAGAATGATGGAAGGCAACCATCCAATAGGAAAATACAGGGTTTGCCGGTATATGTTTAAACCCACTGTAAAAAAAAAAAACGTGGAAGAGTCTGCTCTTATAATTTCCCAGCACACCAGAGAACACATTATGAATGTAGCTCGTTTTGCCTCCTGAGTGGTTTACTCAGTTTCCTTCAATAACTCCCAAGTGTCCTTCTGCCAGATTTTTAGGAAAAAAAATTATTTGCATGAATATGTACTTGTATTTCTGTGTATTATGTACTTCTAGTAGTGTTGTCCCTATTTATATTTGTAACTTTGTAACGAAGCCAGTATCTTGGGTTTTGGGTTTTTTTAGGTTCTATTGTTTGAGATTATAATCTGCTTTCAGCAATAATCAAGCAAATATGAATCACAGTTTCCTCATTTGGAAAATAAGGGTTAAACTGGACAGAGTTCCTAGGTCCAGCTTTAAAAAAGGAAAAAACCCTATATAGGTTTCTAAGTTTCAAGCATCATTCCTTGCAAAAAAAAATACTTGCGCACCTACCATGTGTCAGGCTCTATGTCTGCACAGCATATATGTTTGAAAAAAGTAGCTGAAGCTGATGTTCTCATAGCCCCTATAGACTCGGCTTCATTTTCTTAGTATTTGCCACTATTATGAAAGTGTTGCTTACCTTTTATTTGTACCAAAATGGCTTGTTTGATGCTCTTTAACTTTTGGGTCTGGGAGGTAGTGGTCAAGGCAAAGCTCCTCTTCCCATTACTCCATCTCCATCTCTTTTAAGTTCTAGCATGACATATTTCTGAATGAATGTTTCCCATCTCCATGACCAAATGAAAAGGCAGCTCTGTCTCCTCTTGAATAAGCAGGGGGATGGTTTTTAAATGGAGAATAGAACACCTGGCAGATGGTGCTTGACCAAGACTCCAATATTGGGTTTATGATTCTTTCTTTCCTATTCCCAAGTTCATTTTACTTTTCCAGACCTGAAACATTTTTTAGACCCATGTTATATTCTTGTAGATTCAAAAGCCAGATATATTCTTTTAATTATACCAATTATCAGAAATTATATAATTTCTGAGCCATTGCTGCCCATGTCTGTGTGTGAAGATATACATTTACCTATAAATGCAACCAGAGACTCTGCAAAAGAAAATGACTGAATGAAAGAAACCTAAAGATTTACCAGAAATTGCTCAGGAAGAGTGTTCTGCTTCTGGCCAAGGTAGACTAGCTTGTTTCAGATGGAAAATCCTATGGAAAACAAGTAGACGATTATATCAGATCAATTATGAAAACAGTCATCATTTTTGAGGACATCTGGGAACTACCAAAACTTGAAACACTAAAATTTCAAAGAAAAGGAACATCCAGAGTGAAAAGGCTAGCATTTGGTGCTGCTTTACTCCTAGATATATTTGAGTATTCTAAAGGGGTATCTGAGAAGCTTAGAAGCTAATCATAAAGTGGTGGTGTAGAGAAGAAGCTGAACAGAATGGACTGGTGTAATTAAAAATTGGAGTTCAGGACCTTCCAAGGAGGAGCTTTCTTTTAGGATTTTTGAAAGGCTCTGTCCCAAGAGTAAGGATAAAAAAGAACTAGAAAAACCCTTCAAGGCAATGAAACCATTCTGTATGAAACTGTAATGGTGAATACCTATTATAATACATTTGCCCAAACCTATAAAATATGCATCAAGAGTGAGCCCTAGCATAGACTATGGTCTTAGGCGGGTGATGATATGTCAACGTAGGGTCATCAATTGTAACAAATATACTACTCTGGTGGGAGCTATTGATCATGGGGAAAGCTATGCATGTGAATCGGGGGCAGAAGGTATTTGGGAAATCTCTGCACTTTCCTCTCAATTTTGCTATGAAACTAAAATTGCTCTAAAAATAACATCTATTAAGGACAAGAAGTTCCTTAAAGACTTTAAAATTCAGCTCCAATTTAGCTCAATCTCTGATTCAGTTTTTAAAATCTGCTCCTAATCTAATAGTCCATCAAAAACAAATGTAGATCCTATCTAGAGGATCAATATGTTCAAGAAATTTGATGCCAAGATGGATAATATTAGTAGAGGACTAGAAGCCATGAAAGGAAATCAAATGGAAATTCTCCAATGGAAAACACAATAACTAAAATTAGAAAACAATAGGTGGGTTAACAGATTAGATAGAACACAAGAGAGGATTAATAAACTAGAAGATAGGACAAAAGGAAATATCCAATTTAAGGTACAAAGAGACAAAACAACAGAAAAGAGAGTAAGACCCAATGAAACATGCTGAGATCTAACAAATTATATATATTTGGAGTACTAGAAGAATGAAAGAGAGAAAATAGACAGAATAATACTTGAAAAAATAATGACCAAGAACTTTCCAAAACTGATGAATGACATCAAGCCACATTCTAGAAGCATTACAAATTCCATCAGCATAAACACAATGAAAACTACATATAGACAAGAAAACCCCCTCCCCCAAAAAATAGAAAAATGTAAAAAAGGATACTACCTTCAAAGGAGCAGCAGTAAAAATTAAAGCTGACTTCTGCACAGAAGTAATTGAGACCAAAGGAAAATGAGATGATGTCTTCAAAGACTGAAAGAGAATAGCTATCAACCTAAAATTTTATATCCAGTGAAAAAGATGAAAGCAAAATAAAGACAACTGCACAGAAATAAAACCTAAGTAATTCTCCAGTAGCAAATCTTTACTACATGAAAAACTAAAGGATATACTTCAGACTGAAAGAAAAATATATCAACTGAAGCAGATGCAAGCAGAGATGGGATAAGTCTACATATTGATTGTATAAAACAATAACAACAATAATTCTTAATGAAGTTTAATGTTATAAAATGAGAGCACAGAATGAAATAGCACAAAAGAGTGAAGTAAGTAAAGGGCATTAAAGTGTTCTAAGGTCCTTGCATTTTCCAGGAAATGGAAAAATACCAACTATATTAATCTTTAAACAAGACAACAGTACTTATTAAAATCTCAGGAGTAACCCCTAAAATATAGGAAAATAATGTATGACTAACAGAATTAGTGAAGTAATACAAGAAATGGCTAAAAGAATTTTGTTTTTCTAAGCCTGGAAATGTCATTGACTTTAAAGTTTTGATAATTAAATTTCTCCTGGCTTCAGAATATAGGTAATTTGAGATGAGCCATTTTGGATGCCTCAGGCTGGCTCTGCCATCCTGCTACTTCCATACCAATTTGCAGGAGTGTGTTGAGTGAACCCTGGAGTTGGAGACAGAAAGCCTGAGTTTAGAATTCAGATGAGACACTGACCCCATGAGTCATCTTAGACAATCTTCTTTAAGCCATGCCTGCTGCCCCTATAAATTGGGCTTGATGTCCATCTTCCCAGTTTTCCTCAAGGGCTTTGGAGGCCTCTCAAAGGAGAGAAAAGATGCAAGACTCTTTGGGAGGTGCTGTACACATGTTTATAGTTCAAGGGATAAATATCCTTGCAAAAGGCAGTACTCAAATACACTAGGGAAAATGAAAGTCTATAGCATGCTATTTGTGTTAGCCAAAATAAGCTAGACTAGGCTGAAGTAATAAAGCCTGGAATCTCTGTGGTTTCACCCTAGAAATGTCTGCTCCTTGTTCAGCCACAGCATGTACAGGTTAAGTAGCATTCTTGGTGGGTATCCTCCACTCAGGACTCAAGAATTTCCACCTAGGAGTGTCCCCATCTTCAACACAAGACCTTCATGGTCACCAAGAAAAGGAAGAGAGAGGAAGGAAAATTGCACAGGAGATTTTAGAACCGTACAGAAAGTTGAGGACGGTCACTTCAACCCCACATCCTACTAGCTAGAACCAAATCACACGGTCCTAAATTAACTTCAAGGGAGGTTGGAAAAATGTAGTCTTCCTCTGTGTCCCAGAAGAAATGGAATTGGTTAGTATTGAGCTTGTCTCTCCCAAACCATGAATGTCCAACTTGTGTTCATTGCAGTGTACTTGGAATTAGGGTAGAAGATGGTCACTTTCCCATCTCATAAAGGATGCTTTTATTCTCATAAAGGAT
The DNA here is from genome assembly GCA_032199065.1 of Smutsia gigantea. Taxonomy (NCBI): domain Eukaryota; kingdom Metazoa; phylum Chordata; class Mammalia; order Pholidota; family Manidae; genus Smutsia; species Smutsia gigantea. The sequence continues at coordinate 165,246 of JAVSCE010019855.1, forward strand.
AAGCTAGTTTTTTCTCTCCACCCATGGACTTTATTAAAACACAATTCAACAACATTGTAACTTCCAAAGAAAAATCAGACTAGTAGTTCATCCTCTGGAAGAATACTTACTTTCTTTGGACAAAACAGAAACTACAAATGCAAGAAACAGATGAGACAGAAATAAAACCCTCACTCCTCAAGACATTTTATAACAAGAGAGTCCTAGTGCAGATCTGTTAGAGAAAAACTCTCCAGCGACTCATACAGTCATAACTGATAGATAGCTGTGCTCTTGTGTGTCCTGATACTCTCCCAAATATATCATCATAATGGAGACAGGCCAGAAGACTCAGAACTTGGAATATTTTTACAAAAATAAGAATATCCAGGCGCTGAACTTGGATTCTAATGAGAGCTCTAGCAGTAACTACTTCTGTAGTGCCCATAAACTCACTGATCTTATCTGATTACTAAAAGGCTGGATTGATCAGAATGTCCCAAAGTGGGGTATAAAAGGTATTCTGGTTTTTGTTTTTGTTTTTTAAAAAGAGATGTTGTTTTAATGGTCAATTAAGTTTGGAGAACACTATGTTAAAATTCTGTTTTTTGTTGCTGTTTTGGTGGTTTTCCCTGCAGAGCCTTTAATGTTCTGATGTGAAGTAATAACACCCAAAAGTATGAAATTGTGTGTGTGTACGTGTGTGCATGTCCACAGTTTACACATGCCTGTGTGTTGGAATGGAATAGAATTGGGGATTTATTTTATAGTTTAGGAGATGTTAGGACCTACAAGCTCTAATGCCTTCCATATATCTAACTGTTAGTGATCCATAATAATGATTTATCTCTATGTAGTCAGATGACCCCAAGACATGCCAGAGCTTCTAGTTCACATGTGTGTAGCATCAGAGGCCTGGCAGAAATGTGAGAAGACTATTGTGACCCAAGTCGTTCCATGAAAAAATCTGGAATAAGAGTTCTCAAAAGTCCCATGCTACCCTAAATTTCTACAAATGTATGAATCTAAGCCTTTTGGTGATGGGAAGACTCTGTGTTCAAGTCTGCCTTTGCAAACATTACCCTGAAGGCTTAGAAATCAAACAGACCCTTGGAAAATACAGAGTGAAATTTAAAAGCGAAAGAAAAGAGAACATGTTCTTCTTTAAAAGGCATTCCAGGATAAGCCAGGAATATTGCTCCTGTGATAGAAAAATTTCATCTTTCATCCATCCCATGCACTTGCAAAAAAAAGTATAATCTTTCTGAAACGCGGATCAGATAAAATCACTTTGTCTTCATAAAAAAAATAGACATGCATCATTCATATCATTTCCCACAAAAGCACAAACTTACTGTCATGGATTCCAAGACCTTCTTAATTTAAGCCTTGCCATGCTGGCTCACCTCATCACTCGAATCTCTCCAACCCCACGCCCACACTCCCACCATCTCAGCCATTAGGTACTTTATGCCATCTCTATTTCCTACGCCCAGTCATCAGCTTCACCACCAGACACATTGTGCTCTTCCTGTGCCCACACCCCAGCAACCAGTACACCCACTAGATGTCTTGTGATACATCCATATGGGGGCACCACGACCACCTTCACCACTAGGTATCTTCGGTCAGCATTTAACCAGATTGCTATCCTTTCCCTAAAGACAGAAAATAGGTTCGCCCCACTGTGATTTAGGGCAATTAGTTTTGCTCCCTAGAATTTTTTTTTCATTTTTCTCTGCCTAGGAATATTCACATGCACCTGTCAAGGTTTAAGTCCTGTGCCTCAGAGAAGACTTTCCCAATTGCCCATTGCATATAGTGGATCCAATTTACTCCTGCCTGGTTCCTGCTCCCAAGGGCTCTTTGGCACAGCCCACACCACGTTAAAGTTAATGGAAGCTGATTGTCATTCTTTATTATAATGGGCTTACCACTGACCAAGCAATTACAGCATGAACTTACTGTGTATTACCTTGGTTAATATTCATATTAGTCCTAATGAGATTGATACTGTTTTTAACTTTGTTTCACAGATGAGGAAACTAACGATCATAGAGGCTGAGTAACTTCAGATCACACAAGTAATAGAGATTGGAGCAAAGATTTAAGTGAGGGTCATAAGACTGCACAGCCTCTGCCTAAATAAAGCGAACGGAAAGCTGAGTTTAATCCCACCTCTGCCACGGAACTAGTTGTCTGAGGCCAACCAGTTAACCTCACAGCGCTTCAGTCTCCTTGTTGGAAAATCTGTATAACCCCGGCCTTGTTCCTTACTGGGGTATTGTGATCATAAAATGAAATAATGAATCTGAAAGGGCTTTGCAAATGCTAAAATGCTATGCAAATGCAAGCTAATTAATTAATGAACTCATTAACATGTTCTCCTGCTGGGCTGCAGTTAGGACCAAATTATAAATAATCCACATCTTGCTGGGAATTGTACCAAGACATTTAGGATGGTGGGAGAGAGAAAGAAGACTGGGGACCCAAAGTCTAAAACTCTGCACATACCAAGAAAAACAGTTCAACTCAGGATCATTCCCATGGCCAGCTGCAGTCATTTTTTTTTCCCAAACAAAAAAGTGAAAGGATGGGAGGGATGAGAAAAGTAAAAACGATTTCAGAGGGATGAGAAATCCCTCTCATACACTCACCAGTAGAGATGGTCTGGAATGTAAACAATATGCCTTAAATCCACTCATCTTGTGGAGTGGGGCAGCCCTGGTCATTGTCCAGGTCTTTGTTACTTCTTTATATTTAATAAAACATTTTTGCTATGTGCTAGTTACTACTCTAAGTGCTTAGAGGTATTAGCTTGCTGAATCCTCATAGGGACTCTATGAGTAGCTATTACTCCTATCCCCATTTTACAGATGGAAAGACTAAGGTACACAGAGGTTAAGTAAATTGTCCGAGGTCATGCAAACCAAGAGGTGGTAGAGCCAGGGCTCATCTGGTTTCAGAGACCATTGTCTTTCCTTGGGTGGCCTCACCAGTCTGGCAATTCATCCACAGAGACATCCAGGAAAGGACAGTGTTTTAACCTGGGGAATCTGGCAAAGGGACAGTAGCAGACCTTATTTATTGAGCACTAGTAACATGCTTGTTACTGTCTAAAAAAAACATAACCCCACTGAATATTCAAGGGTATGCTGGAAAGATGGAGATAGGTCTGCAGGCCTTGTTTCTCATGGCATCTGCCACCTGCAGGGAGGCCGCCTCCTGCTCCCCCTTCCGGAAAGCCCAGGGGAGCCTGCTGTCCCTGAGGGAGCAGTGTCTGGTTGTGCCATGCTGCATATGGCTAAGGGGGAACAGCTGGATTGGGAAGCCCACTGCTGCTCTGCATCCTTGTCACATTTCTCCAAAGAGCTTTAAAGGACTAAAGTAATGTTCTGATCTTAATCTATCTGACTCAGGTGACATTTTCTCCATTGGTTCTGAACTTAGGCAAGAAAAGGAGGAATGTTGCTTACTGACCAGGTCAAACCCTAACAGACGAGAAGAAACTGAAACTCGGAGAGGGCCCTTGCCCAAGGTCACACAGCTAGGGAGCTAGGACTCAGACCTGGTATCATGATGCTGTAGCAATTCCTACTAATTCTAGAACTGGATAGCTTTAAAATATAGCTCATTAAGAATGAACAAAGGTCCAACTTTGTGGCTCTTTACAATATGAGATGTTTTTACAATAATGTAGTAGCTTCATTTCATTTGATTTGATTTGAGAAGAAAAAACTCATTTTCCACATACCTGGCTCTGTGAGGATAAGAGATTTGCACAAAATCCTGCATAAAGTAGTAACAAAAATCTTGATCTGAATATAGATTTCCAATCCTAAGGTCAATACATACTCTACTATATGTACCATGTGATTTCCCATGTCTTATATATTGTATAAACAATGTCGCCAAAATAACAGAAACCCGATAGAAAAAAAACAATGTCACCCATAATCCCATAATCCATAATAAATCATCCATGCTTATTTGTCCACATTCCCCTTTGATCTTTGTCTAGGTGGTTGTAGAATTTATGTACTTCTGGTCAGAGAGTTTCCCAAGAATTCTATGTCATGTTCAGGACTAAAATTGTAATAACTGCATAAAATTATCATTCTGATATAATTTACTAAAACATGTTCTTCGTGTTAGACAGTGGGGTGTATCTCCAGTGTTGCGCCATTATACATAACATGGTGACGACTGTCTTCAAATAAATAGCTTTGAATCCTTTGTGATAATTTCCTGAGCATACATTGCCATGGTGAGATTTTCCGGGTTAGATTGCTTCAACTCAGACAAAGTGAAATGGAACTGACACAAGCATTGAACGTCTCCCATAAACCTCATCCCTCCTCTCCCGCCTCACTGCAGAAAATGCAGAGATTAAGGGACGCACAGCAGCCCATGATTAGACCAGTCAAATATGTTTAAATAAAAAAGGAGTTCAGAATATTTAACAGTATCAAAGATGGAAGATAACAGAGATTTGGAGCACTTTAATAAATATTAAAGATACATCCCCCCCCCCCCCACTCCACTCCTGACGGTGCATCAAACGTGGAAGAGAAACAGACAGACATGGAATTCGAAAGGCAGGAGTCTTCATCTTTGTAGCTGCATCACCTGTAGCAATGACAAGAAACATATATTGTCTTTACTTGGAGGTGGGGGGGAATCATAGCTACTTACTAACAATGGGAATCAGCAAACCTAAGAGCTGCCCCAAGATGTAGTGAGACGTTACAGCAGCAAGAGAACTTTGATAACGTAGCCCACCCACGCCACTACAGAGAAGTGAAACTGAGGCCCGTTGAGAGGTGCAAACTGGCTTCCTGCCACCATGCATCCCAGGCAAAGCCCAGCCCCTCTGCCTCCTATCCAATGCTCCTTCTGATGAACCATGCTGCCTCTGCTCAAAAGAAATAGAGCCTAGCAGACTGCCACCATTGACAGACTCTAGGCATCCCAACCTCTACTTAGTAGGCTAGATAGGGCATTCTATCAGAGAGACAAATGCTCCTTCCCAGGCCTAGCATCCTGGCAGCCCTAGGAAGCATTTCCAGGAAGTAGGCTTCCTTCTTTCCCTGGGATCATTGGTCCCCAGTCCCTGAACTGTCCATCTTCTAGGAACCGTGGCTGTCCAGCTGAGTCCTGATGTCCTGCAGGTGCACCTTCCCATCAGCACACTCTGTTGCCATACCAGCTGTTGGCCCCCATTCTTTCTGTTTGGGCTGCGATCCAGTCTGATTGGCCAATATCCGGGTTACAAGAGTATTTAAATATCTTGAATGTCACCCCTGGCATTTGCCAAAGTTTTCCTACAGTGTCCTGCGTTCCCAAGACATCACAGAAATAAGTTTGCAGACAGAATGAATAAGCCAGCCTCTGAGATGTCCTGCAAGGAAGTCTGTTCAACTGTATTTAACTCAGTGTTCCCAAACTTATTAGAACATATAGTTTTTTCCCTAAATTTTTTTCAGTTTTAAGAAACACCTACTACCATCTTATGAAACTAGTGTTCTGGAAAACACAGTCCAGGAAAGGAAATGGATTTCTATTACCCAGTGGCACCTGGTCCCCAAGTCCCATTTTCCCATAGAAAATGCTGACAAAGACCGGCTATTGGGAAATGGTAAAGAGATGAAATTATATTGAAACCCCAGTTCCCGCACTTGCCCTTGAGCAATTTATTTCCATTATCATATGCTTGGTTTCTTCATTGTTAAATCAGGTTTCGCTTCACCTCCTTTTGCAGGATTGCTGTAAGAATCCTAGAGATAAGGGGTAAAGTGTTCATCCTGGTGCTGCCCCCAGCAGACAAATGCAGAAGAAGCATTAGCTGCTGTCATCTGGCTCTGCAACCATGGAGGGTGCCTGGCAGCTTCCTGCTCCCACGGAGATCACCGTCTGCTTGACAGACAGGTAGGACTGTAAAACTACAGCAACCATAAAAGACAGGACTGAACCCAGGCTGGAGGGGAATGGTGAAGTTGGAGATGATTCATAAAATGGGTGTGATTAGTTGGGCCCTGACAGAAAGACCCTTCTCCTCTTTCCACTCTAAAAAAATGACTGCCTTCTGCAGAATGGTGGCTGTCAGAGACTAGGAGGAAGGAGAGTGAGGAGTTGGGTTTAATGGTACCGAGTTTCAGTTTGGGAGCATGAAAAAAGTTCTGGACATGGATGGGGTGGTGGTTATGTAACTTTGGGAACATACTTAATGCCACTGAACAGCACACTTAAAGATGCTGACTTGTATGCTCTGTGTACTCTACCACAATTTTTTTAAAATAATTTTTGCCTTCCTATGCAAGGGACAAAGTAGCTGCCCCCTCTGCTCTACAAACTCATATCCCTGGTTGAGACTGCATTTCCCAGAGCCTGCCAGGCTGTTTTCGGCTTAGCTGCCCCATTTCTTGCTCCTTCTAGGGTTTCTCTTCTTTTCCAGCCAAGCCTCCAGATGGTATTTCAGTAACTCAGCTAAACATCTTCCGTCACTGGCTTTTTCCCCCTTCTCCCCAGTTCACTTAAAAATAAAGTGTCTTTTTTTGTAATTCCAGACTGAACATGAAGCTCTCTCCCTTTTACGTTGCCACTGAATTCTAAGTACACAATTATGCAAGGAATGTCTTCAGATTCACCAGCTTGAGAACTTCAGCATTAAGCTCTGAATCAGATAACAGCTTTCATCTCAAGAGCAGCTTTATACTGTACCTAAGTAAAACTTACCTTATAAAAACAATTGTTACCAGGGGTATAAAAATGTCAAGGTAATAAAATAAATGAATGCAAAACCCTCCCAAAGAAAACATGTGGAAAAAAATTTAAGTAAGAGTATTTCTTAGGCAGCTAATGGCTTGTTAGTTTCTGCTGCCCTCCTTTGCATGTGCTGCTTTAAAAAAAAGTTCAGGTGGCCACACCTACTCCCATCCCACCTCCCATCTACCTGTTAATAAAATTTCACCATGTACAACAAGCTAGCCACCTAGTTGACTGTGGTTAAGACTTAATTGGGCGGCTGTGTCCAATTTCAAACATCATGTTTCCAGAAAGGGAAGAAAAAAGTGATAAATTGGATGTAGTTCAAAGGAAAGCAAGACAATGATGAAAGCGACTTGGAAAATAAGGCCCAATTGAGAATGAAGGTAATTCTGTGCATTTTCAGCTCGGCATAAAGATGGTTGGGGGAGAATGGAGAGCATCTGATGAGTCTATTCTGACCGCGTGGTCTCTGAGGGGACCACCACTGGGAGGAAAGGGAGATGGGAATGAATCTTTCTAGCTCTTTCTCTGCGGCTCGCAGCACGGGTTCTGGCATATAGTAGGTGTTCAGCAAAAAAACGTTCTTGTTAAACGGCCCCTGGAGAAAAACGTTGAAATTGAGATTGCCTAAACCTGTTCATGCTGATGCTTACAAACTTCTTTTCCTATAAAGGGTTGAATTGTTGGGTTTGATCCCCAGCAAGAATAATCAAGGAAAGGCAAAATCAATTTCCTCATTAGGCCAGTTGTGGATTAAATAACTTATCCCAAGGCTCCTGTCAACCCTGCTAATTCTTGATTCTCTGTACTTTTATCTATATACATCATGTCACTCAAAAATTTACAACTGCCTGTGGTACCCAAGGTAAGGTTAAAATCTAGAGGGACTCTGGGGTCTTATTCTAGCCCAAACTTGCCTTTCTAATCAAGCTACCTCTTCTTTTCTCTCCAAGTCCACCTACTCAGACAAACTTGTCCACACAAGTGGGGACTTCCTCCCCCTTTATTCCAGCATTCAGTATCTCAAACACACCCACATTTAAATCTCAGTGCCACCACTTACCATCTATGTGACCTTGAGCTAATTGCTTGCCCTCTCTGAACCTTGTTCCATCATATATAATACTTCCTATGAGCCTTAAATAAGGTCATGCATGTAAACGGCTCAGCCCTGTGCCTGGCACATAATAGTCTTCCCTATCTTCCTGTCTTTGATGATGCTATGTTCCTTTTCTAGAATATCCTTCAACTTGCTTTTTTAATCAATTTTCCAAATTCTGCCCATTCACTGAGGCCTAATTCAAATCTAACCTTATTCACAAAGTTTTCCCCAAAGACCATAATCTACAACAGTTTCACTAGAGTTCTGTAAGCAGTAGCATTCATTCTCCGGACGGGCTCAGTGGACGCTCGATCGCACTCCCCGCTGAAACAGCTGCTTCCCTCTTTAACTCGTCCCTTGGGCTCAGCTCCCTGCACAGTAGAAAGACGCATAAGGGAAAGTCCCAACCCTCAAGAGGAAGGAGGAGCAGAAGTGTTTATATGCATTTATAGAGCACTACCACAGACCAGCTACTCTCCTCAGCACTTTCGTGTACCGTCTTCCTATTAATCAAAAAGCTAACAGCAATGGCTCTGAACCATGGCTGCACATTAGAATCACCAAGAGAGAATGTCAAATACATGCATTCTCCAGGTCCTAGCCCAGACCAACTTAAACAGAATTTCTGCTGCTGGGGCCTCAATATTGTACATAAACTCCGCAGAGGATGTTTATGAGCACCAAGGGTGAGAACCTCTGGCTTACAATGTAGTTGTAGAAAATATACATGCATGTGCATGCATGCACACACACACACTCATGCACACATGCATCCTCAATAATTCATCCTGGTGATACTAAGCAGTCATAACACTCACCTACCCACACTTCATCTATTTTTTTCACTCATTAATTTACCCAACACACGTTTCAGTGCCTTATATGTACAAACAAAACATTTTGCTAGGTGCCAAAAAAGACAAAGATAATTTAGATAGATTTTGCCCCCTAAGGAGCTTTTATATTAGCAGGAGAGAACAATTTTATATACTTCTCTATGACACAAGTAGGCGATGAGAAATGACCCCCAGAAGATGCCAGTTTCTGCAAAGTGCCTGCTACCTGGGATCAGAGTAAGCATCACAGGGAAGCATTAGGAAGGGAAGGGTGTGACTGTGGCAGAAGAAGCGATGGTGTTCTAGGTGGGAAGGTGGGAAGAATGACCTGGGAACAAGCAAGGGGGTGGGAAAGCTCCGGGGAATCCCTAGGAGCCGTGGCCGGAAAGCCGAGCTGGTTGCCCATCCTACACCTATGCAGAGATGCGGCTGAAGACATCTTCTATCTACTTTTTTTTATTGGGATATAGTTGATGAAAATATCCTTTACTCACTGCTACTAGTTTCTCACAAAACGCTGAGCTCCCACCACCGTGACTCTTAAAAATCAGACTCAGAACCAAAGCACACTTTGCTGTCCTATCGTCCTGAAGCCAGTCTCTCTGAGGGACCCAGAAGGAGTTAGTGAGGCCGTTTGGGAGTCCTGTTTCTCCCATTTGAACATCCCCGTGGCCTCATTCCCTGACTGACGGAGCCATTTATTAGTTACACTCAGCAGGTGGAAAAATATGTGGTCTCCCTGAGGCACTGACATTTTGAAAACTCTCAACAGGAAACCTAGTAAGAATGCGTTTCCAGAGAGGCTGGGAAGGGCAAGGAAGGAGTCATGCATTGAGGATGTGCTGGTCATCCTGAGAAGTTAATGCAGTTTCTAGAAGTAAGACGATTGCAGGTGGCCGAGAGAAACAGCATGTGTCAGAAGTTTAGATTCTGGTCCCAAACCCTGCTCATTGCCACAGTGACCTCTGGAGAACTTCAGTGGCTCTCATTTTCCCATCTTTAAAGTGAAGGATATGGAGTAGGTAATAATTCATCATTTCTACATGAAAGGTATCACTTGAGTATCTGCAGGTAAGCCTTATCTTATTTAACCCTCACAAAAATCACACAAGAAAAGTAGCGGTATTATATCCATTTTACAGATAAGAAACTGAGGCCAGGAGAGGAGAGGTCTAGTACCCCAGAGCCACAAGTAGACCCCACACTAAAATCGTGTTTGTCAAACTGCAGGCTATGAAAGCAATCTAGAGGGTGGTGACCAGCACGTTATTTTTAAATGAAAGGCGTGAAATGGATTAGAATAGAAAAATAGGAGTGACTCTTACCCAGGAAGGGTTATTGTTTTGTGAAACTTTTATTTCAGTTCCACACAAACACACATATTATGTGGGATATATTTCAATTACATGCATATATGCACATACACGTACACATGAGCAGTGGGTCACAGTGTAAAATGTTTATCATCCAGAACAACTGAAAGATATTTCTGAAAACCACTGATCATAGCTCTTCCTGGACCATTTCTATAGAACTAGCTTAATCCACCTTTTCGCACTAATGGTTTTAAATCTAAATCTTGGGAGGATGTATATGGCTATAATTATTCTGATGCAGAGAACGTCCATTTAGGCAGTTCCTGAGGAGCATGTCAGGTGTGGGGCCTTCTAGACCTTGCATCTCATCCTGCTGGAGCAATATACAACCCCCATCTGGGGATCCAACATCCGGGTCTGATGGTGAAGCTACAGCACAGAGGTGGTGCTGCTGGAAGCTTGCAGGAAGATATGGGTCCTCTGGGATTCCCAATCCAGCTGGAGAACAGAACTGCCATCTGGTAAATCACAAGACGATTTTTGTTCTTGCCAGACACACCCTATCAATATGGAAGATGCAGACAGTCTTCAACACATCAACAGGTTATGTGCCAAAGTTCTTTTGTAACTCAGATGTTGGGAGTTTGGAACACATCACCCCCGAGAAACAAGGATAAAAATGGAGGTTGGGTGTTCATGTTTTAAAACTCAGAGGGTGTGTGACACGCTGTATTTTGTAGAGTGAACTGGGTAAGAAGTGGGTGAGAGCACATTTGCTAGCTGTGGGAATTTGGTGACAAGTTCCTTATGCTTCCTGAGTCCCAGTTCCTCCTTTCAAACAGAGGGTCATTGGTCATTAAGAATGACCTTTTTATAGACATTTTGGCATCACTGTGAGGTGATGCGTGCACAGTTTCTGACACTAAGTCTCTGTGGCTGTTATTGTAACATTGTGGTAGAGAAAATGCCTGTGACCTTGCCCATAGCACTAAAGCGCTCAGCACCTCAGTTTCCATCTCTGTAAAAATAGAATGAGAACATTTACCTCACAGGGTTACTACAGATATAAACGAGGACATGCACACAAAAGACTTTGTATGAAGCCTAACACAGAGTGAATGAACGCTTAATAAATGGGAGGGATGCCTGTCCATACCTGCACACACTTTCTGAGTTGACCTGGATCAACCTTTATTAATACTTCTGTGCATCAAGAAAATGAAGATTAACAGGTGTTCAGCAGATGCCTCCCTCATGTTTAGCCCTTGTTTGGTTCCATGTGACATAAACAAGAGGAAGATGCTAAGATTCCTCCTGCTGAGAATGTGGTGTAGAAGGTTATTAAGGTCTGCATGCTAACAGCATCAGAGAATACCCTAGTGATGATTCAAGAAGCCAGAGAAAGAGAGGGCTGAGGCATGCTTCAGGCTGATAGTACAGCCACTGGTAACTGCATCCCTACTAGGGAGACGATGATGCATATAAGACAATGAGAGTGATAACGTCTAACCTTCACTCATCATTAATAGGCCCCAGGGAAAACCTCAGGCTGGATGCTCTGCAGAGCAGCTATCCACAGGCCAGCAGCTGAGCTTTGCAAAGGAAGAGGAGACTGATTGCCACCGGAATAAAGTTCCCTGTAAGGTCTCAAGTTTCACACAATCTTTACAATACTCAAGATGATCTCTCAGGGGAAGGTGAAAAGAATTATAATTACATCTGTGAAAAAGGCTTGAGAAAGAAAAAAAATCCTGCCATATGGTGTGTGGAAAATGTTTTGGAACTGAATAAATAACATGGCGGGTGTTCTCCCTCCCTCCCATTTTTGTTTATACATCTACGTTATGCAGGCTGACTAGTGAACATGGATCGGTTTTTCTTTCGGAATAGAAATGCACTGGGTAATTTAATTTTATGACCATTAATAATATGGGTCTCTCTCTGCAAGCAAAGACATTTACAAACTTATAATCAGATTTTGTGATTTCGGTGTAAACCAATCACCCTCAAGAGGCAAAGAGATGTTTCCATCCAGCTTCTCCTTTGCAGTACGATTGCATGAAATACAAAAAGGGCACATAGCAAAAGGTTCAGGATCCTGAAGGGAATCAGGGGGAGGGTGACCAATTCCAATGGACACCTCATCCTCCAGCAAGAAATTTTTAAATGCCAAGAGATGGGCACGAATAGATATTAACCACCAAATGTGTTCCACACTCTGTCTGAAATGGGATCCTGTTGCATGTTCCCTTCAGCTCTGTTCTGTTGGTATTGCCATGCCCATTTATCAGATGAGGAAGCAGAGGTCAAAGAAATGAAGTGATCTGCTCCTGTTCACACAGCTAACCAGCAGCAGAGCACAGATCTGACCCCTTACCTGCCTAGACTCCAACTTTCACCCTTGCCACCTCACCTGTCTGTCATCAACATCTATACAGGGAATACCCCTCACAAAGGAGATTGATATGCGATCACTTATACCACAAGACAAGTTGAATCAAGTATTGTAAAGAGAGGCACTATAATCACAGAATAAGAGTGTAACGAGGGAGTTTTCCAAAAAATATTTTAATGGTTAATATTTATTAATTCCTTGGGCTACCAAGTATTTTACAATACATTAACCTCACATAATCCTCACAACAATCCAATAAGAGAGGCATCAAGGTTCAATTCTCCTTAAAAGTGAGGAAAGCAAAGTCTAGTGAAGTTGAGCAATTTAACCATGCTTATAAAGGGAGTGAATAAAGGTACTAGGTTTCATGGTCACATCTATTTGACTTTAGAGCTTACCTTTCTAATATCTCCATGCATCACTGCAGAAGAATGAGTGATGTCCGACTTAGAACTTGGACAGTGGGCAGATAATGATCAAGAGGTCACAGGAGGCATGGAAGTTCTCAAAGATCATTAAGAAGCCTAGTTTGGCTGGATTGTAGAGGATCACAGTGAGTACATTTATTCACTTGACAAGAACTTCTTGAGCATCTTCCATGTACTATCCATTGTCCTCTATCTGGGGAAACAGAGATGGATAAGATGCAGTCATTGCTCTGGAGTGTGTCTGATATTCAAATGGCAGGTAAATCATTAAGTTCCATGAGGGCACAGGCTCCAGATACACAATAGGGTCTCAATTAATATTGTAGCTAATTCTTTCAGTAAATAATTATTGACATCCAACAACACACCAGACACTGTTATGGGTGATGGGATGGACCAGTAAGTAAAACAATAAAAATATTTGCTCTCTTAGAGTATACATTCTAGTGAAAACAAAGTAGATTAAGAAGACCTGAAGTTATGGGGTAGGGTATGAATTACAATTTTAAATAGGATCATCAAAATAGACTTCACTGAGGTGCATTTGAAAAAAGAATTAATAATAAACCTTGAAAGATAGGTTCAAAAACAGTAGGCTTTTTTGGGCACAATGGTAAACCAATGGACATGTTCTTTGGGGGTCAGGAGACTTAGGAAATGTGGGAAAGTGTGTGAAGTCAGACAGAAGAGCTGTTCTCCACTTGGAGGATGGCTAGAACCAAGATCATCCAGGACTTCAAGAGAGCTAGGCTTGGATCTCTGTTTGTGCTGGATGACACACTCTTTAGACATGAGCTGACTCTGGGACATAGTTCTTCAGGGCTGTTTGGTCCCTAGCATCCAACACCAGACCGCTCCATGGATCCCCCATTTTCCAACCAAGGTCTGAAGAGCAGAAGACATTCAAGAGGGGTGAGGCCATCCCTGAGGTGACGTGACTCTTAATGCATAAGCCCAACATCTTAGGTAAATGGCCATGGGGCCTATCTAGCCCATGGAAATACTCTGTGGTCTTCCCATGGTTAAAATAATGACTGACATCCATGGCCTATACTTAAAAACTGGGAGCTTTTCACATAAAACCCAAGATTTCTATTTTCTTTTGAAAAAAGTCAGAAGATATAGCCACACTTGGCCTGAATTCCCACCCATATGTTCAGTCTGGTCTTGTAGGCATTCACATTTGTAACTCTATATAAATAAGTATATATATTTATTGTTATTACTTATTTACTATTTATGCATGAAGGGAGCACATAGTTTGTTCAAATGATCCTTGGTTTTCCTGAAGAATTCCCCAGAGTCATTGATTTTCCAGTACTGTGTGTACATCTAAGTACAGGAAAGTCTGAAAGAAGGAAGGAGAAGGTTCCAAAAAAAAGTTTTGCAGGAGATTCTCAAGATGGCAGCATGAGTAGGGCGTCGGAAATCTCCTCCCAAAACGATATATATTTTGAAAATACAGCAAATACAACTATTCCTAAAAGAATAATCAGAAGATACAGTACACAAACCAGGCTACATCTACATCTGCAAGAACTCAGCATCTCACAAAAGGGTAAGATACAAAGCCGTCTCCCCTCATCCCAGCTCACCAGCGGGAGGAAAAGAATCAGAGTGGGGAGGGAGTGGAAGCACAGGACTACTAAATAACCAGCCCTAGTAATCTGCACTGGGAGCACAGACACACATTGAATGGTGTACTGGATATTAGAGGAACGGAAAAGCAAAATCTGAGACTAAGACTGAGAACAGGCTCCCATAGCCGGCTGCCCTGGAACAAAAGAAAAGCAGATGCTTTAAAAGTTTTAAAGGGACAAGGTTTTAACAGGTGGACAAAATTGTCCTGGCACACTCAGCCCAGCAGGTTGGGAACTTTAAGGAACTTCAGGCACCCTAACCCCCAGAGTGGCAATGCAGCTCTGAAGCCCCTCACAGTGATAAGCAGCCTGCCACTCATCCCCCACCCCAAGCACTGCAAGTGAACTGGCTAACAAACCATTGTTGCAGAGCAGCCAGGGAACAGCCCCGCCCACAGCAACCACACAGAGGCTTCCCCCAGTTCGCAGCTAACCAGGCCAGAACCAGAGGCTGACCTCTGCATGCAGTTGACTGGCACAGACAGTGGAGACCAGCACAGAGTCCGTAAGGCAAAAAGGGGCTTTATTCTCGTGGCAAACATGTGCTGCTCACCTGCAACCCCCACCAGTGCACTAGGCCATCCTGAGAGCTGCCCCGCCCACAGCAGCTCAGGGGATTAACCCAGAGGCTGTCCCCTGCACATGGCTGAGCAGCGCAGGCAGAGGAAACTGGCACAGAGTCTGGGAAGCATGTAGGAGCTCTCTTCTCATGGTGAACAAGCGCTGCTCGCGTGCAACTACCGCCAGTATGCTAGGCCATCCAAAGGGCCACCCTGCCTATGGCAGCTCAGGGATTAATGCAGAGGCTGCCCCCTGTACCCGGTAGATTGGCACAGGCAGTGGAGACAGGAAAGGCGACCAGCAAGCAGCAAGGGACTTTGTTCTCCCTGCTGACACACATGCCACTCACCGGTGATCACTTCTATCACCATGAAAAGGCAGAAGAACCTTGTTCAGACCAAAATTCCCCAAACACCAGAAAGAGGGCCGGGTGAAACCGAAATCACCAATCTTCCAGAAAAAGAATTCAAAATAAAAGTCATAAGCATGCTGATGGAGCTACAGAGAAATATGCAAGAACTAAGGGATAAATTCCAGAGGGGGATAACAGAAATGAAACAAACAATGGAAGGATTTAAGAGCAGACTGGATGAGGTGCAAGAGACTGTTAATGGAATAGAAATCAGAGAACATGGATACAGAGAAGCTGAGGCAGAGAGAGATAAAAGGATCTCTAGGAATTAAAGAATATTAAGAGTACTGTGTGACCAATCCAAATGGAACAATATTCGCATTACACGGGTCCCAGAAGAAAAAGAGAGGGAAAAAGGGATAGAAATGTCTTGGAAGAAATAATTGCTGTAAACTCCCCCAATCTGGGGAAGGAAATAGTCTCTCAGACCATGGAAGTCCACAGATCTCCCAACACAAGGGACCCAAGAAGGACAACACCAAGACATATAATACTTAAAGTGGCAAAGTTCAAAGACAGGAACTGAGTATTAAAAGCAGCCAGAGAGATCTCCTACAAAGGAAAACCCATAAGGCTATCATCAGACTTCTCAGCAGAAACCTTACTGGTCAGAAGAGAATGGCATGATATATTTAATGCAATGAAAGCAGAAGGGCCTTGAACAAAGAATACTTTATCCAGCAAGATTATCATTTAAATTTGAAGAAGGGATTAAACAATTCTCAGATAAGCAAAAGTTGAAGGAATTTACCTCCCACAAACCATCTCTACAGTGTATTTTAAAGGGAATGCTCTAGATGGAAGTGCTCCTAAGGCTAAGTAGATATCACCAGAGAAAATAAAACCACAGCAAAGAAAGTAGACCAACCAAATACTAACTAAATGCAAAATAAAATCGGCTATCCACAAAATCAGTCAAGGTAAACACAAAAGAATACAGAATAAAACACCTAACATATAAAGAGTGGAGGAGGAAGAAAAAGAAGGGACAGAAATAAAGAATCATCAGACTGTATTTATAATAGTGTAACAAATGAGTCAAGTAAGATGGTTAGATAGTAAAGAAGCGGCCCGTGAACATTTGGTAACCACGAATCCAAAGCCTGCAATGGCAATAAGTAAATATCTACCGATAATCACCCTAAAGGTAAATGGACTGAATGCACCAATCAAAAGACACAGAGTAACAGAATGGATAAAAAAGCAAGACCCATCTATATTCTGCCTACAAGGGACTCACCTCAAACCCAAAGACATAAACAGACTGAAAGTGAAGGGATGGAAAAAGATATTCCATGCAAACAATAGGGAGAAAAAAGCAGGTGTTACAGTACTTGTAACAGACAAAATAGATTTCAAAACAAAGAAAGTGACAAGGAAGGACATTACATAATGATAAAGGGGTCAATCCAAAAAGGATATAACCATTATAAATATCTATGCACCCAACACAAGAGCACCTACATATGTGAAACAAATACTAACAGAATTAAAGGGGGAAATAGAATGCAATGCATTCATATTAGGAGACTTCAACACACCACTCACTCCAAAGGACAGATCAACCAGACAGAAAATAAGTAAGGACACAGAGGCACTGAGCAACACACTAGAGCAGATGGACCTAACAGTCATCTACAGAACTCTACACCCAGAAGCAGCATGATACACATTCTTCTCAAGTGCACATGGAACATTTTCCAGAATAGACCACATACTAGGCCACAAAAAGAGCCTCAGTAAATTCAAAAATATTGAAATTCTACCAACCAACTTCTCAGATCACAAAGGTATAAAACTAGAAAGAAATTTTAGAAGGAAAACAAAAAGTCTCACAAATACATGGAGGCTTAACAACATGCTCCTAAATAATCAATGGATCAATGACCAAAATAAAACAGAGGTCAAGCAATATATGGAGACAAATGAAAACAACATCACAAAGCCCCACCTTCTGTGGGACACAGCGAAGACAGTTCTAAGAGGAAAGTATATAGCAATCCAGGCCTATTTAAAGAAAGAATAACAATCCCAAATGAATAGTCTAAAGTCACAATTATTGAAACTGGAAGAAGAACAAATGAGGCCTGAAGTCAGCAGAATGAGGGACATAATAAAGATCAGAGAAGAAATAAATAAAATTGAGAAGAATAAAACAATAGGAAAAAATCAATGAAACCAAGAGCTGGTTCTTTGAGAAAATAACAAAATAGATAAACCCCTAGCCAGACTTATTAAGAGAAAAAGAGATCTATACACATAAACAGAATCAGAAATGAGAAAGGAAAATCACAATGGACACCACAGAAATACAAAGAATTATTAGAGAATACTATGAAAATCTATATGCTAACAAACTGGATAACCTAGAAGAAATGGACAATTTCCTAGAAAAATACAACCTTCCAAGACTGACCAAGCAAGAAACAGAAAATCTAAACAGACCAATTACCAGCAATGAATTTGAATCGGTAATCAAAAAACTACCCAAGAACAAAACCCACAGGCCAGATGGATTCATTGCTGAATTTTAACAGACATATAGAGAAGACATAATACCCATTCTCCTTAAGTTTTCCAAAAAATAGAAGAAGAGGGAATACTTCCAAACTCATTCTATGAAGCTTGCATCACTCTAATACCAAAACCAGGCAAAGACCTCAGCAAAAAAGAAAACTACAGACCAATATCCCTGATGAATATAGATGGAAAAGTACTCAACAAAATATTAGCAAACCAAATTCAAAAATACATCAAAAGGATCATACACCATGATCAAGTGGGATCATCTCAGGGATGTAAGGATGGTACAACATTCGAAAATCCATCAACATCATCCACCACATCAACAAAAAGAACAAAAACCACATGATCATCTCCATAGATGCTGAAAAAGCATTTGACAAAATTCAACATCCATTCATGATAAAAATTCTCAAAATGGGTATAGAGGGCAAGTACCTCAACATAATAATGGCCATATATGACAAACCTACAGCTAACATTATACTTAACAGTGAGAAGCTGAAAGCTATTCACCTAAGATCTGGAACAAGACAGGGATGCCCGCTCTCCCCACTGTTACTCAACGTAGTACTGGAGGTCCTAGCCACAGCAATCAGACAAAGCAAAGAAATAAAAGGCATCCAGATTGGTAAAGAAGAAGTCAAACTTTCACTGTTTGCAGATGACATATTATTGTACATAAAAACCCTAAAGAATCCACTCCAAAACTACTAGAACTAATATCTGAATTCAGCAAAGTTGCAGGATACAAAATTAATTCACAGACATCTGTTGCAATCCTATACACTCACTAACAATGAACTAGCAGAAAGAGAAATCAGGAAAACAATTCCAATCACAATTGCATCAAAAAGAATAGAATACCTAGGAATAAACCTAACGAAGGAAGTGAAAGACCTACACCCTGAAAACTACAACACACTCCTAAGAGAAATTAAAGAGGACACTAAGAAATGGAAATTCATCCCATGCTCTTGGCTAGGAAGAATTAGTATTCTCAAAATGGCCATTCTGCCTAAAGCAATCTACAGATTCAGTGCAATCCCTATCAAAATACCAACAGCATTCTTCAACAAACTGGAACAAATAGTTCTAAAATTCATATGGAACCACAAAAGACCCCAAATAGCCAAAACAATCCTGAGAAGGAAGAATAAAACAGAGGGGATCTCGCTTTCCAACTTCAAGCTCTACTGCCAAGCCACAGTAATGAAGACAATTTGGTAAAGGCACAAGAACAGACCCATAGACCAGTGGAACAGAATAGAGAGTCCAGATATTAACCCAAGCAATTATGGTCAATTAATATATGATAAAGGAGCCTTGGATTTACAATGGGGAAATGACAGACTCTTCAACAGCTCGTGTTGGCAAAACTGGACAGTTACATGTAAAGAGAATGAAACTGGTTCATTGTCTAACCCCAAACACAAAAGTAAACTCGAAATGGATCAAAGACCTGAATGTAAGTCATCATGAAACCATAAAACTCTTAGAAAAAAACGGGCAAAAATCTCTTGGACATAAACATGACCAACTTCTTCATGAACATATCTCCCTGGGCAAGGGAAACAAAAGCAAAAATGAAAAAGTGGGACTATATCAAACTAAAACCTTCTGTACAGCAAAACACACCATCAGTAGATCAAAAAGGCATCCTATAGTATGGGAGAATATATTCATAAATGACATATCCAATAAGGGGTTGACATCCAAAATATATAAAGAACTCACATACCTCAACAAACAAAAAGCAAATAAGCCAATTAAGAAATGGGCAGAGGAGCTGAATCGATACTTCTCCAAAGAAGAAATTCAGATGGCCAACAGGCACATGAAAAGATGCTCCACATCGCTAATCATCAGAGAAATGCAAATTAAAACCACAATGAGATATCACCTCACACTAGTGAGGATGGCCAACATCCAAAACACAAACACAATGAATGTTGGCGAGGATGTGGAGAAAGGGGAACCCTCCTACACTGCTGGTGGGACTGCAAATTAGTTCAACCATTGTGGAAAGCAGTATGGAGGTTCCTCAAAAAACTCAAAATAGAAATACCATTTCACCCAGGAATTCCACTCCTAGGAATTTACCCTACGAATGCAGCAGCCCAGTTTGAAAAAGACATATGCACCCCTATGTTTCTCGCAGTACTATTTACAATAGCCAAAAAATGGAAGCAACCTAAGTGTCCATCAGTAGATGAATGGATAAAGATGGTGTGGTAAATATGCACAATGGAATATTATTCAGCCATAAGAAGAAAACAAATCCTACCATTTGCAACAACATGGATGGAGCTAGAGGGTATTACGCTCAGTAAAATAAGCCAGGAGGAGAAAGATAAGTATCAAATGATTTCACTCATCTGTGGAGTATAAGAACAAAGCAAAAACTGAAGGAACAAAACAGCAGCAGACTCACAGAACCCAAGAATGGACTAACAGTTACCAAAGGGAAAGGGACGGATAAGGGGAAAAAGGGGTATTATGATTAGCACACATAATGTAGCAGGGGGGCCCAGGGAAGGCAGTATAACACAGAGAAGCCAAGTAGTGATTCTATAGCATCTTAGTACGCTGATGGACAGTGACTATATGGGGTATAGTGGTGGGGACTTGATAATGGGGGGAGTCTAGTACCATAATGTTGCTCATGAAATTGTACATTAATGATACCAAAAGAAAAAAAAGTTTTTCCAACTTACTCCTTCCAGTCCTGCTTCTAAAAATCTCAGACGTGGTGCCAATTGCCCTGCCATTTCTCTGGGAAGCCTCTTCACTTCCTTTCTTTTAGCTAGAGAGTTCCAAATCAGAGAATGTGCTTACATATCTCAGAGCCTACTCTGAGAACTTAGGCCAAATCTTGTGGTTCTGGGCTCACCTCTCCCCTAACCTCCCAGGACTGGCTAGGCAAATCACCTAGCAAAGTGAAGACATAATAAGGGGGCCTGCATTTTATTCCAGGTGGGACAGAGAGGAGAGCCGTTGAGGGTTTTAAACACATGAGAGACATTAGCAGGTTGAGGTTTGACATGATCCCTGTGGTGGTTGCATTGAGAAGATTTTGTGGCTAAGGGCTGGGAAGAGCAGAAGGGGAGAGACTAGTTTGGAGGTAGCTAAGGTCGCCCGGGCAAGAGCTGTGGTGGTGTACTAGTTAGCTACCTATGGAGATAAGAAGTCTGGTATGGGTCTTACTGGCTAAAATCAAGGTATCAGCGATCCGTTCCTCTGGAGACTGTAGGAAACGATCCACTTCCTTCCCCTCTCCAGCTTCCAGAGGCCACCTGCACTCTTCAGCTCGTGACGGCTTCCTCCACTTTGAAAGCCAGCAATGCAGCACCTCACATCCTCAGACTCTGGCCCTCCTGCCTCTGTGTTAAAAGGACCCTGTGATTACATGGAGCCCATTTGGATAATCTAGGATAATCTCCCATCTCAAGATCTTTAACTCAATCACACCTGCAAAGATATTTTTGCCACATATGGTAACATATTCATAGGTTTCAGGACAGAGACAACATCACGGCGGGGTGGCGGGGGGCACGGGGAGGGATTATTCTGCCCACTACAGGTGGAAACTGTGAAAAGGGAAAGGATAGATTTTGTACATATTTTAGAGGTACATCTTCTGTATGCTATAGATTCCAGGCAGTTTTCCAGAGTGACTCTTCTAAAACTCCAAGCATTTCTTACATTACAGTCCCCTGATGGCAAATAAATCTCTAAAAAGTGAAAGAAGCAGTCACTCAATGGCGCACAAACAGAGGAAAACTGAGATTTTATGGGTGTGTGTGTGTGTATGTGTATATATAAAATACATATATTTAACACACATATATGTACATAAGTGTGGAGAATATATATGCATATATGTATATATGCAGTTTAATGTTTGGATTAATATATGTATACACATATATATGTATATTCCTATGTAACTATGTGTTTACATACATTTATGTACATACATACAGAATTATAAATTTATATATGTAAAATATATATGTACGTGGATGGATGGATGTGTATCTATATATACCCGAATGCTTGGATTTTCAGCCTGGTTACAACCCTAATTATCTTAGTGCTCTTGGGAAAGTCATTCATCCTCTCCTGACCCTCAGCCTTCTGACCAATTAAATGGTGTTCACAGTGTCACTCTCGTTATTCATAAGGTTTTCTGCAGACAAATGGGATCTTGCACACAGAAGAATTTGGTAGAGAGCGTAGAGCATAGGACTAAATGAAGCTACGAGTGAACTGGTGAAGAATTATCTCTAAATGTGATGTTTAAATCATCCCTGCTTTCTGCTCCCCCCAGCTGCCCTGTTGTGGTTCCTCCCTGCAGAAAGATTCAATTCAGGCTGTGAGCCTGGAAAGTAGGGACAGGAAGGGCCATGAGATCAAAGGGCCCTGGAAGGATAAGGGGATTATCTAATTTCATAAAGAAAGTGATCAAAAGACCAGACAACCTCTCATGTTTTCCATATTTCAGTCTGGGCATTCCGTGTACCACCAAGCTAGATGTTCCGGCACTCACCGGTGCTGAAGGGGTGCCTGCTGTGTGCCAGGCACTGTGCGAAGTGCCTTGTAGGCATTATTATCCCATGAAACTCTCACATCAGCCACATGGGGTTGCCCCATTATGTCTCCTGTTCACAGAGGACACCAAGCCTGAGAGAGGGTTAGCCATTTGCCAGAGGTAATGTGACTAGTTCATAATAGAGCAGCTAGGTCTGTCTGATTTTAAAGCCCTTGCTTTTAATCCCTCTGCAACACTCCTCGGCCAGGCAGCTGTCTTAGGTATGAGTGCAAGAAGAGCAATGGATAGAATATAGATACTTTTTAAGTTAGCTACCAACATGATTAACATGATATTCTTTTCAGGTTTAGGTTCTATGCAGCCATTTTTAATGAACAAAACTAAGCCTATGCCTAGGCTTAATAATAACACTCTTATAAATAATGAATAATTAATAATGGTTATTAGCTAATGATATATGAATAAAAACAGCCCATGTCTGGGATTAA
This sequence comes from Smutsia gigantea, assembly GCA_032199065.1. Taxonomy (NCBI): domain Eukaryota; kingdom Metazoa; phylum Chordata; class Mammalia; order Pholidota; family Manidae; genus Smutsia; species Smutsia gigantea. The sequence goes on from JAVSCE010019855.1 coordinate 188,249, forward strand.
TAGTAACACTGTTACTAATTATTGATAATAATTCACAAATAAGAACACTCTTATTTCCATTATTTAATTTGATCTCTAGTTCAGGATTTTACCCCCATTTCACAGATGCAGAAACTGAGGCTCAGAAAAGTTAAGCAACTTGCCCATGGCTACACAACTTGTAAAAGAATTCTGGATCTCAAGAGCAGCCCTTCTGAATCCAAGTCTGTTTCAGTTTTGTAATAAACATAAAGATTACCAAAGTCAATGTCCCTATTCCACTGTAAAGAAACCAAGGCCCAGATGGGAAATGACTAGTCCAAGGACACACAACGGCTAAGAGGAGAGACTTGGGCACCAGCCAGACTTGAATCTGAATCCCAACTTTCCCATTTACTTGCTACATGTGCTTGTGAAGCTTTCCTAAATCTCTGCTAAAGGGTACAGTTTGCTCATCAGGACAATGTGGCCAATAATCCCACCTGTAGGCATTTGTGAAGGTTTAACTCGAAAGGACCTGTCATATAATAAATGGGCTCTGAGTGACACAACTAAATCTAGAGTCCAGACCATCTTCCAGCCTGATGTGTGCTCCAACAGGATACTCGAGACCCTTTGTAATTTGGGGTAATACTTGCATATATAATGACATAATGTAATGCACAGGGTGTTCTGTGATTTCCAAAGTGGATTAAACCTACTCACCATATTCTCTTAGAGCATCGATCACCTTAGGCAATTTCTTCCTTTTTTAACAGACAGGGCAAGGGTTCCACTTTTCAAACCCAAGTCTGATGATACCATCACTCAGGTTAGGGTAGATTCTGTAGTTACAAGTTTTATTTATAAGGTAAGAGTCATTTCAGTCATTTCATGTGCTGAAGGAAATTGTCTACATTCGGTGTGTCTGTGATACAGGAATGTGTTAATGTCTTATTTCATAAAATTTTTAGGAAAAAAACCCCTCGTGTTTGAATGTTTTATTATTCATACTAAGTCTTTAAGCTACCCAGCAGTTCTTGTTTCATTTAAGAAACCTTAAATTTGAGACATAAACTTCCTGACACTGCAGGTCCCTTTAAAGGTGATATGTGTCCTGACAGCAGAGAAATAAGGCCAGTCAGTGTTCTAACCACAGGATGGTAAAAGTCATGGTCAGGTTAGAAGAATCAATTAGGGTGGGAACGAGGCTGTGTAAATTTCAGGACTCAAATGGCAAAATATGAAGACAGGGCTGAATTTAAAGCGTTGCCTGATGTGATTGTATTTCATTTCCTGATTGGCAAGACAAGTCTAAATGAGGTATGAAATTGGGCTACAACAGCAGTTTTCTTCCTATTTAAAACAATACACAGTAAGAAAAAAACAGATCCAGGGAAGGGTAGCAACAAATTTGAGGATTTATATGGGTATTTGAGAAAGACAGAGAGACATGGGGGGTGGGGGGGAATGTATTTGAAGTCAGAATTCTGGAAGGGGAGACTTTGGGTCTCTGTGTGCATCAGCTGAAACAGCCATATTTACAGCAGGCGCGTGACTGCTTGGCTGGGTCCCGGCCTGGCCTGGAGCAGTCAGCTCTGTGATGAGCTGTGAGTCTGTGCTGTGCATTACATCAGCTGCAGATCTGATGTTTATAAGCAAACAACAGCTTTGGATTTTTAAAATAGATCCCAAAAGGGTGTCCATGGTTCCCAGCTAGTCTAACAGTGGAACTAACAGAAGCAGAAGAGCATGCTAAAGAAAGAAGCAGCCTCTGGAATCCCCTCGTTTTGATCACAACTCAAACTTCCCAGCAAAGCAAACAATAAATCTCAGTTTTGTCATCAGTAAAATGAGGGGAGGGGGCACACACATAAATTGAGCCTCATTTGCAGGGTTGTTCTTAAAATTAAATCATATCAGCCAGGTAAGGCCTTTAGCACACTGTCTGGTTCCTAATAAGTACCCCATAATGGTTGGTTATTATTATGATATTATTCTGATTCAATATAAGAACGAATTGGGGGCTGTGAAGAGAAAAAACAGTAGTGAAATGACTTCATCCCCACACTACACTCTTCTTGACCATGCCCACGATTCCTCCCATCCAGACTACACCCCCAGGGTAACCTCCACCCGTCTATTGGTTTTATCCCAACTCTGATCATATGTGCAGTAGCAACCAGACCAAACCAAGAGGACCAGTGTGAGAGTGGTGGTGAGACTGCTGGATCTGAAAGCCTGTGTCCACACCAGGTACTACTCCTTAGAAGCTGGAGGGAACCAGGCAGTTACTGGGCCTCCTTGAGCCTCGGTCTCCTCGTCTATAGAGTGGGGTGATTGCCTCTCTCCGGCCTACCTCACAAGCCCATCGGTGGATCAACTAACTCAAATGGGTATGAAAGCGACCTTGGATGAGATGGACTACTCAGATGTTGTTCGGTGTCATTACAATAACGTCAGAACCCCGCTTTGACCATATCTCCCATTTAGACACACCTCTAAATCAAAACTTCTCTCATGATGATTCTAACCTAGCCCTCCCTCTGCAAACTATGCATTCTGTACTTCACACTTCAGAGAAAAGGAAAAAGAAAAAGGAGAAAACAAGGCGGGTGGCTCAGAACAAGGCAGGAGCTAAGCCAGAACAACAATGACATCAGGGCAAACATCACCAAACCTAAACTCCGTTCACTCTCACTGAACCTGGATAGAGCTTCAGGATCCTTCTTCACACAGTGCCCCGAGTAACGACCATCATTTATGCGCACTACCGCCCGCTGCCATCAAATGGAAGACCCCCACTTAAAGCTACCAAAAATGAAAATAAATTGGGTGAAGTTCTGAACTCTGGAGTCAGAATTGGATTCTAATCCCAACCGCGGCTCTTACTAGCTGGAGAACCACTCTAAGCCTCCATTTCCTTATTTGTAAAATGTTAATAGAAGTGTCCACGTCCTAGGAGGGCTGTGATGTTTCAACCAAGAAACATCTGCCAAATAATAAAAACCCAATCATTATTAGCTACTACTACTGTCTTTAATAACTTGCTTCCCCTTATTTGATGTTCTCTGTCAGGTTACCTTCTCCCCTCCTCCTTCCAAAAAAAATAGAACAAATAAACAAATAGCACTTTAAATCATGTAGAAGAATCACGGGTATTTAAAGACGGTCAGCCCTAGGCTGAACACCATTACCGCTATTACAAATCATGCAATCTTGAGCAAGTGGTTCTAAACTCCTTAACCTCAGTTTCCTCATTCATAGTAAGAGGGAAACCTTTTAGGACATGGGAGGGATTAGGGGTGATATACACAATGTAGTTGGCCCTGGTGGGCTCTGATCAACATTCACATATTAGCTGGAAGAGAATGAATGTGTATCGAGCATAATAGGATCAACTCCAATGCATTGGAAACATTACAGAGGAAACATTTTCCTGAGAAGGTTAAAATGAAATCAAATGTCTGAGGTCGAGTAAAATTTTTTTCTCTCTCTCTCCTCATGTCAGATTTGTTTCCACAGGATTTCATCTGCATAATGGAATTTGCTGGTTTTGAATAGATGGTGCATGTGCACAAGAGCATTTTCTGAAGGATAAAGGACTGAAGGTTACTTATATGTCACTTGTTAGACCATCTCCACTGATTGCTCGGTATCTTAGCTCTCTCACAGCATCCCACATTCCAGTCACCCATGCTTTCCCCTCCATCTGAACAGAAAATGCTCTGTGACCTGAAGGTTCCAGGAACTCAAGACAATGCTGTATGGTCCAGAACTATTCTTAGAGATTCCCAATGCCCATTAACTTAACAAGGCCCTGAAAAGCCCCACAATTTAAAACTGTCTATGTTTAGCACAGTATTGCTCCAATGACTTGACCACAGAAAACTTTATTCGGGTTAACACCTTCTCATCATCCCACATAATGACTGTTTGAAACTATTACCTTGGATCGCCCAAAATGACCAATGAAGGGAGAATGAAAAGCTGAATAGTCACTATGATTATCAGGCTGTGCTGAGAGAAGACACCAAACACAGAGTTAACTGGAGACTGGGTTACCTCCTGTGGTGGGGTCAATTGTCTTCCTGAAAAGATAGGTCGATCCTAACCCCTAGTACCTGTAAATGTGACCTTATTTGGGAACACAGTCAAGAGGAAACAAGGTCATATGGGATTAAGGTGGACCCTAAATCCAATGACTGGTGTCCTTATGAGGAAAGAGAGATTTGGAGACACACAGAGCAGACACAGGGAAGAAAGTGGTGTGACAATGGAAGTAGGGATGGGACTCACGTCGCCACAAGCCAAGGAATGCCAAGGATGGCAGGCCACCACCAGAAGCTGGGATAGTCAAGGAAGAATCTTCCTTGAGAGGCTGCAGGGGGAGCCCAAGGCACTGCTGATGACTTGAGTTTGGGTTCCTGGTCTCTGGAACTAGGGAAGGAATACATTTCCGTGGTTTGGAGGCACCCAGGTGGTGGGACTTGGTTATGGCGGCCCGAGGAATCTGATATACTGGCCATCACACTTTTCTCCTACACTGCTGGCTGTTTCTCAGTCCCTTCTCCTGACCCGTAAGTGTGGGGGGATGCAGCGGGTGGATGGCCTTGCCCCATTTCTTAGCTCTATTGTAGCAGAGTTGCTACATAATGGCCAGAGCCAGGACTCCGGCTTCAACAACAGGTATGTGCGGAAGAGTCCCCACTGCAGATTTAAGATGTACTTAGTGAGGCCAAAATGGAACCTTTGACCCCATCCTGAAAAAATTAAAAAAAAAAAAAAAAAGCTTGCTCCTCACCAGCATTCCCCATCTCAGGATGAGCAATTCATCCCCCTCTGCTCACCCAGCTGTTCGGGTCAAAGGCTTAGGAGTTGCCCTTGAGTCCTCTCACTTCATCAGAACCTCCCCACCAAGCCATTAGCAAATGCTCTGGAATCCACCCTAAAGCCGCTCCTGAATGTAATCCCTTGCACCACCTCATCTTTCCCATGCCAGCCAGTCACCATCATCTTGCTTACCTGAACGCCTGCAGTGGGCTCCATCCTGGTCTCTCTGCTTCTAGTCTCAGGCTTTACTGTCTATTCATGACACGGGAGCCAGAATTGTCACATTAAATTATAAATCAAAGCGCATGCCCTTCCCATGTTCAGGACTCACTCCCCAAAGGCTTCACATCCCGTAGCATAAACTCTTGAGTCCCCGCCAAGGCCCCGAGTCCAGTCCCTGGCTGTCACTCTGACCTCACTTACCCCCTTGCTCAGCTCCAGCTACACTGGCCTTCCCGAAGCTCTCTAATGAGCCAGCAGGCTTGCACCCAGGGACTTCATCAGCTGGGGCCTCATCCTGGAGCACCCGTCTCCCTGATAGCCACATGCATATTCTCTTGCTTCAATCAAGTTTCTCCTAAAGCACCTCTTCATAGAGTTTTTCACTTACTATTCTGCTGAAAATGTAACCCCCACCCCACCATCATGCTCTGCTCCAGTGCCCTGATTTACTATTGACATCACACGGGATGTCCGTGTGTGTGCATGTGTGTGTGTGTGTGTGTGTGTGTGTGTGTGTGTGTGTGTGTATTTCCCATTAGAATACACACTTCCGAATTGGAGAGGGAGACTTTAACCGGCTTATCCACTGCTGTGCTCTCAGTGCCCCTGAGAATACCGGGTAGTACAGAGGAGGTACCCAAACATATGTGTTCAGTTAATTAATTAATTAGTTAATTAATTCTTCCAGGAGAAGGGGTAGCAAGCACACAGGAAAACTAATATAATCTTAAGATTCTCACAAAAAGATGCAAATGTTTTAAAAGCCCTCAAAAAAGGCCAAAAAACAAAGCAGTCAGTGACAGTGATTTTCTGGCAAACAGAAATGAAGTCTTCTTGGATGATCAAACTCTCCCTTGGTTTGCGGAAAAACCAGCTTCTAAAGTCACTCCCTATAGGAAGGATATGAATCTTATTTGTCTCGTTCTAACCCATGAAGTGTGGATGAATTTTTTTAAGTCCGCAGAATGATGTTTATTCATTGATGCACAAGGATCACATATTTTGAGACATTTTTTTAGATCCATTTTTTTCATGATCCTTCACAGCAGATTTTTACAACAACAATCTTAATTGAGAGCTTGCTGCAATCCAAGGACTTTTTCACTCTTATTTAAACCTCCCATATTCCTAAGAGGAAGGTCCTACCATGAATTCCATTTTCATATGGGGAAACTGAGGCCAGGAGAGATTTAGTAACTTTCTTGAGGGCTTATAGCAAGTAAGTGGGAAACAGGGGTTCTAACCCAGCCGTTTTGATTTCACAATCCACTCTTTTGACTAAAATGCTCCCTTGCATGACCCTGACCAGCAGGGCAAGGTGACATCATCAGTATTGGATTCTTTATAGACAATAAACTCCAGGCTCACAGAAGGGAAACAGGTCACCCAAAGACACTGTGCAAAAGTCAGCCCTCACTGGTATCCAGACCCTATTTCAAGAACTTGTTTGAAATAAAAGGTAACCAACAATGGATTAGCATCCATAGGATGAGGGCAGCGTGCCATGAAGAAGACATTTGAACACAGATGGGGACAGGGGTTATATGCACATAAAAGCCCAGGCTCAGAAAAGGGAATTGACCTGCCCGAGGTCACACAGAGCCAGCTCTTGAACTCCCTTCCTTGGGCTAATGTTGCTTTTCCCTATATCATCTTCATGCCCTCCATATATGATGTAAGGTCACATGCACATGCCTAAAGTTACTGCAAAGGTTAGGATAAATTGTGTTGTGTATGTTTATGTATGTCTGTGAATCCAGTGAGGAAGAGTGGAGGGATTTTTGTGGCTTGATTTTTCTTTTCTTTTTTTTTTGTAATTATTTGATGGCTATTTTGGTAACATCTTTTGGAGATTAAGTCCAATTAGGAAACAGATGGCACCGAAATATTGTCAAACATACCGGATCAGCAGCAAATCACTGACTTAATTTTGTAAATAATTAAAATGTATATTTACACCTGATCATCCAAACAAAGGTGAAAAGACTGATTTCAGGGTTGGTTATGAGTGCTGGCGAAGAGTCAAGTCAAAATAAGTCACGTCCAAGTTCTTGCTTCGGCGCATCTTCCACATCCTGCCCTAGGAAGGTGTTTGGGAGGCACAAACAAGAATCAAATGACAAGAATACCAAGGTTCCTGAGGATCCCAGGATTGTGGGGCTCAGTTCGGGGCAAGGTCCTCCACAGGGGAAAATAAGGAACCTTCATTTCTATGACTCCAGTCCTGCCTTCCCTCTTCCAAAAGCATTTGAAGTCTCTCCACTACCCACAGACCCGCTCTTCCTATCAGACTCGATTCCCCTGCCTTCACAGCCTATTTCCAGCTACCCCCACCCCTTTACCGAAATAGCAACTCACTTCATCAGCATAGTCAGAAGGCTTTGAGGAGAGACCGGTGTTCAAGCCTTGACTTTGTCGGCTTTACCATCTGTAAAATGGGGATAATAATAACACAAAAATGTATCCAGTGCTTTCTCTGAGCCCAGTTTTGTGCCATGTACTTTACATACATGACATTATTTACTGCTCAGTCCATCTCTACGTCACTGCCTCCACTCTGTAGGGAGGCAAATGGAAGTTTGGAGAAAGTAGGTAACTTGCCAGTATTAGCTCAGATAAGGTTTGCTTTTGTGTGGTGCAGAGTCTAAAATAACAGTGAGTTAAATGCCAAAGAAACTCATTCCTCCTTCATACGTCTAGGCAGTGCAGAGCATTCTCGATGGCTCCCTGATCACGGGTCCAGCTCTTTCTATTTGTTCCTCCAACATCTTCAACACAAGCTTCCATCTCATGGTCCAAGATGATGGTTCAGCATCAGCCTTGAAGTTTCCATTCCAAACTCTAGGAAGAAGAAAGGGAAGGAGACTGGCGTGGCCCCTCACTCTGAGGACCAGTCTCAGAAGGTGGGCACACTGCCTCAGCTCACTTCCCATTGAACAGAACATGGTCACGTGGCCACACCTAACTTCAAAGGATGTTGGGAAATGCAATCTTTATTCTGAGAAAGAATGTATCCAGCTATGGGAGCCAGGCTCCAAGATGGTTGCCAATGAGCTTCACCTTCTGATATTTAGGACCTTGTGCCTCTCCTAGGTTGAATCAGGGTCAGTCTGTGTGACCAATAGAATACAATAGAAGTAATGGTGTGGGGCTTCCAAGACTAGAGCATAAGAGGCATTGCAGCTTCTGCCGTGGCTTCTTAGATTACTTAGTTTAAGGAAAGCCCACCACCACGCCATGAAGACATTCTAACAGCCCTGTGGAGATGTTTTTGGAGGAATTAGACTTCATGTAGAGGAATTAAACTTCAACCCCATCAGCCATGTGAGTGAGCCAATTTAGAAGTGTCAGGCCTGCAGAGAGGGTCAACCTTCAGACGACTGGAGCTCCAGTGGATATTGTAGACCCTGAGCAAGAAACACATGGCCAAACTGCTCCCAAATTCCTGATGCACAGAAGCCAAGAAAACTAATGCATAACTGTTGATATTTTAAGCTGATAGATAACACTTAAAATTGATAACACTGAAACTTAGATTGCCTTGTCCTGTTCTCTGGAGTCTTCATTCATGGAAATATTTTCTCCCTTCCCTGTCTGGAAGGTAGAAGTCTATGGCCTCTCTCTTTTTCTCTTCCTTCTTTCCTTCTTTCTTTCCTTCTTTCCTTCCTTCCTTCCCTCCCTCCCTCCTTTCCCCCCTCCCTCCTTCCCTCCTTCTCTCCTTCCCTCTTTCCTTCCTTCCTTCCTTCTTTCCTTCCTCCCTCCCTCCCTCCCTTCCTTTCTTCCTTCCTTCCTTCCTTCCTTTCATCTATTTCTAGGTCCTCTGACCCAGCCAGGCCTGTCATTTCATCTCGAGGTTTGACTGAGGAAAGATATCTTCCAAGCTTACTCACAAGGCTGCCAGGATTCTGCCCCTTGCAGGCTGTTGGCCAGAGACTGACCTCAGCTTTTTGCCATGTCGGCCTCTACGTAGAGCACCTTACAGCATGGCAACTGGTCCCATCAGAATAAGCAAGGGAGAGATCAAGGGAGAGGGAGTGGAGCAAAGAAAGATTTCAAAGTTTTTTGCAACCCAGTCTCATGAGGAACAGCCTGTCACTTTTGTGTATTCTCTTTGTTTGAAGGATATGACTAGGGCAGCACACTCAAGGGGAGGAAATAACACAAAGGCAGGAATGCCAGGAGGTGGGGAATCATTGGGAATGCTTTTAGAAACTACCTTCCTTCCCTCAAATTCAGATTCATCCATCCATCCACCCATTAAAGCAGTGAGGGCCCTCCACTGTTCATGTGATAATCAGAGCCTTCAGGAGCTCCCCACGGCATGCCTGGTCAAATCCGTACTTCTCAAAGGGGCACCAAGACCCACCAAATACCCCCTCTATCCTGTTGTTCAGTCTCCTCTGCCCTTACGTCCAACATCTGAGTTTCTCCAATGATCTTTGTTCCCATCTAAATCTGTTACCTGGGCCCCTCTCTCCCAGACCGTCCTTCCAACTAGAATGTGCTTTGATCAAAACCTCTTTGTACCATGTAGTGCTTAGTATGCCAAGCTTTAGAGTCAGGCAGCCTCAGAGTCCAACCAAAGGTTGACCCTTGCCAGCTTGGATGAGTTTCTTAACCCCTCAAAGTCTCTATTTCTTATCTTGTAATCCCATTGTAATCTATGTAGCGTATGAATAGGTCATCTGGAACATAACTGCTCGATACATGGCACCTACTGCAATTATCGCGATGATTAGCTTCCCCTTTGAATCCTGACGGAAGAGCACATCTGCTCGTTAAACTACAGTTGACATGAATGCCGTTGTGTCCACAACTGCATTTGATGCTTCCAGTGAGTGTAGGAGAGAAGTTTCATCAGTTGTTTACAGATGAGGAAAACAGACTCAGAGAGGTGAAGTGATGAGTCCAGGATCACTTAGCCAGCGGATGATGGAGTCTGTACTAGAATTCAGTTTCTGACTCCATCCACTGGGTTCCTTTTTCTTACATGAACATTAACTTTTCAGTTTAACCTGCATATAGGATCATATTGGAGAGAATCTCTTTCTTTCTGAGTCATTTTCCCTCTGAAGCAGTTTCCCCAGCCTCCAGGGTGAATTGAGCTGTCAAAGGAAATCACAGCCTTAGGGAAAGACATGGAACCTTGGAGGCCATTGGAGCCGCAGACAAGCTACTATCTTCCAGGTGGACCCTTCTTCCTTACATGGACAGAGACCAGAGCTCACAGGTGTGTCCCAGACCTGAGAGTCCATTTCATCTCCTGGATGGGGCAGGAACAATAGGGAAATATAACCAATATAAAATACAGTGAAATCCTGCCCTTTCTTCTGGTGTCCCCTTTATAACTTGATTACAGTCAAGGTTCAACCAACCAGGTAACATTTCTAGAATGTGCGAACTCCAAGGGGCCATGAAATATGCTAAACAGTTGCCAGCTTAAGAGAGACCTAAAGTAACGAGAACCTTCTAATCATCAGAGCACTTTCAAAAAGAAAGTGCTGCTGTAAATATACACCATAGGATAGGTACGAATGAGGCCCCCAGGTCCCAGCTACGTTGCCAAATTACCTAGCAAGATTCTTTAAAATACATACTCTCAGGTTCAGCCACAGAACTCTTAAATCAGAATCTTTAACCACAGGGTCTGGGAATCTGTACCTTTCACTGTCCCAGGTGATTTTGATGGACAACAAAGTTTGAGAACCATGAACTTAATTGGCAAGAATTCAAGCATCAAATTGAGGTTGGACCAGATCAGTGATTTTTAAACTGAGCTCGTCCCTGGAGCTCCTTCAGATCTGCCTTATAATAGTGGTGAGGGAAAGAGGCTGGGGTTGTGGGGAGGGAGTGATAAGAGGAAGGAAGGCAGAGGGTCTAGACCTACCTCCCGATTTTAATCAGAGCACCTCCCTTTTACCTCTTTTGTTCATTTATTCTTCCAGGCACAGTGCATTTGAATATAGGTGCTCTAGCGAAAAATCTTGAAAGCAGCTGAACTAGATGACCTTTAATTTACTTAATCAATGAATAGTTACCAAGTGTTAGCTATGTGCCAGCCTCTGTTACCAAATCAAAGTCAAGTCAGACATGGTCCCTCTTCCCCAGGAGCTCACAGCTGAGAGGGACGAGACAGTGAGGGAGGCATTCAGATGCACGGGGATGACTACATGAATAGAGGAACAAGAGCACGGTATCAGCTGTATCTTGAAGGTTATGTTAGAATTCTCTAGTGTCAGGAAAGAAGAACACTGAGGTAACAGCACATTCTAAGATACAGAGGCCTAAGGGGATGGGAACGGTTTGAGCGTTTGAGCGTGGTTCCAGCTTAAGTTGCACAGGGTAATGGTGAGCAGGGAGGTTATAAGGCGGTGGAGTCTCTGAGCAAGCCTGTCTCCTCTGAGCTTCACAGCTTCCTGATCACCAAAGTGAGGGGGTGTGAATGAATGGTAGGGAGAACAAAGTTATGAATGAATGGTAGGGAGAAAAAGGGAATCTTTGCATTTGATGCCTACTGACTCCCACAACAGTCACTCTCAACACACAGCGATCTTCTCTCCCCAGAAGATCCTTGGCAATACCTATAGACAGTTTTAGTTGCGAAGGAGGGGATGCTACTGGCATCTAGTCGAGTCAAGGATACTGCTAAACACCTTCAAAGCACAAGACAGCCCCCCACAATAAAGAATTATCCAGCTCAAAATGTCAATAGTGCTGGGCTTAAGAAACCCACCTAGAGCTGTAGAAAAAGCTCCACCTTTTTCCGACATTCAAGGTCACTGGTGCAAGGGCTCATTGGAGGTGTGGCCACTAAGACACGGTGGGAACGAATGTGAAGGGATTCAGTGCCAGCCTGTGTGGGTCATGCCAGGCCATCTCCGCTGTCTCGGCTGCTTTCCCACAAATGAACACCAGGAAGCTGGGCCAGACCTGGCGTATTCCATGTCAGCCTCCTCCATCTCTTCCAGGATGATTTGCAAAACTCTTCGCCCCCGATAGCCATCAGTTTTATAGCCCTTCTCTCCTCCCAGTCTCTACTTTACCCCTTCTAAGTACTACCCACAGTCACACAAATTAATAGCAACCATAGTTAACACAGTTCCATCTGGCCCCAGAAGGAAAGTTACAAAGAAAAACCTTCCAGCCTATTATTCCCAAATTCCAGATTCATTCAGTTTAAAAATAAATAAATGTATTAAGCATTAACCACACACATACCAGACCCTGTGCCAGACATTAGGTACAGGAAGGAGCAGGTAGGCAAAGCCCTGCCCTGAGGGAGTCTGTTACTGCCACTACCAGGAAGGACGTAGAGAGAACAGATGTGTCGGAGACACTGAGAGGAGGGCTTCACAGACAAAGGAGACTCTTCAGATGACATCATAAGGATGAGCAGGAAATAGGCAAGTGAGAGGAGAGTAAGAGAAAGAGGGCAAGGCAGAGGGAAAAGCACATGCAAAGTCCTGGAGTAAAGGGTGATTGTGGCAAGCGGGAGGAGTCAGAGGAGGTTCAGGTTCACTGCAGCAGACAGACAGATGGAAGGTGTGAGAGAGATGAGGCAAGAGAAGTAAGGAGGGACTAGATTATGAAAGGTCTCATAATTAATCATTTTAAAGAGAGGGGACTTTTTCTAAGCACAGGAGGAAGATGCATATTAGTATGCATAGAATAACCATCCAATGTAGTGTGTACTTATTGAATGCTTTTTATGTGTTCAATCCCAATCCACCCCAGGCACCATGGGCAAGGGAAGAGGGGAGACACAAATATAGCATAAAACATGGCCATTGATTTCTCTGTGAGCTTCAAAAGATGGGAATCCTGGGACATACAGGATTTTGTCTGGAGCTCAGGCCTCCAGCACAATGCTTAGCACTGAGCAGTGCCCCGTAAGCAATGGATGAATGAAAGCAAAAGGTGTGGTCCCGTGACCCACATGCCAGCACACACAAAGAAGGGCAGAGCCATGGGGAGACGAAGGCAGAGAAACAGTGGTCAGGAGACAAGGCTTGAAAGACGGGCAGGAGGCAGGGGAGAGCATTCGGGTAGTGGGAATTGAATGTGCAACAGTGCAGGGAAGAGAATGGTCAGGGATGGACATGGGGCAGGGATATTGACTGCACAGGAATGGAAGACTTTCTCAGGACCTCCCAGAGAGATAGTTGGATAGACAGGTGGGTCTCCAGTACTCAAAAGAGGACCAGTGGTTGATTCACAATAACGCTAGGTGGTCTTCGCAGATTCTGGAAAAAGGAAGAACCCCGAGGAACACGGTATTTAGGAGGTGGTGGGCGGGGTGTGGGGAATGCAGAGAGAAAGAGAGGGAGGTGTCAGCAAGGAGTGGCTGTTGGATCTAGGTGGAAGGTCAAGGGAACCAAGAGTAGGTCAGAATGGGCAGGGCTTATGTAGATGGAAGGCTCGCTGAGAAGTAACTAAAGACCAGATCTAGGGGTCCTAGGATGTCAGAGTGCCCAACTCCAGCCCCCTAACCATGGGGAGGAGTAGTTTCTAATTGGATCACTCAGATTCAGGCCAATGAACGGGCCATGTTTACCAGTGGGTGGGGGTAGCTCCACATTTAAAATGTCCAGACCAGAGGTCTGCAAACCATAGCCCACCGGCCAAATCCAGCCTGCTAAGAAGAGTTTTTACATTTTTGAACGGTTGAAAATAAAAGCTAAAGAATAATATTTTATGACACATGAAATTTAAATTCCATAATCCACAAATAAAGTTTTACTGGATCACAGCCACACCCATTTGACTAGGTGTCCTCTATGGTGGCTTTCCCAGTACAAGGGCAGAGTCAAGTAGCTGCTTCAAACACTGTGTGGCCCACCACACCTAGAATATGTACCCTGGCTCATCCTGGTCTAGACCTTTCTCTCTCAAGCTCAGGGCTTGCCTCTTCCTTTATTTCCACTTCTCCCATATGGCCAGGCCCGAGTATGTACAAATCCCCAAATTCTGGTTTGGGTTTAGGTGGGACTCAGTGTGCCAGTCGTTGAGGGATTGTACCTCCCCACTTACCACTGCTGACTGTGCCACATCTCTCCTAGACCCCCTGTAGGGAAGGTTGGGTCAGATTCCTAGTGTCCAGGTTTCTCATGTCACTCTGTCCATCCCTCCCCAACAAACCATAACTAAGGGCTTTAAGGGAAGGAGCAGCCAGCTGGGGTTTGCATATGAGGATGACCTCCCTGCTGCCCAGGACAAGGGTGACCTGGAGGGATGACAGAGCAGCCTATGGCCAGGTCATCAGAGCAGGGGTCTTGTCTACAAGGGATGTGAATGCGGGTGTCGGATTCCTCCCAGGATTCTGGGCCGAGAGAGTTAACCCTGGCAGAGGTGAGAAAACTTCCTGGTCAGTGTGGCCTGGGAGGCCTGATGCCAATTCAATTTTCATGGTGGCCCACCTCCATCAGAATGAAAAATCTTTTCTTAACACTCTTTTGAAACCCTAATCTTAATCGTATTCATCATTATTAAGTCTTGAAATTGTCTGGAATATTTAAACAGGACCAAACTGAACGTCAGAGGAATGGACTTAAAGGGACAGCTCAAATTTCCCTCAAGGACCTGGCCGGATAATCTCTGCAGATTCATCCCCTGACAGGGACCAAGGCTTCCGAAGGCAGAGGTTTTTTAACAACGGAAGCAGGAAAGCGGGCTGCCAATTACATTTGGCCTGGGTAATATTAGCCTTTCTTTCAAAGACTCCTCAAAAACTTATCAGGGAAAGGAAGAGGCATAAAGAAGATGAATTAAGGGCTTAAATGCACCCAAGGACTTGGAGAGATAGTCAAAGAGAATAGCTCTATGGGCCTCCCTCTGGCCTCCCTCCTTCTGGGTTCCAAAACAATGCCCATTAAATAGCTCTGCGGCCCTGGTCTCTGTGGCTGAGGAGCTAATTTCTAGCAGTCCCCGAGAGGTCAGATGACTTTGGCCCAGCTGGTATCCCCTGATACCGAGCAGGAAGCCGCCAGGACCTTTATAACTGTGTTCCAAGGAAGAAATAATGGCCCTTCTGTACTTTTTTTCTAAATAATAAATTTTAATTTTAGAAGGTGGTCTCCCACTTTTGCTTCCCTCTCCATTTACAGAGGATGAATGAGTGTGAATTTGTAAGGATTTATTCTGTTCCCCAGCACGGTGCTATGCACAGTGTATACAATGACCTGCTTAATCTTCAAGGGAGTCGTATGACATAAGGTCTCACAGACAAGGCATATCACAAAGAGGAAAATGCCTTCACCATAGTCATGCGGCCTGATTTGAACTCAGGCCTCAGGGTACGACCCATGTCCTTTCCTTCTCTGCCCCTCTGGCTTGTCCCAGCCCCCACCAACCCTCAACCTGAGGACTTGGGAGGGGTGATAGATTCCTGGGGTGTTCCATAACAAGGGATACTGTTATTTTATCATTATTATCAGGTGTGAATCCTGAAAGTTAAAACAATCTATTTAACCTTTACTCTGGCTAGTGCATACATTAGGTAGGGAACCTATATACACTATCATAAAAATGTGGGAAATTGAAACCTGCTGACATAAAATCAAAGAGACCAGCCATAAAAGGTGTCGCTTTTATGTGATTATCTTGGCAATATCTTCGTGTTGCTAAACTAAATCAAACTACAATTTTCCCCACATGCCCTGAATTTAATGGGAACCATTAATGGGTGTGATTCCTTATAGATCTCCTTGTAATGAGAACATGGCCTCTTACGCCCTGGCCGATTAAAATGAAGCCACTGAGCTGTCATTTGTTGCATTGCTTTGAGCATATTGAATAGTGGCTCTCCTTGAAACACCAAAGCTACTGATACTCAGGCTAGCGTTCTAGTCCTTCCTAAAATATCTGGCACCAACATTTCTTTCCAGAACTTACTTCCTCTGCTCCCATGCATGATCTTTCATAGACTCCAAGATTATCAGAAGTGGAAGAAAGTTTTGAAATCATCTACTTCAGGACTGGTGAGTAGAATTGGAATCATGTGCCAGCTCTGATTGGCATCTAAGAGCCCTGGGTTAAGAAGGATTCTGAGGCCAATTCCATATGCACTGGGTAAAGAATGTTTGATGGATTAACAGTGTCTGCCATGGG
The DNA here is from genome assembly GCA_032199065.1 of Smutsia gigantea. NCBI lineage: Eukaryota > Metazoa > Chordata > Mammalia > Pholidota > Manidae > Smutsia > Smutsia gigantea. The sequence continues at coordinate 204,368 of JAVSCE010019855.1, forward strand.
TTTGGTTGATGGAGTGGGAGCATACATGTCACAACTATGCTTCCATGTTTTAATCTAACTCCTTTATTTTACGGATGTAGAAACTGGGGCTCCCAGAAAGTGAGTGACTTTTCCAAGGTCACACAAGGTATAAACAACAGAATCAAGACCAGAATGTACTCCTCCTGACTCCTAGCCTAGTGCCGCTTCCTTGATGGAGGAACTCTAATGAAAGAGGATATGGCAGTTTGGCAAGATCAAGGAGCCAGTGGTTTGGAGAAGGCAGAAGGCAACTCCCAATGATAACAAAGTAAACTCCAAATCCTCAAAGATCCTTAATCAAAAGTCCCTAGCCAGTTCTAGATAGTTACCATCCCTTCGCTCCTCTTTTCCAACTTGTCTCTCTCCCTGTAACAGCCTGGGATATTGTTCTACTGATCCCAAATCTTCCCCAAACAAGATTATCTCCAGTTAAGTAACTCTAGGGTCATTTATTAAGGTCTTTGGTTCTTTCTTGCCCTCTCTTCTGACCTCTGTCCACTGGGAATCTTTGATCATTGACTTAGCTTCCTGCCAAAGTCAGGGGCACAGAACAGAGGCCACAACTAAAATTGCTAATCCCTCTTTGCACACTTCCAAACTCCTCTCAACTTCTGCAAACCTTCCCTGAGTCTCCACTGCCTGCATGATAAAGCCCCCAGTTCTTTACATGGCCCTTGGCACCTGGTATAGTCTGCTCAGCCAAACTTCCAGCCTCTTCCTTTCCCAATCCTGCTCAAGCATCCAGCAGTCTAGATTAGGAAGGGCAAATGGCCTGAGACGCTGACTCCCAGCTCATCCCCACATGTTACTAATGAATTATTAGCAATGGACATCCATCCTTCTTTGCCCAGGTATTACTTCAGAAAGCATGCAGTGTATGACTGGCAATATCTGCCATAGATGTGACAGTGTGTGGCAAGGGGACAAGGCTGCTTTGGTTACTATTCCTGCTTTCATCACAGTATTATCAGGTGCTTGGGGATGTACCTCCACACACCTGCCTCAGTGCCTTTGATTATACTCAGTTCTCTATGCATGGTGTCCATCTAGTGACCCTGATTTAAGCTTCAAAACTTGGCTCCACAGTTGTCCCCAACTCCCTAAGCTGAATGAATCCCAGAGCAGAATGCATAAATCATTTTTCTAGCCATATAGCAAAAGGGTTATGGACCCAAGAGTCAGACAGCGCAGATGAAAATCCCTCCTCTGCTACTCAACAGCTGTGTGATTTGGGGCAAGCCACTCAGCCTCTCCGTTTCTCCATTTCCTCACCTTCAGAGTTGAGATAACCACACTGCCTATCTCACAGGATTGTGAAGACAAAAAAGAGTCCATGTGCTCAAAGTGTGGAATGTAGTTCATGGCCCAGATTGAGTGTTCTGCAAGTGCTTCTTACCAGCTGGCACCTGAAATTTTGTAACTTAATAACAGTGAATCTACCTGTCTCCTACACTAAGTTGTAAATTTCTTGAGCTCTGGGATTTGATCTTAGTCATCTTTGAATTCTCAGCCCACCTATTGCAGTGTTAGTTACATAGGTGCTCATGAACGTTTAATGAATGAGTAAATATATTTGAAGCCTTCTAGGTCAGAAGGGAGAATCCTCTTCCAGTATTCTCTGCCACTGATGGTTTATCCCGGTTCGGGAGGACTGAAGTGTTCCATGGATGTCACTCTGAGACAGAAGAGATAGCGTATCTCAGTGACATTCACCCTCATGTTTACCTTGCACTACTTGAATAACCTCTCACTAACTCAAAAGGTTAAAATTCCTTCCTCTTTTGATGTGATCCCTGAATGGCAAATACTGATGGGGTTTTCCCCCTTCCCCTTGGGTTTCTAATGAAGCAGAAGCCAACGTGACTGTTTTATGTGCCTATTTGTCTGCACTAATGGTGTCATCAGAGACAGGCACACGTCTCCAAAGAGTGTTTGCTTGAGAACTGGTGCAGAACGGCACAGGCAAGGTGCACAGTGTGTAGAAGCACACCCACAAGGCGCCCCTTTGTCTTGTGATTATAGAGATGATGTTGGTGCCAAGAGTGTGTGTCATATCCTCTTCACACAGGTTCATTTTTGGACTACACGTGATGTTTACCAACTGTGCTTCCAGTCATTCATTCAACAAATTGGTACTGAGAATCTACCATGTGGTCAGAACAACCACGGAGCACAACTCCGCGGGCATCCTTCATACCATGATCTATGAATGGTGATACACCTCCTGGGGGCTGAGCCACCCGCCATGGTAGCCTTCTAAGGGACAGTGCTACAGATGCAGAAAAGAATAAGATACAGCCTCCTTCTCTCAAGAAGCTCAGAGTCCAGTAGGACAGTGATACTCATAAGCATATACATTACCAATCCTGTGGCAAGAGTAAAACAGAAGCTCATTCAGGGCAGACAGGTATTCCAAAGGAATGCATAACCCTCTCTGGGAGGGTCAGGGAAGATGGCCTGAAGTCTGATTTGGGTTTTAAAAGATGCATAGGAGTCCATTACGCAGATTAGAACAGGAGAGCTGGGAGAGGGGATTGCACAGTTCCAAGAGGATAACAGAGCATGGATGAGAATATTTAGACATGAAAGATAATGGCCTTTTAGGGTGCAATAAGCCATGAATGGATTATTTAAGCCTTAGTATTGAAGGTGCATATGGTGGGGCATGAAGCTGGAGAGGATGGCAGGTGTCAGGTCTTCAAGGACCTTGAAAATCATGGTAAGAAGCTAAGACTTAACACTGGCTGATACGGAAGTCTGATGAGGTGGGAAGTAGATGGGATGACAAGGATGTTTTGTAATTATGTGTCCATTTTCAAACAATTTTGCGCCAATTATCTCCTTAGCTCTGCCATGGTTTAGGTCTAGACCAGACATGACCCAGTTTCCTGGAGGGGAATGAGGGAAGACCCTAAAAGGAAACCAGGATCCTACCCCTGGTATCTGGCAGGTACTGGAGACGCAGTATTGCCTGTCCGGTCTGGCAGATGGATGTGCTATCCCACTGGCAGGCTGGCAAATAGATGGCAACCCAAATCAACCATCAGTGTTTCATATCTGATAGTGGATAATTCTCCATGCAAGCAGAGCACAGACCTGGGAAATGCAGATCCCACATAACTCAGTCTAGGCCAATGGTTAGCATTTAGGAGCCCTAGGAGCTCTTTATCCTCCCTTTCAAAACCCTCCTTGTCCTTTATTTTCATTTTATAATTTTTTTGCCCTTGTATCTTTCCAGCTAGACAACATCTCTTTAAAGCAAGGACCACGTTTATCTTATTGACTACCATGTCCCCAGTTGCCTGACACCTGGAGGTTGCTCATTAGACATTAACATGGTAAACTGAATAATAGCCCCCCAATATCCACATCTGAATCCCAAAACCTATGAATATGTTACCCTACATGGCAAAAAAGACTTCACAGATGTGGTTAAGGGTTTTCAGACGGTGAGATTATTCTGGATTATCCAGGTAAACCCAAAATTATCGGCCTGGTCCTTATAAGCAGGAGGATCAGAATTAAAGAAAGAGAAGGGACAGCGGAAATGGAGGTTAGGGTGATGATACACTTTGAAGATGAAGGGGGACTGTGAGCAAAGAATGCAGATGGCCTCTAGAAACACAGCAGACCAGGAACTAGATTCTCCCTTAGAGCCGCCAGAAGGAACACAGCTCTACGAAAACTTACTTTTAGCCCAAAAGATCCATTTCACATTTCTAACCTCCAGGGGCATAAAATAACTTTTGTTATTTTATTTCAGCCGTACAGTTTGTGATGACTTGTTATGATAGCCAGAGGAGGGGAATTCACTAAATGGTTAAGGACGATTCTGAGTTTGGTGATGGGGCAAATCAGAGGAGCAGCATGATCAGAATCAGGCTCCAGACCTACAGGAGTATGAATAATAACATAAAAATGCATCTTTACGGTTTGGAGTGTCTTTCTACATATATTACTCGGGGAATATCAAGCTTCAAGATATCTATGATGCACACAAAGGCAAGTGGTCATGCAGCACACATCCCAGACCTGCTGAAACACCATTCATTGGGGAAAACCTCATGGGGACAGGAGCAGCGGCCGATGGACAGCCTCTCACCTTAAACTGCACTGAAGGTCAGCACATGTCTCTCACTCAGAGGACATACCTCAAACTATGTTTTGTTTTGTTTGATTTGATTTGATTGTGGTAAGAAATTTAAGATGAGATCTACCCTCATAAGAGATTGTTAAGTGTACCATACAGTATTGTTATCAATAGGCACAATGTTGTAGAGCAGATCCCTGGAACCTACTCATCACTGAAATTTTGTACCTGTTGAATAGCAACTCTCCATTTCCTCCTTGCCCAGCCCAGCAGCCACCGTTCTGCTGTCTGCATCTGTGAGTTTGCCTAGTTTAGATAACCGCATATAAGCGCAGTCACGTAATATTTGTCCTTCTGTCATGGGCTTATTTCACTTAGCATGATGTCCTCAAGTGTCAAGTTGTTGCCTATGGAAGGATTTCCTTCGTTTTAAGGCTGACTAATATTCCATTGTATGCATATACCACGTTTTTTAATCTGTTCATCCATCAGTGGACATTGTTTCTACATTTTGGCTATGGTGATTAGTGGCACATGGAATGCAGGAACTCTAGTATCTCTTTGATATCCTGCCTTCAATTCTTTTGGATAAATAAGGTAGTTCCCGTTTTAAATTTTTGAGACAACTTCCATAGTGGCTGCACCACTCTGAATTCCCACCAACAGTACCCAAAGATTCCAATTTCTCTAAGCCTCTGTTTTGTTGTGTTTAGTTCTGTTTTTATAGTAGCCATCCTCTCAGGTGTGAGGCGACATCTCATTGTGGCTTTGATTTGCATTACCCCGATGGGTCTTATAGTTCTCCGACTGAGGAAGCACAACCTATCTGCTGGTGTCAGGGGCTGGAACACAGTAACCACATCACATTTGCAACTGTGGCTGGAGGGAGCCCCAGTTCTTCTCGTGTTGTCGTTGGGAGCCTCCAGTGGCCGACCGAAATTGAATGGTTAGGCTCCTAGCTATGACTGGTTTCCAAGGAACTTAGCTCCTTTTCTGAGAGGCCAACCTGCAAGGCATCAGTCTTGGACAATTCACATTTACCTCTCAAACAAGGAGAAGGCTAATGCTAGGAGATCATCTACTACAATGTCACTCAAGGTGTGTCTGGAGATTGTCAGAATCTCCCAAGGTGTTTGCCAAAAAAGGCATATTTCAGGACTGCACCCCAGTGCTCTTTAATCAGAAGTGCTGGGATGGTGTGTAGGAAAAAGCAATTTCAATCACTACCCCCACCCCACCAGTGCATTGTCATGTGTGCTAAAATTTGAAAACTACCTATCAAATCCAAAATGAGAATTGAACAATGGGGAAACTAAGGCCTACGGAAAGGAAGGAACTTTCACAAGGTCACACAGAGTCGGTGACAGAATATTTTGGTCCCTGACCCCATGAATTCAACAGTATAATTTGGGAAAACCAACCATATCCATAAGAACATATATATGTCAGCAATATATATGTGTGTGTGTCTATATATATATACACACACACACACACACACACATATATATATGTCAGCAAATTTATGGAGTGCCCAACAGTTCCCTGAGCATATTGACAACCAAGATTAGATTTAATTATCACAGCAACCCTAAAAGATAGATCTTCTGATTTTGCACATTATTTTTTTCATGAAGAAACAGAGGTTTGTTGAGATGAAGTAATGACAGGTGGTCTGATTCCAAACCCATGGTTCTTTTATGCAGAGTGAAGATCTAAGAGGAAGCATTCAGCCAAATGCAAGTTTTCATGGTGCAAGCTTCAAGTATGTAAGTCAGAGGTCCTGGGTGGCAGGAAGGTGATGGGAGTTTTCCAGAGAGGGAGGGGTTACTTAGAGAAGGCATTTTAGCCAAGGAGGGTTTTTGAACTAGGTCTTGAAAGAAGTTTTAAGTTGGCTAAGAGGAGTCATAGATTTCAGGGTCTTTGCCATAATGAATCCTAAAAAGAGTGACACTAGGGTATTGAAAACATGATTGTAATGTTTCTGGGGGGAAAATTAACGGTCTAATCCTGCAGAGGATGGATATTGGTGATTCTGACTTATGTGCACACCACAGAGCTTCCCTAATCAGCTTTTCCTCTTAGTGCAGCTCAGGGCGAAGGCTGAGGGCTGAAAATAGTCCACTCCAAAATCTTTTGATTGCAAAGTGTTTCAAGAGAGAAGACGTGAGTGACAGACTAATAAAAACCAGGAACAGCTTACGTTTGTGTTTTCCCACAAACTCTCTTCCCCAAACTTCCCAACAGCCACGACAATAGCCCCCCTGGGGCTCCAGGTGCACCCCCTCTCCAGTCAGATAGTTCCTTCAGCATCTGTTGAGTGCCTACTAGGTGCCAGCTGCTGTGGTCACTCCAAACATCGTGTCCCCTCATCCTCACCTAAAGCTGTGAGGTAGGTGTAGACTAGGAAAACCTGGAATCCAAGCTTAGGAGTAAAAGTAACAGATTCAGCCAACCTTTTCCGGATGCCTCCTATATGCTTTTTCCATAGACGCAAGTGATTTGAACCCTCATAAAATGCTCCATTCATTAACCAGAGGTAATTAACCTCCTGTTGTACCTATGTGTCATATCAACAGTCAGCCATGGAGCTTAGATGTGGTAGTGATGTATTTGAACCAGATCTATCTGATTAGAAAATGATGTTTATTTCCACTATCCCAGGCTGCCTTTATAATAGGATTCCTAATCTTGGAGGCGTGAGGAGGAAAGTCCATGATCAATGACGCAGTTTATTTGCCACGTGGTAATTATAATAGAAGGTGGCACACGCTGTAACAAAGGTATCTACAAAGTGTTGCGGCTGCTCAGAGGAAGGAGAAAGGTTCGCTGAAGGGTGTTTGCACATGCCTTCCTAGGAGCACAGATAACCCTTCACAGCCCTTACCGGACCTCACATCTATGCTGTGTGTGTGTTTTTCTCTATTGCTGTACTGTGCTCACTTTTTTTTTAAAAGCATTGTTTGTAACTTGTAGTCACTGATTAACTTACTTGCTTATTGTTTTTCTGCTGCGATTGCATAAAAGCTCCACAGGGTCAGGAAGAATGTATCTGTCCTAGTCACTATTGTATCCTCAATGCTGGCACCAGTAGATGTTGGATGACTGTTGAATGAAGGAAAGAGTAAATGAACGGATGAAGGAAGGAATGAATCACCTTGATGAGTTAGTCTTCAGACCAACACCACAAGGTGGGCATTATTACCCCCTTTCATAGTGAATAAACATTGCTACCAAGATTAGATAGCGTAATAGGGGGCAGAGGAAGAGTCCACCCCAGCTGTTCTGTGTCTGCATCCCATCAGCACACATCTCACTAAATCAGACTAATCAAATCCTTAAAGTAAACTACAGCACACATCTCACTAAATCAAACTAATCAAATCCTTAAAGTAAACTACATCATTGATTATGGTTGGATAAATTCACCAACTTGAATTTATAGATTCTAGGGACTAAGGATTCACAGATGACTAACAAGAAGACTGGAGGTTAGAAAAGACAAGGGGACAAAGAGGTACAGAAAAGGGGGCTGAAACTTTCTACCTGTGGAAAACAGACCCTGTAAAGCAGAGATTCATAATAACAAAACATAGTAATAACTGATACTTATTGTGTGTTTAAAGCTTTACCTTCATTACAGAAAAGAAAATTTTATTCTCCAAGATTCTGGGGAAACGGGAACTCTACATTTGGGATAAATCTTCAGATGTGGAGCCTGAACCAGAAATAAAAGTTCCCACCTGCACAGCTGTACATTGGACAGAAAGAGAAGGGAAGTGATTGGCAGAATGAAGAGAAAGTACCAATAGGTGGTGGAAGCCTATGTTGGCGATATGACCCTTCCCCTGGATTTCCAAGCCATCAGTGAAACCTACTGACCTTACGATGTACTTAACATATGTGTATTTCTCATGCAATCCTGTGAAAAGGCAAACTCAACACGGAGCCAGCAGCCCAGGATTCTGGGAGGTCAGGGGAAAGTAAGTCCACTTTTGGAAGGAAGACTACAGAGTAGGTCTCACTTTATGAAAGTAACTATGCCAGTCTATCAGTGTGGTGGGCTTGAAGATGTACCTTCCAGATCTCCCTACAGGGAAGGGCAAGTTGTCCTGCTACTGGGACAGCCTGCAGCAGTCAGCCCCATTGGTGTCCCAAGGCCATGACCTGCCTGGGCAGCCCACATCCAAGGACTGATGGAGTCAAGAGTATAAAGACCAAACCATCTGGGCCCCAAGTGGACATCTCGAGAGCTCTTTGAGCTGCCTCCTCTGAGGTCATTTGAGCCTGTCCTTGAGGCTGCTTCACAGCTCAACCTCTCTCTGTCCATTTCTGCTTCCTTCCCTGCCCCTGTGCAGAAGTGTTGACTCTAAGAGGCTCTTCCTAAAAAGCATCCTGCATACTGACCTCTGTCTCAGGACCTGCTTCCTGGACACCCAGCAGAAACTTGGACTTCCACTGGCTATGGAATCGGTGAGATTTTAGGTAAATTTCAACCATACCTCTCAACATTTGTAAGTTAGACATTATTATTCCCATTTTCGAGGTGGGGACACTGAGACTTTGGGCAGTTACCTAACGCACCTGCAGTGACCATGTGCTGAATAGGAGGCCACATTTGGATGCTAGATCTGACCAAATACCAACCACCCCGTGAACACAGAGTGATAAAAGCGTGCACTCCTTTGTTCTCTTTTTTGTCCAACTTAGCTTCATAACCCTCCCTTCCTCTCACTCCTATGGCACGATTTTTTTTTGTTGTTTTTGCTTTGTTGGTTTTTTCTTCATTTTCTATGGCTCTCATTACATCCTGCCTCCCATCACGAATATTTATTCACAGTCTGTGTCCTGTAATGAACCATGTTCTTTTTGAGGACAAGAACTATGTTTGATTCATCTATCTATGCTTATAGATGAAAAAAATATATCCTAAATAAATGTGAACTGAATTAAAGTAATTTTACATTGATTTATCTCTAATTATGGACTGCAAGCCTTTGTCCTCATATTTTTGGTGGGGGGAGGAGTTACGGGAGACCCACTGATACTTTCGGAATTAGCCCCATTTTTCTTTGCTGGTGGATCCCTTGACGGAAAAGAGGGTGAAGACAGTAAGTGCATTCTTTGGGCCTTTGAGACCGAAGACCCAAGGGAGTTATAAAAAAAAAAGAGAGAGAGAGAGACAAAAGCAAATATTACTTAGGACTTTGACAACAAAAATTTAAATTAAGAAATTAAATGGAGGAAAAGAAATTAAATGACGCAGGAGTTCCTACCAATAGATTTCAGAGCTGTAAAACAACATCTCTTGCTCTTGTTCCTCTGCAAACAATTCCAAGTGTAAATGTATTTTTGGCACAAATGGCTCTGTCCTAAGATCCTTGATTGTAATTATAATAATGGGTTTCTGAAAGCCTGCAAGTGGTTCTGGGAATGATAATAAGGGTTGAGAAAAGACATGTTGTTTATGTGGTGAGTGTTTGTGGAATATTAATTGAGGGTGGGGAGAAAAGCTCATGCTATGCTTTCCCCAAACTCCAAAATATACAATTACACCCAAGCAGCCCCTCGCTGCCTCCCTCCTCTGCAGACGCACACACCATCAATTCCGTTACCCCGCAAACTGTGGACTGGGGCAGAGCGGGGGAAGCGCGCGTCCTTGGGGTTTTCCCTTGCTGAGGCGCTCATCTCTTAGAACAACTCTTAGCCTTTTCATCAGAAAGAGGAGCCGCCTGACTGTGAGGCACGTGGGTCCCAGCCCTGCTCTGGCCCTGACCTGCTCTTAGTCCTGGTGGGGTACTCAGTGTTCCCGAGCCACTTTCCTTCAGCCACAAGGCAGAAATGATGTTCCAGCCCTCTTGCAAAATCTCACAGCCCTGGTGTGGGCTGTTTAAAGGACAGCAAACTGCCTTTTCTTCCTTTGTAAGCTCCCTAAGAACACAGAACCTCTCTGATCCATTGTTAATTGTGGTCAAACACACATAACATAAATTTAATATTTTAACCATTTTAGAGTGTACAATTCAGCAGCATTAAGTCCTTTCAGAGTGCTATCAGATTCCAGAATTTTCTCATCATCCAAAAGGAAACCCATACCCATTAAATAGTCACTTTCTGTTCCTCTTTCTGCCAGTCCCAGACAGAGCCACCGTTTTTTAACTGCGACACTGTCTACTCCTATCTTGCACGTAGTAGGTCCTGATGAATGTTTAAAGTCCAATAACTGACCATTAATTAATCATTAATATCTGTTCTGCCTATTTCAATGGTTTTTACTCTAAGATGATTATTGGAAATTATTTTAAATAATTAATAGGGAGGATCGCAGAATTGATAACTGTCATTTACCAAGTGTGTACTGGACTAGAAGTCATCTATTTCATATTAGCAAAAGCATGCAACATTTGTCCTCTTGTATCTAGCTTCTTTCACCTAGCATAATGTTTTCAAGTTGCATACATATCGTAACATGTGTATCAGAATTATATTCCTATTTAAGGCTGAATAATATAGTATGTATATGCCACATTTTGTTTATACATTCATTCATCGTTTGGTGGACATTTGGGTTGCTTCCCCCTTTGGGCTATTATGAATAATGCCCTTATGGACATTACAGGCTTTTGCATGGACAGATGATTTCATTTCTCTTGAGTATAAATGTAGAGGTGGAATTGCTAGGTCAAACGGTAACTCTACGTGTTTTGAGTAAGTGCCAGACTGTCTTCCACACTAACTCTACCATTTCACTCTCACCAGCAATATACAACGGTTCCAATTTCTCCACATCCTCACCAACATTTGATATTTTCCGGGGTTAGTTGGTTTGTTACAGCCACCCTCGTTTCTTTTCCTGTACTTACTAGCCACTTGAATATCTTCTTTAAAGAAATGTCTATTCAAGTTCTTTACCCATTAAATGTTTTTTCTCTTTTTGTTGTTGAGTTTTAGGAGTTCTTTATATATTCTGAACACTAAACTTTTATCATGATTTGCAAGTATTTTTTCCCATTCCTTTTACAAAAATGAGAGCTAGCAAAACCATTTTGTTTACTCTTCGCTTGAGCTTTGTCATCCCTTGGCTGGGTGAGCTGGACTGCCCCAATCCTACAGATAGGAAATGGAGATTCACAGAGCGAAGTGACTCAGTCAGGATTACTCAGCTGGGAACAGACTCAGGGAAAAAAAACCATTCTTCTCCATCTACTGCATCAGTTTTCTCCTGGTGACCACTGGATGGTTCTGGGTCACTGGGAACTCAATGGTCTCACCCAGGACCCTGATGTCCACTCTAGGGAATTCAAATGCCTTGCCTCTGAAAGCCCATTCTGAGTGGAGGAGAGAGAACTCTCTGCAAACGCCGTCTTAGGGTGTAAGTTGCCAGCTCATTCATTCCCATAGACACTTTTCTGACTGTAGTCCCCCTCAACTCCTTTGTCAGCTAAACCCTCTCCTTGGAGGGATCATATTTTTTATTCAGCAACTCTTTCTCTCACTCACACCATTTCTGTCCGTTTCCAAGACAAAGCTGCAAATACGCATTAACAGGCTTTACATTCTGCCATCAGCTCCAACTCAGTACCATTATATGATTAAAGAATAGCTATTTATGACTCATAACCAAGCCATCCTTTCTCACACATGCTTATGTTAAATGATATAGAAGAATTAATGCACATCAGTAGATTATAACACCACTTACCGAGCACTTAATAGAGGCACACAACACTTTCTGTTCACTATCTCACTTAATCTTCTTTTTGCCCATGTCATCATCCCCAGATGATTTTAGGTTTCCTGATGGCAAGATTGGAGACTGGCCCTGCCCAGAACCTGGCACATAGTAACCACTCATAGTACGGATGTATTCCAGAGCAGCCGGCATTCAGTAAACCCCTGCCATGTTCAGGTTCTTTTAACCAACTCACTGCCAGCCCCACAGGCCTTGGGATGAGTATTATTATTTTGGTTTTTCCAGAAGAGGAACCCAGGCTCAAACATTTAATCACTTACCCAGGTTTCCCAAGCTGGTAAGTCAAAAAGCCAAATGCTATATACATTCTCAGGCTCTGAAGGTAGAGACCTTTCCACTACCATGAAAGAATGAAATAAAATAAGTGTTGAGTCTAGTTTACAACCTCAAAGTGCTTGCCTCTAGTTAATAAATCAGACCAACGCTCCAGGAGAGGGTATTCCAGTCTTTGGTGACAGCAAAAATCATGGCTACTGGCAGTCACAGGAAGGGAAACATACCTGGTGAATAGAAAAAGTTATATGAAGAACATGGAGAATTCACTCAGGTCTCAAAGGCCTAGTAGGATTTAAGTGGCAAACTGGACAAGGGGTGACTGCACGTATAAAGATACAGAGGCAGGCCCATGGGGAGCAGAATGGCAGGGGGCTTTGAATGCCAGAGTACAGAGAGGCAGCACCACAAGGGTCCTGAGCTAAGCAGAGCCGTGATGGAGAGCAGGTTTAACAAGGGGACTCTGAATACAGAACGCACAAGGACTTTGTACAGGGAAGCCAGCGCTTGCACCGGGCTCGATTCACACCAGGCACTTAGTGTGTGTAACTCAGTGACCTGATGAATAACGGGCAAAAAATCAAGTGAGTGAGAGAGACAACAGAGTGTGGGGGTACCACCAGCTTTGAGTTGTGAATCCTGGCTGAGTGCCGCTGGGAGAGTTAGCCAGGCTCGGAAGTGCACTGCATGAAGCGGGTGAGGGGAAAGGACAGTGCCACCGCCTTCTTCCTTTCTTTTCATCCTCTGGCTTTTCCCCATACCCCAGGGCAGTCCAACGAGCTTCAGGTTTCCTGGCAGGCAATGAAAACAGGGGCAAGGAGGCACGGAGGTGGTCTCTCACAAAGCAACGCGTCACCTAACCACAAGGCTGCACTCCAGTGACACACTTTGCTGTTACTTTCCTGCCCGACATAGACACCATGCAGGATAGTGTGTGTTCCAGGAGGGTGTGATGGAACAGTAACACTACCAACAGTGGCTAAAATAAGATGTGAGAGATGCAAGGCTCCTACCAATGTGAGCAGCAGCCCTCTGATGAACACTTTGTTGACTTATTTGCATCAAAAATCACACTAAACATGGCATTAGAGGGCAGAGCTGCAGCTTCCCTTCTCCTGCATTTGGCTTTTAAATGGTGCAAAAATCCTATAATTCAGCAACTATCAGGGACGCAAAATCTGATACTGGTTTTCTCAGTGAATATAGGTCTGTTTTTACCCTGTGGGCTTCTAACTACCAGATTAAAGCAGATAATGCTCTTAATACCAAGCACACAGGAGACACTTTACATTACAGGCCTGTTCAGACTGGTTTCCGTTGCCCTTAACGTGCAGACCAGCCCTTGTTCTCCTCAGCTCCCATCGCCCATCTGCTGGGCTGAGATGTCATCCATGACATCTTGAGTTTGGGAAGCTACCCCTTATCCTGAGTTTGGGAAGCTACCCTCTGCTAACCAGCTTCTCTCATGCTGCCATACATTGATTCATCTGAAAGCCAGCCTTTATTTCTTCTCTCCCTCCATCTTTTCATCCTTCCACCCAGCCTTCTATTCTTCCATCCTTCTCAGGACAAAGTATCTTCCAGGTGCCATTGAAAGTGCTGGGCCCGGAGCTACAACAGTTACCAAGTTACCAAGACAGGCAGGCCCACAGCTGCCCCATGCAAGACTCCCCTGGACCCCTTGCCTGCTGTGAACTGAGTTCTGCCTGGAGGCCTGTTCCTCCTTCAGTGACCTCCGGCTCCTGTAGCCTTAATGATGCCTGACTTCATCTCAGACTAGAATGATCGACTGGAAAGAACACAGGCCACTTAGTAGCTAGGGCTTTTGAGCAAGTTTTTTCCCTTGCGGAAGTCCCCGTCTCTTCCTTGTTAAACAGGGAATGAAAAGAGTGAATATCTCAGATGCTGGGGGGAAAGAAATGAGTGCCTGGTTCCAGGTAGGTATCAATTAACTAGTCTACTATCAATGTCAACATCATCATCTGTAAAATAATACTGGTAGCTTCCTCTTGTTAAGATCGTTGTGCTCACAAAATCTCAACAGCTACCCCTGGCTTTCAGAATAATCATCCAATTCTTTCCAGGGCCCAGGAGGCTTTGCAGGATCTCAGCCCTGTTGGTCTGACCAGCGTCATCTCCCAACACACTTCCCTTCATTCCTGCAGGCCTGTCACGCTGACCTGCTTTCCTTCCGTCCTGTCAGCTCCCGAGGCGTCAGTGCTGCCCACCAAGTTATTTCCGGTCCTCCCTCTTCACAGTAACTTGCAAAGTTTCCAGTGATGTGACCTCCGTCAGCCTGGGTAGGAATGATTTGAAACAGAACCCTTTTGCTACCTATTGCTGGACATGTAGTACAAGTAAGAAACGCAGCTCCATTCTGTTCAACTTCTAATATTCGGAGCTCCTTATTACTGCAACAACAGCTAACCTAAGCTGACTAAGAGCCTAACCACCCTCCCTCTGGCCCCAGGCTCTTTACTCAGGCTGGCCCCTCTGTCTGGAAGTCTTTTCCTTCTCCATGTAAATAACTCCTTCAAATTTCAAAACCCAAGCATTTCTTCAGGGAAGTGTTCCCTAATTATGTCATTCTCCCCTATCAGAGGCTCTCATTTTATCAAGCATCTCTCCTGTACAGCTCTTCTCCAAGTGGCAATTTTGCCTTTATTTATTTGATGATTTTATTGATTTCCATCTCCCCCACCAGACTGTAAATTTCAGGGGAGCAGTTTCCAGACCTGTTATGGGGCATCATCTTGTCCTCAGCACAGATCAGAGTGCCTGGCACATTGCAGGCCCTAAATAAATATTTGTTGAATGATTGAAGAAAAGAGGGAAGGGAGGGGTGGAAGGAAGGAGGGAAGATGTCTGGGACAAATGCTCTTTGCCCTCAGTTTCCAACCCAGTCCCATCTAGCTACAGTTGTTGATGCAAAACTGCACAGTTGATGCAAAAGGAATCAGGACATTTTGTCTGCCTTCGGTCATTTGCCCTCTGAAGAAATGCAGAGAAGTTAATAGAGCCTAGGCTGTGGTCATACCTTGGAACCTACTTCCAGCCAGCCAATGTCTGCAGATCACTCAGCTCAGCCCTTGTCACCTTGTGCCTAGGTGGGGCCAGACAGAATGCCCACAGCCCCCTCCTGTACCAGGGTCGGCCCAGGCCCTGGGTGCCTCAGGATCTTCAGGAGCTGCAGCCTGGCATTGCTGCACTCTCCCTTTGTGAGCACAGTGGTCTTCCCTCCTCTCCATAAGTCAGATTTATAGAACACAGTGCATTTCAGAAGCTTGGGGACACCTCTAGGGCCTCACAGTTCAATGGAGCTCGTTATGGAAATCAGCAAAATGCTGAGGAGCGAGAGAGTGTGAACTGTTTACCACCCCCTTCCACCAGAGACACACAGACCTCACTAATGGGAGCTCATTTGTGACCTCACTCAGTCACTCAACCCTCTTTATTCGCTACTGTGACTAATCTGCAGGGAGAGAGGCACATGTTTGCATGAAAGAGCTCCCAAAGGAGCTCCTGGTGCTTGGCGAAGGGGGGCAGGAACAGGCAAAGGGGGGCCAGGCCTGGGGCCTCAGAGCCAGCCAGGCTCAAATGCCCCTACCCACTCATAGGAGAAGAAGCTACTTCCTGCCTCCCAGGGCAGTAGGTCCGCTGGCCAGACAACTTTTTAAAGGCCAACAGAGGTAACAGTGGCATTCAAACTGACAGCCCACTGGGAGCAAAACACTACAGTTTACAAGGCACTTTCACTTTCATTAACTTGTCAGAGCCTCACATATCTTACCAGGTGGGTGTATTGCTAAACACCTCCATTTGCCAGCTGAGGAAACTGGCTGGCGAGGAAAGTGGCCTGCTCAGATTATAATTGGTTAATTGTGGTTTTCTCAGTGCAAATACAATGTGTTTTCCACTTCACTAAAGCACCTTAAGTGGGGGTTATTAGAAATACATTAATGGAGTTCAGCATACCCTTGAACTTCTTGAATTGAATGCAAATTTTATATATGTTCATGTATGAGTATTGTTTTATTTTGTTTCCCTGGGCAACAAATTCAGTGTTTTTTACAGGCTTCTCAGGTGATTTGACATCCCTAAGAAGTTAAAAGCCACCAGGGTACTGGACACACTGAGGGCATGGAATTCTTACCTAATGGTCCAAGGAGGTCCATAGACTGTACATCTTTGTCTATCCACCCATTTTCCCAAAGAAGGAATGTTAAGGTGAGTGACATTTGGTCTCCAAGTTCCATGACTTCCCATCCCTCGTTGTTGCCCTCCAAAAATGGCCTGTGTAATGCCCGCCCAGAAGCCTAGTCCCCTGCAGCCAGGCTGTTTCTACAGCAGTCCTAGCCATAGGGACCGCCGGCTCCTACCCCATGTCATAGCAGTCTGCAGTCAGCAGCCAGACTCAGCACAGGGCTTCCTCCTGCACGGGGCAGAGCTGGGCGAGCCAAAGGACGTGAGCAGTGTGAGGACTCAACTAAGTCTCTCTTTAATAATCTGGTATTTTTGCATTCATTTTGATTTAATAAAAATACTGAAT
This sequence comes from Smutsia gigantea, assembly GCA_032199065.1. Classification (NCBI taxonomy): domain Eukaryota; kingdom Metazoa; phylum Chordata; class Mammalia; order Pholidota; family Manidae; genus Smutsia; species Smutsia gigantea. The sequence continues at coordinate 221,054 of JAVSCE010019855.1, forward strand.
TAAATAGTATTTATCATAATTACTGAGTGTCTTGGTGACCCCTTCAATTTTGCTCCTGAGGTGAGCGCCTCCCTTGCCTCACCCTGGTCTAGAGTCCAGAGAATGCTGCATCCTTCTAAGTCGAGGCTTGGTCCAGACCTTACACCCACTGTGCTCACATGCTCCTGTGTGTCACTTGGAGGACCTTGAAGAACCCCTCAGTTCAACTCTCCTAATTGCAAAGCCTGTGTCTTGATTAAAGAGCCAAGGTCTAGGGATAAGAAGGACCCAGGTTTGAATCCTGGCTCTGCTATGAAACCTTGAGGGGAGTCACTTAACTTTTCTGAGCTTCTGTGTTCATCTCTGAAAGGTAAAGCTGATTCTGATAGCCACTGTCATGTGAACCAGATGGTATGGTTTTCAGACCATGAAAATAAACCATGCAGCAATCCAGAATCTAAACGAGAACCAGGCATGTGCCTAATTGTCCTCATTGCTCTCCTTGAATCTGGACAAGAAGGTGAGGACCCGAAGCCTTCCCATCCGTCCACATGCTTTGGCTTTGGCGGCACATGGCCCTGGGGTTGGATCTTGCCACTTCTACCTACTGGCTGTGACCCCTTGGGAAAGTATCTTGACCTCTCTGAACTTTGATGTTGGTGTTTAGAAATGAGAATGATAATACCTAGTGCTAAAGCTGTTATGAGAAAGCAGCATGTTCAAACTCATGGGCCTGGCTGTATTAGGATTCTCAGGCTGCTAAAACCAGACATCACAGACTGGTTTGAACTATGGACATTTGTTTCTCACAGTTCTGGAAGTTGGAGTCTGAGATCAGGGGCTCACATGGTCAGGCGTGGGGAGAGCCCGCTTTCGGGCTGGCAGACCGCTGCCTTGCGCCTGTACCCTCACATGGTGGGGAGAGAGGGAGCTCTCTTGTGTCTCTTCTGACAAGGACACGAATCCTGTGGGATCGGGACCTCACTCATTTGACCTCATTTACTCTTAATTACTTCCTTAAAGGCCCCACTTCCACATACAACCACAACAGGAGTCAGGGCTTCACATGAACTTCAGCAGGACACAAACATTCAGCCCATATACTGATGAAGAGTTAACACACAAGCATTCAATAAATATGAAGACAAAATAATAATTATTAAAGGTGAAGAAACTGAGGCAAGGCGAAAGACATGCCCAAGGACACACAGCATGCTGGCAGCAGAGCCAAAACTCAAACCCACATCCTTGGCTGAGTCCAGAGGACTCGGTTCACACGGAGACGCTCTGCCTTGGATCCCCCAAGGTCAGCCCAGAGACTGAAAGTATTTGAGCAGCAGAAAAACTACAGCACAATTCCCGGTGGCACCAGGTTGCCCCCGGTGATTCCAGAAGACCTCTACTCTAGGTGGACCCTCTTGCTCATTCTGCCATCAGATAAGCCCCCCAGCCATGTCAAGACTTCCTTCCCAGCAGGAATAAGGCATCTGATCTCGCTGGCGTGGGGAGCCCAGCTGCGTGGCCAAGTCCGTGCATGTATGAGTGGGCTGTGTGTCTGACCCAAGGCTGGTTATAAACTGCCTCTTACCAGGGTCTTTACAGCAGACTCCTGCATTTCCCAGAATAATCTCACTCATTAGGATGCCGGCAGACTTTTCAAGCCAGCTCATTTTTCTTCCCTTTGTCTCAAATTCCAATACCTTGCCCTTTTCAGAGATTTCCGAGAGAGTAGTTCACAGCGACCATTTTGTGGGGAGAGAGGGGGATGGAAATGTCCCCAGAGGGTGAGCAGTATCTCAGCCTTAGTTTTAAAAAAGGGGAAAAAAAACAGATGAACGGAAGAGCTTTGTCTGCTAAATCTCCCCACTTTGGAATCAAATGTTATTTAAAATTCAGGACAAATTCTCAGCTCTCTTACTGTCACATTCCACACGAGCAGAGAGGTGAGAGGGAGATGAGAACAGCAGTAGGCGTTCGTCATTAAATGACCAGTAAGTGAGCACCTACTGTGCGCAGGATCCTGTGCTAGGTGCCAGGGATACCATGGTGGGCAAAATGGATGCTGTGTCTCCCCTTGAGCTAGTCTAATAGAGACAGACGGGACCCGATAACCACCAACATGGATAATGATAACCTGGAGCTCTTGCTCCAGAGGAAAAGTATGTGGTCCTAGGAGAACTCTAACTAGGACTGGACTCAGTAGGGCGTCAGGGGGATCCCCCAAGGAGGCGACATGAGTTCTGGATAAAGGATGAGGAGTAGGGGTCTTCCAGGATGAAGGAACAGCATGAGCAAAGCCCTGGGGCCAGAGGCACACCAGTGCTTGAAGCGCTGGAAGGACGCCAGTGCTCCTGGATCCCCAGAGAAGGCTGGGGAGTAGGGGGTGAGCCTGGCACTGCAGGCAAGATGAGGTCATGCAGGGGCTTGCTGCTGTGATAGAGCTTTTGGTCTTTATGCTCAGAACAATGGGGAGCCACCAAAGAGGAAGAGCGACATAGGAGGTTTGTTGTTTGTAAAAGCTGCTCTGACCATTGAGTAGGGAATAGACTGCATTAGAACGAGGGAAAGAGGGAGTCAGACAAAAGGCGATGGCAGGTTGGGCCCCAGTGGACGTGGTGGTGACAATAAAGGGAAGTGACAGAATCTAGTGATTATCCTAATGATGTCATCAGTACAACTGCAAAAGCGGGCACAGATTCTTCCCCTCCATGTATCCACACATACTGGGATGCCCCTATCACACAGATGCTGGGTTTGGCCACAAGACTTTCTTTGGCCAGCAGGACAACAGAAAACATGATGCAAATAGATTTGAACAGCATCTGCACAGTGGGACTTGTAGTGGTGATGGGAACCAATGAAGGCTGCAAGGAGAGGCCATGGCACTCCCAGGGCCCCTCTGCGACCCATCTCCCCCTGAGGCCAGCTCTCAGCCCTCCTGATAGAGCAGTGTCACCTAGACGGAGTTTGGACCTGGCTTCTGATCCCAGATTTGATTCCATGCCATATGATGTTGGAAAATCACTTGCCCACTCTGGGTCTCCGTTTCCACCTCTATAAACTGAAACTGTAGGGCCAGATCAAAGGAATTTCTATATACCAAGTACTTATTATACATAAGGAGGTAGTTATCTCATAGACTCAGTGTGAGGATTGCATAGGCCAATGCGTTTAATATGATTAGCACAATGCCCGGTGCATAGCTAATGCCCAATGAACACTAGTCATGACTATTGCTGGTATCATTTCAGCTGATTGTCAGAGTAATCCACTGGGTGAGAGTCAACATCCAGGACTCTGGGCACAGACCTCCTGGACTTAAATTTCTCTCTGCCACTTTGCCATGTGACTTTGAGCAAGTCATTTAACCAGTCTGGGTTTCCTTGTCTATAAACTGTGGGTCCTAATGGTGCCTATCTTATTGGGTTTTTGTAAGGATTAAAAGAGATAATGCTTATAAAATGTTTAATTCCTGGAACCAGGCACCTACAAATAAATGTCAGCTATTATTAGGCCCTCCATTTTGCAGACAGCAAAGTCGAGGCTCAAGAAGCAGAGACACTTGCTCCAGGTAGCTCATCTAATAAATGGTAAGGCTGTGATTCAACCTGGGAAAATTCTAATTTCCTCTCCCTTGCTCCTGACTAGCCCTCCAGATGCCTCTGAAGCACTTTCCAACAGCTAGGATCCTGCTAAGAGCATTACTGTTTCTGACCGAAGTCATTCGAAAACTCCAGAATAAAAAATGACTTCTCCGGAAAAACTTTTTAATCCCCAGGGAGGCCAGATTAATGCAGGTTCCTGATATACAAACAAACCACATTTCTAAGTTGGTTTTACGAGAGGAAGCTCTAAATATCTATGATTCGAAGGTGGTAAATGGTAATGACAAGGTATTAAACTTTGTGGGGGAGTGACTGCCTCATATCCTCTCTGGAATGAGGCAAGGTGTAAATAAATGAATACCTAAGGACAGATGTAGCACGGAGAGCCTTGCACTGGATGAGAAAGCACTGGTTCCCATCCAAAGTCCATCATCAACCTGCTGTGTGCTCGAGCAGGACCCTTACCCTCTCTGCACCCACATTTCCCTATCGTCTGGTGACTTGTAATTTATGACCCTAATGGGGACATTTTTGAGAGTGAAAGACAACAGTATTAACAATTACACCGGGACCACAGAGGTAAACTTTGTTCTGAGAACCCTGAGATGTGGACACTCTACCTACTGTGACAGCCTTTCCTACTCTGATGTTTTATGACAAATTTTGTTGCTGAGAACTAGTCCTATTCAGTTATCAGAGATGCACTGGAGTGCTAGGACCCCGCAGAAGAGCCTATTCATTGAAATACAGTGGGGCATGGAGAAAGCTTGGCTGCATCTCTTTTGGGGAAAGCAGAACCATGATAGATAAATGAAAACAAAAAAGAGGAAGAGACATTGTATGGTAGCTCCTCAAATCTCCATGTGCCCTCTTGAGCTGATCATGGGGCAAAGCCTGCCATTCCTCTTCATCCATCAGGCGAACATAACAGAGCAAAAGGTGACATGAGTGCAGCAGAACAGGAACTCACTGACCTGCCCTGTCACTGTCCCAGGTGAAGTGTCTTGACATAGCTAACCTCATCATATTTGATGCCCTGTACCTTCCAGACTTTTCTTGGCCCACTGGTCTATCAGACATGACTTGGATCTTAATCCTTAGCTACCCAGATTGGCAGTCTACACAGGCCAAGTTGATGGGATAATGACTCAGCTGTCTGCTTGACTCTCGGGATCTGGTTGCAGGGAAAAGCCTGGAAAGATCTATTTCCAAACATACCTACCATCTGCTGGACTTGAATGTGAGCTGCTTGCTGAGAAGCCAATGGTTCTACCTGGAGACCCTAATTATCAAAACAGGCTGGAGCTTGGTCACCTCGAAGATACCTTCTTGAGGAGATTTCTGTTCCTTGACTGTGGTACAAGGAGCCTCTTATACTTAGCACTAACTCAGAAGAACAAGGCGCTCTCAACCAGAAACGCTTCATCTCTTGCTAGGATTCTGCTCTGGAATTTGATGGAATCATTCTTTAATATAGCTGCATTTCTACCCCACATCAGAGATGATTGAAAGCAGGGGGAAATACTCCTATGAGAAATGGGGGTTTTCAGTCAAGCAAACAGAAATCTGAAGGGTGATTTGATTAGAGTAGCAGCTTGTCTAGCAAATGGAGCAATGAATTCCCAGACTCCGTGAAATGCTGGGGAAGATAGCAAACCTGAGTCTCTCTCTTAATCCATCTCACTAGACTTCTGGGTGGTTCTGTGGGATAATGGGCACCAAGTACCCAGGAACTACAAAGTGCCAGCTCATATGCAAATGATGAGTATCTTTCAGGATGGAAAGTGTTTCTTTAAAGATTGCCATTGATCAATTATTCTCTTCGCTCATACACGACTGACAAGGCTCTTAAATCCCACACTCTGCATACGTTGATGGTTTTAGATTGCATTTCTTTCCAGTATAGGATATCCCTACAGCAGTTCTGCCTCCCTCAGAAGGAGGGCTGGATCCCTGGGGGTAAGGCACTGACGAAGCTTCAAACCTAAATTGGGGGCCCAATTAGGGATGTGGAGGAAGTGTCAAGGTCTTACGTAAAACAGGATTTGGAGCACAGAGCTGCCACTCTTATGTACATGTGACATGGAGCAAAAATATGTTTTGGGGGAGAGAGATCCTTTGTTTCTTCTTTCACTCACTTTTCTTAACTGAAAGGAAATGATGGTTAGTTCTTGCTTGTTCCTTGAGGGTCAAATCTGTGCCAAATCCATCTCTTCATGAATGTTCTGAACCCAGTCCTAAACCCATGCCCTGCAAGAGAGGCTGTCCTTATACTTTGCCTAAATCCAACACAGAATATCAGAGAAAGTATGGGGACTGCCTTCCCTGTTCCCCACTCCTCTCCCCAGGCATCCAGATGGGTGCCACGGCTGTTGGCACCTCCAGCAATGCAAGGAGAAAGGCAATAAATTGTCTATGTTTGGTCGCTGCCTCTGGGTGGGGAGGGACTGTGAAGTTACCATGAGTGACAGCAGCCTGCAGAAGTTAAAAAATTGTTCTCCCTGCAGACATCAGGAGATTTATCCTGCTCTCCTCTTCTGCCCTTGATTAGCAACTTCACTCTCTCTCAGGCTGAACACCGTTGAACAAGTTGCTTTGCTTCTCTGAACCTAGCTACAGCTCCAGTAAAATAGGGATCCTATTTCTTGTCCCAGAAGCTGCTGTGAGGAACAGATGAGATCATGTATGAGGTGCCTAGCTTCATGCCTGTCACATTTTAAAGACACAATATAGACTAGCTGCTATTAACTTCTTCATCAGCAGCTGATGAAAGGGTAGATAAGGGATTAGGTAAAATAATGTATGTAAAGTACTTCATAGAGTGTCTGGCATCTAATGAGTGTTCCAGAAGTGTTGCCTATTATTAGTGGGGATAAAGACATGTACATTACAAAAATAATAATAATACAAAGTAGAAAAGGATTAAGCAGAAGAATACAAGGAGTTCTCAGCTAGATCAAAGGAGAAAGAGACAGCTGCTTCCAGCTGAGCAAACAGGGTCAGTGATTCCCCAACTTCCCTGATGATAAGGCCAACCTGGGAGTCTTGTTAAATATAAGTGCATCAGCTATAGCCCATTCTGGTCTGTAGGTAAGGAGCCAGGAAATGAACTGGGGAAGCTATGGGTTTAACAAGCAGCCCAGGATTTGAATCATGAAAGAAATTTGGAAAACTCTGTAGTGAATGAAATCTGGGCAGAGACTTGTCAACTAGGTGACAATAGTAATCTCCAGCCAGGCATTGTGCTCACACTTCACATCAATCCTCATAACATTCCCATCAGATAGAGAGGTATCACTAGACCCATTTTGCAGATAAGGAAAACTAAGACTCATGGAGATTAAAGGACTTGCTCAAAGTCACAAACTGAAAAGTGCCAGAGCCAGGATTCAAACCCAGTCCTGTCTAATTTCAATGTCTGTATGCTTTTCACTAAGCAACACTCTCTAGACATTCATATGTGTGCTGAGGGGATATAACAGTTGTAGAAACTGCCTGAGCAAAGGCTCAGAGGGGGAAGAGCTGAAGTTAGAGAAATGGCAATGATAACAGTGTAATAGTAGTGTAGCCTGGAGTATGCGGTTAGTGCAGGCGGTCATGGGAGAGAGGCAGAAAAGGTAAGTTGGCATGGATTGGTTGGGATTCAGATAAAGCTGCTGTTACAAAGATTCCCAAAGTGCAGCAGTTTTAAAAGATAGCAGCTTGTCTCTCCCTCACATGGTGATCCCTGGTGAATGTCCCAGGATGGCAGGAGGAGGAGAGGGGCAGCTCTGATGCACATGGTTACCCAAGGACCCAGGTTGCTGGATCTGCTCTGCTGCCCCCAACATGGGGCTTCCATCTCTAGTCCAAGGCAGCTTCCCCAGGTGTTGCCATTTCTAAGCCAGCAGGAAGTGGAGACATGGAGTCCAGGGAAGGAGGGTTTTCCTTTTAGGAAATAGCCAGAAATTTACTATAAATGAGAATGGCATTCACCTTACTTCCACTCACCCTCCACGGGCCTGAGCCTACCTGCAAGGGGAGCTGGGAATTGTCATTACATGGCCACACCTACCTGCAAGGGAAATTGGGAAATGTAGTGTTTAGCTGGGCAGCCATGTGCTCCCCTGAACTTGGCAGGAAGGGTGGTTGAAGGAAATTATTAAAGGGAAAGAGGTGTGAATGGGCACTGGGGATCTCCGTTAAAGGGCCAAAGAGGGTTGGAACACACCAAAAGCAGTTACATTGTGCTTAGTTCTGGACAGGAACTTTCTAAGTGCTTTATCTGTATTAATTCAGTTAATCCTCAGAACCAACCTGAATGCTAGGTCTAAGGACTTGCTCAAAGAAAAAGGCCTTTAACTGGCACATAATAAGTGTTGGGGGGGGGTGTCTTTGAACAAGGGGGTTGGAGCACAGCACTTCATAGCATTGATCACATCTAGTCAAGGCATACATAGCAGCGGAGGCAATGAAGTGGACCCTGGTCTAGGGGTTGGAAGGTTTTGTAAGCCCAGCCCTGAGCTCCTTCATCCTGGGGCCTTTAGCCACAAGACCTCTTTGTCTCTCTGTAAATGAGGATGCTGGGAGGGTTGGTTTCTGAGGGACCCCTCAGTCCACAATTCTGTCATTGCCAGAGGCCCCCCTGGGAGCCCAGAACTACATAGGACACCGGAAGGAAGGAGATAGGTAGGTGGCTAGACACAATGGAGTCCCACAGGACAGCCACAGAGGAAGGGTCTGTCTCAACAGGATTCGTAGATGCCATTCTTTGACTCCAACACCACGATAATACAGCAGGTGACTAGGGTAACGGTGAATTTTCCACCATAGGTACACTTGAATAAGATCTAGTGTTATCAAAGAAAGAAATCAAGGTTTCTAAATCTTTGGATTACATAGTAATTTATACACTGGGCTTGTTGTGACAAAATACAGCATGATATATCAAAATTGGTGGGAGGATGTTGTAGATGAGAGGAAAGAGAAATTGGTAACTCAGAATACAACTCAGAAGCAAGAATGGAAATCAGACTCTGATTGAAGCAAGATGGAAAAGGGTTTCAGGAAGTATGGTTAAATGAGAAACAGCAGCATGCGCTCAGGTCGCTAAAAGGCTCCAGCACACATTGCCACTAAAATCACCCATGCCACCTCTGGTGTCACCTGCCCACCAGCAGAGGTGGTAACTGCGCCCCTCTAATGTCTGGATGTGGGTCCACTGCATGGCCCTCAACTAAGACGAGCCAAGGCAGTTCCATAAAGAACAGCTTGCCCTGGATCTTGAAGTAGAGAGAGTCAAGGTGGGCCACAGACTTTTCTGTTGTTATCAGGAAATGAAATGTCAGGGATGGTGATCAACAAGACAAAGACAGCTGGAGAAAGGCTTCCCCAGAGGAGTGACCCAAGCTCGAACAAGGCTGTAGTATAAAACACAGGGCAAAGAGCATAGTCAACTGAAACAATATAAGGAGGCGTGGGCCTACATTGATGATGATGACAGCTAGCGTTTATGTGCCAGACCCCATCCTAAACACTTCACAAATAGTAACTCAGACTACACAACGACCCCAATTTACACAGAAATAAACCGAGGCACAGGAAACTTAAGTAATATGTTCAACGTTACAGAGTAACAGAGCCAGGATTTCAACCCAAGAAGTCTGACTCTACACTCTTATTTCTCCATCACCAGCCACGCTTCAGTGTCGAGTATACAAAAGGCATTTAAATGCCTAAAGGGGAGTTCAGGTGCTCACCTGGACCTCCAAGGTCACAGAAACACTGTATATTGATCAACTCGATGTACAGATCATAGATGGTAGAGAGTGAAAACAAGGACATAATTAGAGACTCTGCTGCCCAGTGTTCTTTTGAAGGAATATGTTGACTATCCCGTGACCTTTGAGAAAGGTAAGGGAGGTGGGGCTCAGGAAGGCTGAACGTGTGTCTGTGTTAGGGAACTGGAATAGAGACTTTATGTCAAATGAGAGGAAGCTATACCCTTCGTGAGGCCAGGAAAACGTCTCCTTCCCAGCTCCCAAGTGTTGGTGGAGAACATGCCAGCACAAGGAAGTTACCCTGAGCTTAGTCACCCTGAACTCTGACTTCAAGCTGGGTTCCCCTGCCAACTCACTGGAACCTTGTGGCCAGCTCTGGAGAGGAGGGGGGAGGGGGACAGCCCTCACAGCCGGGAGGGTTTGCATCCTGGCTCCAAAACACACCACCTGGTGGGACCTTGGACAAGACTCTTGACCACACTGTGCCCTACTTCCTTATCTGTCAAGTGGGAGTAATAACAGAACCCACTTCAAAGGGTTGTTCTGACGGTTAAATTAGATCATACTGGCAACTTGCTTGGAACCTGGCACTAAAAACTCAACAAAAATAAGAAAATAAGCTATAGCCCTTTGTGGACAAGCCCAGCTAGCCTAGTGACTCAGGCTGTGCAGAAGTTCCTTTGGGAGAAAAGGCAAGTGATGGGGGTCAAACTGAAAACTGATGTTTTTGTTAAGTTCCCTCTGGCCTGTTCACCTTCTCGTAGGAATATGACGAGGTCAAGTCAACAGTTCACATTTGGATTATATCCTGTTTATCCAACTTAACCGTTTGAGGTAGGCTCATACCCGTTTCGCAGATGAAGAAACTGAGGTTCAGAAATGGGAAAGAGTGTGCCCAGGTCACACAGTAGGACAGTAGCCAGTTGTAGAGCCATAACCCAGGTCTCCTGCTACCAAGGCTAGCACGGCCTCCCTGGCCTCTTGGAGGCCCTGGGACTCTCCTCTTCTCCCTGCTGCCCTCCTCCTCCTGCAACCAGAGAAGATCGAACAAACCAGCCCCACCTCAGCTGTGCTAAGGGCTGGTTTTCTGCCTTTGAAAGGATGGTTATCACAAACACTGATACCCCCAGAGGTGAGAGAGAACCAGTGACGCCTTGGTTTTCTGTCCAGATGACTTTCTAATCTGACAGCTCCAAAGGCCTTAGGTATATTGTGTTGACCAGTTGTTGATGGAGCAGAGGTCTAGAGTGAGTTTTTTAAAACAGTTGTTAGCAAAGTAGGGACCCACACTGATGTGGTACAGGTCCTGTGCAATCTGTCTCCTGGGTTGGGTCTCTCTAATAGGTGTGGTATGTTATGTGTGTGTTGTGCCTTATGTCTGTACTTCTATGGTGTGTGTGTTTCAGTGGCATGTACGCGTGTGTGTGTGTGTTTGTAGGTTGTACCTATCCACACTTGTATCTTTTAGCAGGACCTGCATTTATAGACACGCCTCTAAATATTCTGTGTGATTGTGTGTATGTGTATGCATTTGCAGACTGTGGTTAATTTGCAAATGGTGTGTGAATGGGTACTGTCCACAGGAGTGAGCTGTGTGCACATGCTGTGTGTTGTACATGTGTGCCTGTCTAGTACGTGAGCTGGTTTACTAGTACGTTCCTGCTTTTGCTGTACGTGTGTCTCAGTGTTGAAGGCTATATGTGGATGTGTGATATATTAGGGAGGATGGTCAGCATAAGTATATCTAACGGGTGTGTGTGCCTATGTGTGTAGTCTGTGTCCTGTAGGTTAAAATATGGTGTGTCTGGGTGTGTTCAGTGTCTGTCTGTAGGCTGTGTTCTAGGTCTGGGTGTGGTATTGTATCTGGATTGCGGGTGTGCCCTATGTGTGTGTGTGTGTGTGTATGTGCACATGTGCCTGCAACCGGCATGACGTCCTCACTAGGCCTCTGTCTCCGCGTGAGTCACATTCCCCGCTTCCCCTCTCCTCCCTCCATCTGCACTACCCCCACCCTCCTCAGTGCTGTGTCTGGTAGTTATTACCTGGTCAGACATTTTTATCTCTTCAAACTATCCTATTGCTCATACTCAGCTCAGCAATCACAGGAACGGGCCTCAGAGACGTCATTTATGCTGCCTCCTCCATAGACCAGGAGAACTTGCATCTTGCCTATTAGTCACTGAAAATAAAGACTCACAAGTAAAGCAGCTGCTGTCTCTGCCCAAGTTAACCATTTCTGAGCCCACTGGAGGGGTTCTTCAGAGGAGCTGCCAATATTGTACAGGCCCTGGCTGGAACAGTGGGTGATGGCAGCTTTGAAACCCCGACAGACCCAAGCTTCCAACTACTACAAAATGAGATGATTAGACTCAGCTATTGTTCCTCAAGTGAAGAGCTACTGACCTTTTCTAGGAGGGATGCAGGGACCATGCTTTATAGAATAAGACTGTTCTGCCCAGGACAGGGCATTTCATCCCACAGACTTGATGCTGACGCCCTCATTGTCCCTGGTCAGTACGTCTGCCCAATGTCCCCAGTTTCCAAATTGCCGAGGTGGTGTGGTTCATGCCACCTTCTTGCAAACCACTGAGCTGAACAAACTGTGGAAGTGTGAAGGCATTGCATTAAAAGGGCACTTGAATGGCAGCTTTCCATCGTTATCCTGCTTGAACAATCTGCCTGTGTAATCTATTCATTCCTTCATCCATTCACCTATTCATTCCTTGGACAAACAAATGTTTGTTGAGCACCTGCTCTGTACCAGGAGCTTTTCTAAGCATTGGGGAGAGACTAGGAACAGGTAAGCAGGCCCCCTTTCTCAAGAACTTTATATTCTAGTAGGGAAGGTGGCAAACTTATAAACAGATAAATAAACAAGAAAATGTGGGGTAGTGAGAGGACCCTTGAGAGCAGTGAAACAGGATCATTTGATCGTGTGAAGGAGTGAAGCTATTCTATAGATAGACAAGGGCAGGGGAGGGAAGACTCTCTGAGAGGGAATATGTGAGCTGAGGCCCAAAGAATAAGAAGAACACAGACACGTAAATGTCTGAGAGATGTCGGGAGACCAACTATTCCAGGCAGAAGGAATCCTAAGTCCTTGGTGTGTTGGAAGAACAGAAAAACAGCCAGGAGTGTAGAGAGGAGGGTGGGGTCAGGCAGTGGCTGGCAGGGGGAAGGGGTCAGAGGAAATGGGAGAGAAGGGAGAGTCCGGATCACCCAGGGGCTCGGGATGTGACTAAAACTTGAGTTTCACCTTAAGGGCAATGGCCAAGTGCTCTACATACACTCTCCTACCCAGCGACATGCTGAAGGGGGTGGTATTATTATTCTGGTCTTGCAGAAGATGAAATGAAAGGTTTTACAGAGGTGGGGTATCCTGTCCAAGCTCCCACAGCCAGCAGCCCCATTTCTAATCCAAACCGTCAGATGCCAGAGCCTGCATGCCCACTCAAATCCCTGAGTCCTGGTGCCCAGGGCCCTGGAACATCTTTGGCTTCTGAGACACCATCCAGTTTAGCCTCCATGAGTCCTAGGTTTTTCTATTCCTGGATCCCCGGTCGGGGGTCCGCTCCTTTCCTTGTGTCCCACTCGCACATACAATGAGCCCCACTCCCCTGAGCTAGCCTGACCGAGTCTCTAGGTCTTGCCACCTACTCGGTAAACCAGGAGCATTGCCGAGCAGGGGTCAGACCAGAGGGCACCTGACGTTGACCCACTGGATGGTTCTTTCCATTTCACCTGGCAGCTCTCCAAGGGCAGAGAAAGGACAAAATGCCTCCTCTGTCTCACTTTTTCCCGCACACGCACACCATCTCTCACTGTATGAGTGCATCCGCGTGCTGGCACCTTGACTGTTAATGTTTATGCCCAGCTCTTTTATCTACAAGGCATAAGCAGGTCCAGCACATGCTCAGCATGGGGCTGCCCCATAACTGTTCCAGGGCATCCTTGCCTTTTCTGCAGAGCAGTGATGAAAGAGGGTTTCGAGCTGTGTCTCTGCAGCTTCCTTCGGACCACTGTCTCCTCAGACCGGAGCTCGGCAGGAGCTGGGCCAGGGCCGCCATCCTGTTGGTGGTGTGGCCCCACCAAGGGGTGCCCAGAGCCCCACCCAATCCACTGGCCACAGCTGTGGAGGTCTTGGACCATCCTGATCAGCGCTGTTACTGAGGGCCAGGTTTAAATGTAAACAAAAGCGATTTGGGGAAGAAAAATCCACAAACGTCCTGGAACGAGTCACTATCATGCAACACGTGTCTCTTGAGAGAGCCACACGAAGCCAGATAAGGAAAAGATGCTTTCTGGCTTCTCATTTATCCTCACTACAATCCTATAGGGTAGATAAGGTCACTGTCCCTGTTTTGTAAATGAGGAAACCAAGGTCCAGAGAGGTGGAGTCGTTTGCTCAAGGTCACAGAGCCAGAAAATGGCAGAGCTGGGACACCGTCCCGCATTCTTCTCACTCCGAGCCCACAGGAATCCACAACACTGTGTTACCTCCTGAGGCCACGTGTGAGCAGCTTCTCAACTGAAATGTGATATGCAGTCCAGTCTTGAGAACTAATTATCGGCACTGGGCAGGAGGGGGCGGGAGTAATCCAAATGTGAATCAAATATGGCTTCTGCTGTCGAAGATATAATGAGAGGTAAGTCCAGGACGGCAATGTCTGAGAGTTCCAGGTGTCTCATATCCTTGGAAACTCTTGGTACTATCAGTCATTTTACTTTTAGCCTTTTTGGTGGGTGTGGGGCAACATCTCATGGTGGTCTAATTTGTATTTTCTTGAGGGTTCACTGTGTTAGGAGTTTCCAGATGCCTATTAGCCCTTGTAATATTCTCTTTTGTGTGGAAGTCTTGCCTTTTCAAATCTTTGCCAGTGTTTAATTGGGTTGTCTTTTTCTTATTGATTAATAGTTCTTCATCTATCCTTAATATGAGCCCTTCATCAGAAATATGTATTGCGGGTATCTGCTCCCAGTCTGTGAGTTTTCTTGACTCTCATATCAGTGTCTTCTGCTCTTAATTCTACTGATTACATATTACATATGTTCTTAATTTTAATGCATACAATGTATCATTCTTTTCTTCATGGTTAGTGATTTTTATGTCCTGTTTAATTCTTTACCTACCCCAAAGTCATGAAGACATTCCATGTTTTTATCTAGAAGCTCTCTCGGTTTATCTTTCTCACGTAGGTCTATAATCCATCTTGAATTAACTTTTGCAGATGTTGTGAGAGAAGGGTCAAGGTTCCTTTTTGTCCATATGGGTATCCAAGCAAAGATCATCTTTTTCTCACTGAGTGGCAATTATGCCTTTGTGGTAAATCAGATGAGCAAATAATGTATAGTAAACGAGGTGATCAAAAATGAGTCCGTTTCTGGATGAACAGTGTGTTCAACCAATAAAAATAAATAAATACAGGCAATCTTAAAAGCACTGGGCTAGAGATGAAAAACCAGAATGTTAATGTTGACCCTGATGTGAATTTCCTTTGCAACACTGGAGAAGTACTTCCCCCCTGAGCATCCATTCTTGATGAAAATACGAAGGCTAGGACGAAGTGACTCTGTTACTCCTGTACTCTGCAATGCCTTCCTCCACCCAACATATTCCTCCCATTACACTCACTACTGGGGCAGGTTTTATCTCATACTGGAGTTCCAAATGAGCCCCCAGATTAGTACAAGTGACTTCATAGAAATCCTTTTGAAGGAAAGAAACAATGAGAGAATGAATGGGGGTGTGGAGTATCCTTTGGACTTAGAAGACTGTAGTGTCAGTTTCCTTTCACTGTTAGCAACAGCAAAGTGGCTTCAAACATCACAGACTACTATCTTACAGCTCTTTCTGTAGATCAGAAGTCTGAATTTGCTCTCCTTGGGCAAAATCAAGGTGTGCCAGGGCTTAATTCCTTTCTGGAAGCTCTAGATGAGAAACCATGTCCTTTCCTTTTCCAGCTTCTAGACACTGTCTGCATTCTTTGGCTCATGGTCCCCTCTCTTCATCTTCAAAATCAGCAATATTGTGCCTCTCTGATCCTTCTGCCATCGCTTCATCTCTCTTTCTCTGACCTTAAAAGGTTCTTCACCTCTAAGGACCCATGTGATTAGGTGTAATTTACATTGATAATGCAGGATCATTTCCCCAACTAAAGATCCTTAATTTAATCATATCTGAAAAATTATTTACAGGTTTATGAGACCAGGACACAGACATCGTTGGGAGCCATTATTCTGCCTGCTATATAACAGGGTGAGTTGTTAAGCTGATTGCTGGCTCAATAAATAATTGTTGAATTAATCTCCATCTTCCAAATCCCTCTAACCACCAACTGGCTGATAAATGAACAATTCCCAAAGTGAGAAAAGCCCTGGTGGTGGAACATTAGGAAAGGATCAGAGATGAGTGGAACTGGAACCCAGAATCCTGGATTCTCTTTGTAATAAGATAACTCACAAGCTGGGTGACTTTGGGGGAGCCCCTTGACCTCTCTGGGTGGAAGTTCCGCCATATTTGCATTAAGGATTCTGGAATACATCTTTGGGTACCCATGTTACCTCTCTCCAGGGACCAGGCACATAATAAAAATGTGTAAAGCAGCTAAGTGAGAATAAAAAAGGGAATAGTGAGATCTTTGGCACACCCAAGATCAACACCCTACTTTAGAAGCATTCAAACGACATGTTTGTGCTCGCCAAGGGGACTACTGACCACAGGCCAGGAGTCTGTATCCCCCCAAAGCAGCTGGCCTCTAATGATGCTCTAACCCCTGCTGGCCTTGCAGAGTTTCATCTCATATGCATGGGTGTTTTTAGTTCAGCTGCAGAAGGCGAGGTACGACGCTGAAGGGAAGTACTTGTATAACAAGATGGAGAAAAGAAGGAGCTAAAGAAAAAAGATTGGAACCTTTCTTCCC
Source organism: Smutsia gigantea (assembly GCA_032199065.1). Classification (NCBI taxonomy): domain Eukaryota; kingdom Metazoa; phylum Chordata; class Mammalia; order Pholidota; family Manidae; genus Smutsia; species Smutsia gigantea. Next base: position 237,317 of record JAVSCE010019855.1, read on the forward strand.
CTCACCCCAGCCTCCAAATGCATGCTGTGAGGAAACAGCATTCCCAGCTGGGCTGCGTTCAGCGTGGCCAAGGCTGGGAACAGACCCAGAGCAACCCAGGCCTCGTTTCCGAAGGGTGTTATTTCACCCCTGCTTCCCCGATAATGTAACTGAGTCACTCAATTGAGCATAAAATAGAAATTTGGCTTCTTATCTGCCTCAGACCTGACTTTAGTATTTTCTTTCTGCAAAATACATTTTTCACTATCTTATCTTCTAATAAACAATCCTAGCTCGGCAGCCTTTTGGCAATGGCGCTGAATGCATTTAAGAGACATATTTTTCCTCTCGCTCCCTGCTTAAAGTCTTCTGTTTAAAAGCCTGCATTTTTTTTCCTCCCTTTTGGAAAAAATATATATCCCCTTTGTATGCCGACCCCCTTTAAAGAACATCCATATATTTCATGACTCGTTCTGATGGATCCCTCCTTATTTTCCCCTTTGCTCGCTTGATTAGAATTAAAAGGACTTCCACAACAGTGGTATGTGAATTTGACCGGTTTTAGGGCTGAGTAGGAGAGGGGTCAGAGCAGCATTTTTAAGAGAGGGACAATTTCTAGAGTGGTCAGACCCCAGTGGGTCCTCCAAGATTGTGTGGTGGGCAGGACTCGTACTGATGAAAAGCCAGCTACGAATGTTTAATGCCTTCTCCCAAATGCACACCGTCATCAGACACACCAGCCAGTGAAGCTTAAGCTACAGAGGAAAGAAGAGGAAAAGGAGACTAACATTTACTGGAGCTTTCCTCGAAACAGCTGTCTGAGAGAAGAAACCCATTAGCAAAGAGGAAATAGCCCCATTATTACAAAGGGGGGAAACTGGGGTTCACACTAGCTGATGCACACCCAGAAGATTCCATGGCAGGCCCCACTTTGGGGGTTAGAATTACACACACACACATTCTGTAGCATAGTATTTGTAGTTTTTAGAAAACGGTTTTGTAAACTGCAAAAACAAGGTGGGGTAAAAGTCACTGCTCAGCTGGCCCCCATGCTAGGAATTCCAACTCCCACTATTTTATGCTGGAAAATATAGGACAACCTAGATGCATGGAATTTACAGTTGACTGAAGCATTTGCCTCCACTGCTTTGGCAGTTTATACTCAGCGTAATACTCAGCCTCTGCCCCATCTGGTCCTTACTAGCCCCGCCTCCTCACTCACACACACAAACATGTCACCCTGCTCCCTTCTGGGCTTTACCCATGTGCTTCCAGGAGTACCCAGGACACACTCCTAGCCGTCGTGTCCATGTGAGCACAGAAGGTGCCTCCTCAGAGAAGCCTTCTGCAGCCACCAAACCTCAAGGAGCCCCCTGTCTCGCCACAGCACCCCACCCTTTCCCTTCCTAGCGCTTCTGCGTGGTTACTCCCTGTCTCCCCCTCCAGGCTGGGAGCTCCAGGGAGCAGAGGAACTGTTTTGTTTTGTTTGCAGCACATCACCCCTGTGCCTGGTACACTGCCTGGTACCCCCGGGTGCTCCACAAACATTTGTTGAACTAATGAATGAATAAATGTGACTCTCACAACCACCTTGGGTGACCAGTATTTTTATCCTCATTTTCTAATAAACAATGAAATCAATACTCAGGTTAACATGTCTCCTGTACTTACTGTGCGCCTCATAGGATTCTAAGACCTGTCACGCCCACTGCAGCCATCTAAGGTGGGCACTACTCTTACTCCCATTTTACATATGAGGAAACTGAGGCACAGAGAGAACAGGATTTCCTGTTTAAAGCTCCTGCTCTTCCTACCTAGCCACAGGGCCTTACTTCTGAGCAACGAATGGCAAGAAAGCCCCAAGAAAAAGAACCACATAAAAAATCACATTCGGCCCAGGACCCTATTTGCATTGGAAAATTATCTGATTAGAGTTTGCAGTCTCTGCCAACATTTGCCAGTCTTAGGTCAAGGACATGCCTGTCAAAGGACAAAGGATACTTCCTAATCTGGTCTGGGTCCTTGGGACAGTTCTGGTGGAGAGCCCTTCTGGAATAAGATCAGCTACCCTGCTTACTTTGCCTTCCCCTAGGGGCTCATGCCTCAGGCTCAGTGGCCCTCTGCCCATGCCTAGGCCTTTGCCAGTCTGAGAACTCCATTTCTCACTCGCAGCCTGGAGAACAGGATGAGGTCAGGAGGTCCTCCCATTCCTGCAGGAAGCCAGAGATTAATCTGTGGACAGAGAGATGACGGCCAGCAGTGCAAGAGATTTATGAGGGAGAGGAGTCCAGGCCAAGGTCCCTGGGTTTTGTTTCCCTCTATCTGTCTTATGACTACCACAGAGCCCTGTGGTTGGCAGAAACTTCTAGAGGTCGTGTGATCCAATCCTGCCTCCTAAAAACCTTTGAGCAAAAATAAAAGGATGACCATCTTATCCTCATTTAGATTCTACCAACTCTCTCTCCTCCACATAGGCTGAAGTCTAAGCAGTTCAGTCTGTATCTGAGATCCCCCATGATCTGGTTCCATGCTACCTAATCTCCTCCTAACCTCCAGCACAAACTCCATGGCAGCCAGAATGGTATTCCCCCCTGTCTCCACCCACGGCCCATTGCCCATGCTCTAACTCCCACTTGGAGGACTTCCCTCATGCTCTTCAGCAACATCGGTCTTACATGCCTCAGTGTAAATTCCCATTGCCTACAAGCCTTCTCTGCCATCCCAGGTCTTCATCACAGGAATTCATATCAATAAGAGGGTTTCTTTCCTTTTATTTGAACATTTACTTATTAAATGTTCATGCTCTCCTCACTTTTTGGGGGCTTTAAGGCAGTTACGACATTTCTTTTTCTTGTGTATCCATGCAAGAGACCCTTACAGTGTGGTACCTACCTCCCTAACCAGCCTCCACAAACACCACACATGGCTTTGCCTTTGCACAATGCTGTTGCCTCTACTGCAATGGCTCTTTCCCTTCTTCTCAGTCTGACGAACTCCTTATTCATCAAAGCAGAAGGGATCTAATACTGCAGAGCTGTCGTATGCCAGGTGCTATGCTAGGTTGAGCTTTGTATGTATGATCTCAGTTAATCTTTGCCAAAATCCCAGAATCTGGCTAGTATTATGCCCAGTCTATAGATGATGATACTGGGGCTGAAAGAGTTTAAGTTCATTTATACATTTATCTATTCATTCAATCAACAGTTATTCATTCTGCATTTAGGTACTCCATGGGGAGGTGAGAATAATAGGGCTGAATTCAACAAATTCAGTCCCTGCTTTCTTGAAGCTTAGTACAATCTGATGGCAGTGTGACAGGCTCTCGTCCATTAGTATCACATTAGAACAAGGTGTCATAAATACAATGAGGATTAACAAGGAAAAGCATAGAACTTTTGCAGCACTTGCCCTGCCTGGGAGACAGAAAAGGGCTCTGCGGGAAAGACACTTCCAGAGACCAGAATGACAAGTAGACTTATTTTAGACAAACAGTAGAGGTCAGCTACTTACCTGAAATTAGAAAACTCATGATTGGAGGCAATAGGAGTCTAACCCAAGTCTATGTGACTCCCATGTCCTTACTGTTCAAGCACATCACCACCTCCACTGAGAAGACTTTCCAGAACACCTACACCAGTCAAGGCTGTGTTTACACACAGAAATCCACAGTTCCTACAGAACCCTGAGTCTAAGTCAGACCCACATGTTGCCATGAGATGCAAGGAAAGAGATGACCTCTTCTCAAGGGTTACAGGCACCAAACACAATACTCCAGTGCATTAGGCAAAGTATGCTAACTGCTGTGACAACCCAAAATAACAGTGGATTTGTTTGCATAGGAGAGAGGGTCTTGGCAGGATTGGCTCTGCTCACAAAATCATTCGTGGACCTAGGCTCCTTTCATCTAGTGGCTTGTCCATCCCTTAAGGCCACGGAGTCTCCAAATGCATCATCTTCATCTGGTTGGTCCATGAATGTGAAGAAAGTGTAGGGAAGGACAGAGGAGGAAAGGACCAGAGGGGAGGCGAGGAGAGAAGACAAGGGAAGAGGAGAGGAGAGAATGGAGGATCATCAAGGTGTTAAGAGCCTAGAGATGGTGCACATCATTACAGCCTGCATTCTATTGACTACAGATCAATTTCATGAATGAACTTGGTTCCAAAGGTGGAGCAGGGCCAGAACCCATGTCCAGAGCTGATCCAGGTGCTGGTCACATACAGCACAGTGCCCGACCTCTCCTCTCACCCACCCCAAACACTTGCTTTTCCGTACACGCAATGCAGATGAACCACCACAGTTCCACCCTCAGTCATTCCTAAAGGGTGCTGTGGTTTAGCCAGATGCTCAAGGTTTGGCAAAGGAGCTGAAAGATCCAGATGTGAAGTCCAGGAATCTTTTCTCTAAATTCATAAAAGCTAAGAATGTAGTGATTCTAGACCAAATTCTTCTTGCACCAAGGAAACTGAGGTTCAGGCAGAACTGGGACCAGCCCAAGGACACACAACTACAAAATGGCCACACTTTCTAGGAGAGGCAGGTCGCTGGAACTCACCTGTCAAGATGCTTATTACCTATGATAAATTTCTGAGATTAAAACAGCTCAAAGAGAAGACTTTCAGGTCTCCAGAAGGGAATTACTTGGGAGAAAGAAACTTTCAAAGAGCCCATTAAATAATTCTACCTGGTCTTTTCTATTAGTCCAATGAGTCTCAATCCTTCTTCTGCCTCTTCACCTGCAAGACACTCAGAACAGGACACAGTTCTGGAGACAGCTACAATCAGGATGACCGTTCCCTTTCAAGAAAGCCACTGGAGTACGGAGACAGTGATACTAGAGCGATAACCTTGAACCCACTGTATATTTTTAAGGGAAAAAACTTTTGAACTTTTTCTCCTTCATTTTTTTTTTCCTGTAACAAATGAGTTGCTCTCTCACCCTGATCGGAGTCCTGCAACGGAGTGGGGACTGCACCCAGGCTCAGTGTCTCTGCTGTACGAACCCCTTTCAGGGCGGTGTGCCCAGCAGGGAAGGCAGACTTGCGGGGATCATGCCCCACTCTCACACTCCAGCTCCACCTGGCAGGGGCTCCCAGGCCTGCCTCGGGTCTGAGATCTCACTGAGATAATGGAGAGAGAAGCCTGATGTTTCAGTACATCCCGGTAATGTTGTCTATTGCTCCCATAAACAAACCGCATGTCGGAGACTCAGCGACTCCAGGCAATCTGGCAGGGGCCCAGCGGGCTGCTGCATAAAACCTTCTCCCTGCACCTGAGCCTCTTGCCCAGCCAAGGGCAGCTCCTTAGAGAAGAGGTCTGTAGAGCTGGAAAGGCCTCACTACTCTGAACATGCAGCTGCTGTATAATTATCGAGAAGCCTTCATGCACTATGCCTATGCTGAACAAAAAAACCCACGTGGTCCCAGTCTTCATGGAGCATCCAGTCCCATGGAGAAGGCAAGCCATTGCCACCCAGGGCAGTAAGAAGAAGCATGGGGGAGCAAGGACACTACGAGGCCCCCTGTGGGGACATGCTCCTCAATCCTGAAAAGGAAGGCACTTTCCTGTGCTCTGGTCCTTGCATTTACTAAACTCTTGCTGTGAGCTCAGCATGGAACCAAACACTGGAACCACTCTGATAAATAAGATACAGGCCCCTGATTTCCCTTTCTGTATTTTTCCCATTAACAATGTCCCCTTCCATAGTAGTGGGCTAGGGCTGCCATAATAAAATGTCAAAGACTAGGTGGCTTAAACACAGAGCTGAAGCCTAGAAGGTCAAGATGAAGGTGTTGACAGGTCTGGTGTCTCCTGAGGTCATTCTCCTTGGCCTGCCGATGTCCACCCTCCTTCTGTGGCCTTTTCTCCATGTATGAGCACCACTAGTATCTCTTCCTCTTCTTATAAGGACACCCATCAAGTTGGATTAAGGCCCAGCCCAATGGCATCATTTTATTTCACTTAATCACCTCAAATATGGCACAACCATGATTCTAAGTGGATTTGCTCATTTAATTCTTAAAACAACCCTAACCAGTAAGAACTATTATTATCCCCATTTTACACATGGGGAGACGGAGGACAAGGTTAAGTCAATGTCCTCCAGGCCATGCGCAGCTAATAAACAGAAGATCTGGAATTAGAATCCAGGCATCCAGGCTCCCACAGAATTCTATCAAAACTAATTCACTGAGGACTTCAGGTAGTGTATTGAAACCTCTCAAAACAAAAGCAATACTATCATTCACCTATGACAGATACAAAAAGTTAACTCTTAGATGACAAGATATTCAAGAAAGATTACTTACCTTTTTGCTTAAACTTCAGTTTTCATTGATTTTTTTTTAAGGAAACAATAGTGACAGCATTTTTAGATAAGGCAGCTAATATAAAAAATGTGACTCACCTACGAATGAGCTAATGAAACCCCTACCCCCCGAGTAGAGAACATAGCTTGAGTCTATCCTTTAAAACCTAGAATGTCGATTAAAATACTTTTATAAAGTAGAAAAAAATAAAGCTAATATTAAAAAATCCTGTTTTATTAATCCCCAAAGGGAGGATTTTATTAATTCCTTTAGAATCCAATAAAAGTGTATTTTTTAATCAACTTTGTTTTCCAACTTCTGCCCAAGTGTCAAATCATAGCCAAGTAGCTCGCATTTCTTGAGAAACTTCCTGGTACAGGGACTGGGTCAGGAGTGTGGGGGACAGACATGGATCCAGACCTCTGAAACAATCCAGATGGACAAGACCAACCCATAAAATATCATTACTATTAACATGATAGGAAGACGTGGTGCTCACAGAGGTGATCTTTGTTTCTTTGATTCCCCATCAAACAAGGACCATTTGTTTCAGAACAGTACCTGGCACATAGCAGGCCCTTAATAAATACTTGTTGAATGAATAAACAAGAGAATAATTATGGAGTGTTTTATAGACACGGCAAGAAATCTGGATTTAACTCAAAAAACAATATATCTGAGGATATTAAGCAGGAGTAGCATGGTCTGATTTGCTCTGTTGTGTGCTTTTGTAAATCACCTTGATATACTGTTGGAAGAAAGGATTCAGGAGAGGGAAGGGGAATGAAACAGATACCCAATAGGAGGCTAGTACATAGTAAGGACGTGACAGCCTAGACTGGGGGTAGCAGGGGAGATAGGAAGAGGAGGATGGATCCGGGGTAGAGCTGGGACCTAGAGTTCACAGGACATGCTCATGGACTGGACACGAGAGGTAAAGAAGGGAGTCAATATGACCTGTTGGCATTTCAGTTGAATATTTGGGTAGATGGTTATGGCATTCATTGAGTTGGGAGTAACAGAAGGAGGATTAGGTTCAGGGTTTGGGGCAAGATATCTACAAGACATCCAAGCAGAGATAGCAGGCCGTGGAGGGATGGATAAGGCAGGAGCTCAGAAAGATGTCAGTTTGTTAGGATGGAGGGAGTGAGAGAGGGAGGCAGCAATGCTGAGTGGCCAACCAGAAGCCAACCAATAAAACTCGTTTTTCTACCACATTATATCTATGCCTCAACCAAACGAAAATCATAGGGTGCTCAGAAATAGACAAAATTGCATATCCACAGATGCCAAGGGCCCTGTGGATCAGTGCTTATGTCTCCTGAAGCAAATCCAAATTTCCAGGTGGATCCCCACCTCCTTAGAGGGGCTCCTCCAGGTCTGTCTAGCCCTCTCCCATACCCAGCAAGATCTAGATGAGAATCACTGATACCCACATATGGTTGAAGTCCACCCCGCAAACTGCGGGTTTAATCAGATGCATGGCTTCATTGCTTGGGCTTAATGAGGTAAACCAGACCTCCGGTAATATTGCCTGTATAATTGACATGGTTCTCTGGGAAACATTACACTTTATAATGAAAATACTGTATATAATTAGAATCTAATAGGAAGAAAATAGTAATTAGCTAGAATTAACTGAACAGAGGCAATCAGGCAAATAAAGGTTATCCTCAGGAGAGGACCCTTCAGAGTTCAAATGCACGTCCTATAATTGTAGAGAAGCCCCAGTAATTAAGGGTAATTTTTTCCCTACATCGTGGTTAAAGAGTGGTTTTAGTGTGTGGTATGTGTGTGTTTTTTGTTTTTTGTTTTGTTTTAGCTGAGTGGCAGGCAGATCACTCTGGCCAAGACCTAAAAGGGATCTGGAAGATCTTAAGTACAGATCCATGCAATAAGGAGAAGACAAGAGGAACACAGGGGACCCACAGCGTAAAATTCCAGGCCCAGCTCTGTTACTTACCAGCCGTGTGACCTTGAATGAGTCATTCCCTGTCTCTGGCGATGATGATGGTAATAGTGGCTACCACTTACTGAGTGTCCACTTACTATGAGCTGAGCTAAGCACTTTCCATATATCATCTAATATCATCTTTGTGTTCCTAACCACCAGATAAACATCTTCCCTTTTTCATTTGTTTTAATGCAAAGGTTTTTCTTTTCTCCTACATCAGATTAAACCAGACAATGAAAAAAAGAACATTGATAATGAGAATAATAACTCTCTCCAGGGTTGTTGGGAGGATCAGCTGGGCTCATGCCCAGTCCAGATTCAGGAAAGAAGGTCCTCGTGCAACTCTAGCAATAGTGAATCTGATATTGGTTTCATTTCCTATCTGTGTTTGTGTCTGTCTTTATTTGAGTCCAGCCTAGAGGGAGCTAGGAATCGGGGTGGGGGGGGGCCTTGCCGCAGCCCCAGCACCCCCGGCCACACGCCGCAGTTTCAGCACGTGGTCTGGTGTGCCTAGAGCTCAGGGCAGGCTGTGGATGGTGGGAGATGAGGCTGGGAAAGCCGGCTAGCACCTTAGGCAACAGGGCAGATCAGACCCAAGTTGTCATAAAATTTCAGTGCCCTTTTCCCCATAACCAAATAGCAAGTCCATCTGAAGTTTGAAATGCACTCTCCCTTTCGGGAAATGGGGATCCAGTCTTAGGTGCCTGCCTGTCACACTGTGTCTGGAAATGGATTCCTGAAGCATGTCCGTGTCCTGGATTCTATCACCCCACTCCTGACTCCCCTCTGCCACCTGCATCAGAACCATATTGAGATAGAAATGCATTTCTGAGGGTGGAGGGAGGCTGGAAGGGGTTTAGAAGCACCTCTGGAGGGACATTGAATGGATGGACAGATGGCCATGGAACATTAGGCTCTAGCTATGTTATCTATCACCAATGTGGCAGATATGTACAACACGTGTTTATTAAACACCTACTGTGTGTGAGACTTCGTAAGAGGATCCAGGGATAGTAGACAAAGGGGTTAAACATAGTCCTTCTGTTTAAAGAATTTACTACATAGCAAAAGAGATGAGGTTTGTATTAAGTATAGTACAAGGTGAGGGGAAATAAGATGATTAGATTGCATGCTGGAAAATGCTGTTGCGTGTGCAAAGGAGAGAGAGATTTCTTTGGCAAGAGAATTTAGAGAAAGTTCCTGGAAGAGGAGGTCTTAAAGCTGAGGCTTGAACTCTAGGTAGGATTTGAAAATGCAGAGAGAGAGAGAAGGGCCTGCCTAGTGGAAAAAGCATAACAGGCAGGAACAAGGGACTGAAAATTGTGGAGTGAACACGGGGAAGTACAGGAAATCACGAGGGTCACCAGCTCCATGTAAAGATGTATGCAGAAATATATGTGGGAGGCAAATCTTGAAGAATTTTGATGTCAAGCCAGCATGGACTTTGCCCTGCCTTTTGAGATGGTATTTGAGCAGGGGCATGACTCAAGCTGAGCAGTATTCTGGGGCAACTGATCCCCACAGCGTTCCCTAGAGGGATGGGGTGGAGAAGAGGAGGCCCTTGGCTGGGTGTCCTCTCTGGAGCAAGTCTGCTCCCTGGGCTGAGGGACTGGCCCAGTGGTGGGAGGGAATGTCAGAAGATGGCTTTGCATATCACCATGTGCCTCTGCCAGAAGCAGGACTCACGGCAGCGCTGATGATCACAGGTGGAACCTTCTTGTCTGGGCTTCCTATTTCTATGATTAAAGCCACTTAATGCCTAATTACTCCACCAGCCACAAGGCCCTCAGACAGCTCCTTGTAGGAGAGCAGTCGGATTTGTCAGACATTTCCAAAAAGCACACAGCTCTCTTGGAGGTCTCGGAATAGCTATGCCAGTGGCCCTAATGGAACATAATTTCCTGTAAAGGAAAACTAATTTAATATTTTCAGGTATTATGTAACCAAGTGCCCGCGGAGAGAGGGAAGACAACTGCTAACGAGAAACTATCAGAGCACAGGGCCCCTGTGTAATCAGAAAGGCTGCAGGTCTGTTCAGGGCTGCAAGAGGGCCCCACAGGGGTGGCTGATGGCAGAGACGGAGTAGGGCAGTGTCACAAGAAAGCATGTGGGGTTTGAGCCTGGCTAGACTGGAGTTTGAATCCATGGTTTGCTGGTTATTAGCTGTGAAACCTTCGACAAGCTACCTAAAGTCTCTGATCCGTGCTGGTTTCATTAGTAGCAAAGGGAGAATGATTCAGTAACTCCAGCTCATTTGGTTTTTGTGAGCATTAAATTAAAAAATCTGTGGGAAGTGCATAGCAGAGTGTCTACCTCTTAAAAAAACACGCATTAAATGACTACTGTTTTATTACAGCTGCTAATGTTATTGATCAGAGTTGAGTTAAGTAAAATGTATTTCTCACTCCCCTGTCAGGAAAAAAGGCTGAGGCCAGGATAGCAATCAGGAAAACCTTCCGGGGTGAATCACATACAGTAACAGGATGCGATGGTGACTCTCTGGGTCAACCTGACGGGGCTAAGGGAGGCTGGGACAGCTGATACCACATTATTTCTGGGTGTGTCTGGGAGGGTGTCTCCAGAAGAAATTAGCATTTGAATGGGGAGACAGTGGAAGGAAGATGATGCAGACAGTCATCATCCAATGGGTTGAGGGTCTGAACAGAACAAAAGGCAGAGGAAGGGCGAATTCACTCTCTCTGCTCCAGTGGGGGACATCCATGATCTTCTGAGCTCCAACATCAGATTTCCTGGTTCTAGGAAATTTGGACTCAAACTGTGACTTCTCCAGTTCTCATGGTTTGGACTGGAACTCCACCACCAGCTTTTCTGGGCCTCCAACTTGCAGAGAGAGTATGATGGGTTTCACAACCAGAATCTGAGCCTCTCCAAAGGGAGGAACCATGCCTATCTTACTCTGTGTTGAGTGACTAGAACTAGGCTCTGTGCCTGACACACAGAGGCACTCACACATTGTCGGAAGAACAAGCAAACATTTTATCTCTTGCCTGGACCTTGGGGTGCAATGGCCTGCTTATTCCACCCAGTGTGCCAACCACCTCCTCCAGGCTATCCTTCCTGCTACAGTCAAAAGAAATTTCCAGAACTTCAGTCTGATTTCATTAGCACTCTGTTTAGAAGGCATAACAGAATGTCTAAGAATCAAAACAATTCAGTTACAAACTCTTCATCCTGGTATTCAAGGCCCTGCACAATTTGGTCCCAGCCTTGTCTCCCACAAAGCTTCTGTCATGCCTCCTAATCTTCCCATGCACTATCTTCTTGCCATTTCTCTAATAAGCCATTCATTCATCTCACATGTAACAGCCAACCTAACGGATCATAGTGCTTTCTCCCGTCAAGCCAGTCATGACTTCAGACCCTTCTCAACGCAGTGGCTAGGCAGCCATAACCCAGTGGTTAGACTTAAGCCAAAACAATAAGTCCATTTCCCATCCTAATCTAGTTTAACCTGGATCTTGGCCAGGCTACCTCAGTTTTGACCTGAGTCTCAGAAATCCCTGAAATCCAACTGAACCAATATCATTATCAAATGGATCACCTGCCTTTGAGTCTCTCCTGAGTCACAGAGCCTCCTTCCTATCAAAGCCTCCCTCCCACTTCTACCTACACTAGACTCTAAAGCCTTAAACCCTCATTATGGTGACACAACCTCACTCCAAGGCAGGGAAAAACTAACCCCTAGACTCAGAGATATATATTTACCTGCCCTTTCTGAAGCCAGTCACCTGGACTCAGATGTTTTCATGGTCTTGGAGATCTGTTGAGCAGGTCCTCTTCAGGATCCAGGATGTTGCTTTTTCCTCAAGCTCTGAGAAACCAAGGTAGGCTGCTTCTAACCCAAGCAGTAGACTTGGGCCCTAAAGATGTATCCCTTAAACTCAGGATTTCTTCAGCCCTACCCTTCAACCCCCAGGACAAGACCTTTCAGTTCTTCAAGACCTTTTGGTTCTTTGTAAACCAATGGACTTTCCTGAGACCCTAAATCCCATTTCAGACTATTTCTACAGCCTTACCAAGATCCTTCTAGCTCAGCCGAGAAGACAGGAAGTTGTATAAGCCCAACACCTACTGCATATATGCTCCTGACTGCCCAGAAACCAGCCAAAGAGGCCCCAGGGTCCAATCTATCAAGGCTAAACCATAGCCTCTAGAAAACTCCTTGGGGAGTTTTTAATAGAAATCAATGCCTGGGCCCAACCCCCAGAAATTCTGATTGAGTTTCTCTGATATGGGGCATGTGTATTGCCTTTTTTTAAAGCTTCCCATTGATTCCAGTGTGTAGGCAGGATTGAGAACTGCCAACAACAGATGCCAGTGGAAAGCTCCTGTAGGAGTAACCTCCCGCCATTCCTTCTGCCCCAAGCAGGGTGGGAAGATTGAGTTACAGTCCTGAAACAACTTAGGAGGTGTTAGAGATGCCCCCAAAGATGGCCCACAAAGGACCTGGAAGGTACGACTTCACCTAACAGAGAGTCCTAACCAGAACTGATGCCTGCACCTGTATTCATTCATTCATTCATTCATTCATTCACAAATATTAAGCTCTTACTGTGTTCCAGGCATAGTGCTAGAACTCAGGTGATGGCTCCAACTGAAAGACCCTCTGCTTCTGAACCATGTTCCCGAGTCAAGTGCTGGTGGAGATAGTTTCTGAACCTGGGCTGAGAACTCCAGCAACTTCCCCTGGGACTCTGATGCCTGCAAGGCAACGACTGACCTATGGCAATTATTTTCACGTTCTCAGCTTTTAATTGAACAAGGAATTATTGAGTGTTTATATTAGAAGTAACATACTATGTTTCATTTACCAGCCATCATTTTGCAAGATAGGTTTTGTTATATCCAATTTATAAAAGATAAAGAGGTTGAAAGAGGGGAAGCAATTTGCGCAAGGCTGCACAGCTCTTAGGGAATTGAGCTGAGATCTGCCCCCACACCTGTCTTTACCTATTTTAGTGTATCATGTCAATCATGCATTTATTCACTGATTCAATAAATGCCAAAGAGACCGCAGCACCTTCTCATGCCAGATACCCAATGAATGAACACTGAGAACAGGCCTGTGAAATGGTCATCACTTTCATCATTCTGGAGCAAGAGTTATAGAACTTCTCCTATGAAGAGTCTTATGTAAAGATTTCTGGCATTGAAGGCCAGGGTCTTGTCTCAATTACCTTGCCACTGGAACACAAAAGCAAGCATTGACAATACATGTTTCAGTAAAACATTATTAAAAACAAAACAAAACAAGTGGTGGCCTGGATTGGGCCCATGGGTCGCAATTTGCCAACCCCTGCTCTAGAGAAGAGGAAGTTGGCCTTAAGAGAGGGAAAGGGACTTGGCCAGGCCACCCAGCTGCCAAGAGATAACTAGTCTTCAATCACATGTGTAGGGCTCCCCAACCTGCCCATTCCCTCCTCTTCACCACACTACCTCCCCAAGGAACCCCAGGGGCTCATTCTTTCCATTATTTAACCCCCCTCAATCCCCCAAGCCTTATCTGTTCTGATTAAGGCAAGCTTACTGCGTTTGAGATGGGTTATTGCTCTTCACAAATTCTCTCTCCAGAACATAAGAATAAGTCAATCTTTCTGTCTTAATAAGTTGATAATCAGTGTGAAATGTCTAATGTGCTCAGTGCCATTCTTGATCTTCAGGATTCAGTCAGAATATCATTCCCCATCCTTTCCTCACTCAAACTGTATGCTCTAAATTTGTTTTTCTTTGCTCCATTAGGGCATTTTTTTCTATTTAATAGTACATTCATTTCTCTTGTTTTGCTAGGTCTTCCCTCTCCCTGATGTTGAATTTTGTCCTTGATAATAGGTGGTCCCTTCCTGCTCATCGGGCTTTGCGGCCAGTATTTTCATCTGCATATCCCTTTGCATCCGCATATTTATTTACCTTGTGAAAAATCCTGGGGCTCTGAGTTCTTAAAGGGAAGCTATCTCCCTTCCCCCAGCAAGACTTCATTCACTTATTTATTCACTCATTGAGCATCACCATGGTTGGCTGATACGATGATGGTCAAAACAGATATGGTCCAGGCTCTCACAGACTGGGAGAGATATCAGTGCAATGGGAGAGATGAACATTAATCAAAAAATTACAGAATGCAGTCTCAGTCTGTGATGCTGAGCAATGTAAGAACCAGAAGGGGGCTCATTTATCTCAACTGGTGGGGGGTCATTTGGCATGGGTTAAAGAAAGTCCTCATCAAGGTGGGGGAGCTAAGTAAAAACAGAAGGTTGGAAGGGGACCCTTGGCAGAAGGAACAGAGAAGGGAGGGCTCTTCATGCAAAAGTATTTCCTACCTACTCTTTAAAGCTCTTCAGGGAAAGTAGCCACACTGCCCATCTCAGGTGATCAGTTAACAGCCTCTCAGGTTAGAGATGCTTCCTCCTGCTTTACTTTGCAACAGCCCCTTTGGATAAGAAAGCCATCTGCCCTGGAAGTGGGAGGGCCCTGAAGTATCATCTGGGGTAATCTCCTTGCTTTACAAATGGACAGCTTGGTGCCTAGAGAGGAGAAGACTTGCCTAAAACCCCAGGAAACTGCAGTCTGGGACCCTGACTCCCATTCTGGTGCTCTCCCCATAGCTTCATAGTTAAATTCCAGTACTGCGAGCTTTTTAAAGACAGGCTCTTCCACTGTGGACTAATGGTACAATAGTAATAATAGCCATCTTTTGTTAAGATTTGTCCATATTCCAGGGATGGGTAAACATTTTACACTCATTAGCTTTTTTAGAGTCGTCCCATTTACCAGTGGCACGAGGCTTGACACTGGCCCCCTGTTTCTCCCTGTCTCATCTATGCTGGCTGAGCCCTCTGTTCAGCTGGGGGCCCCAGACCAGAAAACAGAAGGGGCTCTGCACACCCAGCCTGACTTCCCTCCCTGTAACACAGCAGGCAGACCACGATTGGCCATTTAGACAGCATCGGCCTGTGGGCCCCACCACATACTAATCAGTCCCTAGAAATAGATGCATTAGGGATGAAAACATTTACTGGCAATACTATCTGGCTTCAATCTTTCACCTTCACTGGGTAATGAGATGAGCTAGAACATTAAAACCAACAAACAGCCTTTGGTGTTTACAGCAAATGTTTGCAGGAGTGCGGGAGCCAGAGGTGCTCTGGGGAACATCTGGATTTCTGGAAACTGTGATTACACAGATGTGTTAGATTCATCAAGCTATAAAAATATCCTGTGATGTATGTCGGGGAAGAAAAACAACCTCCCCAAATGGATTTGGTACAAATTATCAATCACAGCAAGGACACCAAAGGAGGGTGGAGCAACTCCAGACTCTGGGGAGACCTTCAAATCCAGGGTGAAGTGTCTGCCTTAGAGAGTGGTCTTTGGTTGATGAGGGCAGGGTAGGGCTGAGGTCTGAGGATGTCAGGATCCTATGCATTACTTCATCTCATAATCCTTTCTATGAGTACCCATTGCTCTATCTGGCTTAAGTACCTTCTTTCCTTACACACTTTGGGGTCTCTACATTGCCACCAAAAATCTACTGGCTTATAAAATTCTATGTAATATGCCCTGAAGCACTTTTCCAGATTCATCCTCTGCAGCTATCTCCTATTTCCAAAATGAGACTCATCTTATTTCCCCAAACATGCAATTTGTCTTCCTGCAAACTCACAGCAGCATGCCTGATCTAGTTAATCTGCTACAAAGTTGCTTTGCTGTTTTTTGGATGGGGGGGAATAGTTGAGCAAATGAGTAAGTGAGTGAGTTGCCTCACGGCCTTTGCATGAGCTCTTGCCCACACCTGGACTGTCCCTGGGTCCCAGAACTCATGCAAGAGCTCCTCTCTCTTCCCAAACCTAATTCCAGGTGGCATCTCCTCTGGATAGCTTTTCCCTCCTCTCCCTTCCCCAGGCTTTCTTCACTCCTGCTAATTTTCATGTCCCCATATATTTTGCACAAACTTTAGTTTGGCCTATAGAACTTCTTTTTTCTTTTGGATGGGTCTGTCTTTCTCACTGTTTCAAAGCTTCTCAAAGCCAGAGATGCTGGCCTTGTTCATTTTTGTACCCCTGATACTCAGAACAATATTCAGTACCAAATAGCATCGTGGCACGAGATGAACCCCTTAAGAGTAAAGAACTCTGAACATGAAACTCCAAGGGCTTGTTTTCTAAAAAAGAACTCCATCATAATCCTGAACACACCTTGGAGAAGTTACATTCTCAAGGAAGGATTCAGCAGGAGTTATTTCTCCCCATCAGGGAGCCAAGATTGGATGAAGTGGTAACGGGAACAAGAGTTAAGGGTTAGATTAGTGGGAAAGGTCTAGCGACATGTCTAGGTGGATATTTAAATCTAGCTCTAATTATTTCTGTTAGGTATAAGGTTTTGCAACACCATGCAGTATGAATAGAAAACAGTATGAACAGTTAAATGAGTAAACAGTACGAACAGCAAATAATAGAAATAGAAAAACAAAAATGGATGTTATCTGTGTCTGCATGTCAATAGAAACCAGTTTTAGTACCAGATGTAAAGTCTGGGCAGAATCAGTTTTCCTGATTCCCAACACAGTTGCCTTTCCACTCTGCCTCTTACAGAGGAATGAAACCGCCTGAGTTTCATCATGTGCGGTCCCCAAAATAGCCCCTACCTTAGCAGAGAGCATTACCAGGTAAAGCATTCCCCGAAGAGCCTAGAAGGGTCATCTAAACTGCCTCCATCTATGTGGATTTATGCAAAAGTCATGAGGAACTGGAATACAGCAATAGAAATTCAGTGAGTGACTTGAGAATTCACAGCATTTAGCAGAACAGCAGACATTCTCTGGAAGTTAGGTGTTTTGTCTTTCTGCTCTACAGAGGAGGAAAGAGAAGTCTCAAAAAGTTAATCATGAATGCCATATTAAATCAGCGCAGGATATAAATGTAAACCACATGGATCAGTACAAAAAAGAAAATAGCAATGATGACTAGGATGACCAAACCTATACTAGTAACAACAGTGGTCACTGTTTATTACGCATTGGGTGTGTGCCAAGCACTTAGGGTATCTCATGCAAGCTTAGAAAAATAACCAGGGCAAAATGTAATCTTGACCCAGCATGTCTCAAGGGGCCATCATGTGAGGACTTTGTTAAAAATACAGATTCCCATTTCTAACCGCAAACTTCCTAAATCAGAATCTCTGGAGGGGGAGCCCAGGAATCTGCATTCTAACATGCTCTGCAGGTGACTCTTAAAAACACTAAGGTATCAGCACTGAGTTCATCAAAATCTTCAGAAGGAGGAATGAGCAATTAAAACCAGGCATTTACTCATACCATGCTTTTATATTATGTGGGGTTGTAAATGTAGCTATTTAGGTTTAAATTCACAGAGCCCCATGTCCGGCTTATTCCACAGTGGGAGTCCAATTAGTTTCCACATGCCCTTCTACAGCCCTTGCAAAGCCCAGAGTTAAAAGAAATCCCTTTGACCAACAACCAGGGGCATCTCTGTATCTGCCTCTGAGTCAAAAATATTTTACCAAAATATTTTACAACATGAAACCACAGCAGAAAGAAGCAGGTCACCTTCCAGTCCCTTCCATTTTCCACCCTAGCCAAGGTCCCCCTCATTCTACAAATGAGACCCTGTAGGGCCAAAGGAGATAGGAAATTGCTTCACCAAGAGTGACTTAGGGAAATCAGGGCCTCCCTACCCGGGAGGCATCGGGAGACAGTGGAGGGGAGCACAGAGAAAGAGACAAAACGCCCATTCCAGTAAGGAAACGGCTTTAATCTATCAAAGCAATTCTCCTTCTTTCAGGGAGAGAGAACATGAAATTGCACCAAATGACTTATAGAATGGCACCCCGTCTGATTAGCGTGGGGCCCAGAGCTCTCTGCACTTAGTATATAAGGTAGAAAGCCTATTTGAATATTCTTTTTTAAAAAAATTTCCCGAAATGAAAAGGGAGAAGATGCATTTGCCTCTTCAAAAGATAGAAGCTTGTCAGGAGGACATCATGAGGGGCATGTTTGGGGGGGAGGGAGAGCCTGTGATCATGAGAAAGGGTGGCATTTTCATTCATGACCCTGCTACTTCCCCAGCTCCGTGTCTCCCCATGGCCCACAGGTTAGAATCTAATCCCCCAGTTAGGAATTCAAGTCACTTAAGTGTCTAGACCAGGGATCAGTAAACTTTTTCTGTAAAGGGCAAAATGGTAAATATTTTAAGCTTTGCATGCCCTAGAGTCTCTATCTCAACTACTCAACTCTGCCTTTGCAGCCAGAAAGCAGCTATTAATAATGCATAAATGAAAGGGAATGGCTGTGTTCCAATAAAACTTAATTTGTGGACACTGAAACTTGTATTTCATGTAATTTTCATGTATCACAAAATATTATTATCTTGGATTTTTTTCCAGCCATTTAGATATGGAAGGAAAAAAAAACATTTTTGGCTCCCAGGCTGTATAGAAACAGGTCATGGGCCAGGGTGGCCTTGGATCATAGTTTGCAAACCCCTGGTCCAGATTTAGCTTGCATTTCCCTTCCCACCTGCTTCTCTGGTTCTTTCAAGACAAGGGCTGTCTTTTCCCTGCACGAGCCCTTTCATTTCTAGATTCGGTACCACCTGCCTGTTCTTTCTGCCTGGATTATCTTTCTTTTCCCTTCCCAAACTTCTTCCCTGTTCTTCAAGACTCCAACTCCATGTCTCTCCTCTGGTGTCCCCTGCCTCCCACCAGGAAGTGACCTTCCCATCCATACTTTATCTATGAGTCTTATCTTCTGTTCCAGACTCTAAGCTACTTATAAATAAAACAATATCCAACAGAAACGTTCATCCTTCAATTAATTCCCTGCAACAAATTCTGAGGTAGGGACTGTTATTACCCCCAATTTACTGACATGGGAACTGTGTCTTAAAGAGGGCTGCTAATTTGCCAGCAACTAAAAGGCAGGACGAGGACGGCGCCCCATGCTTCACGCACAACCCACACTGTTAACCCCAAGAGGAGACCTCATAGCTTCCAAATTGCATACTGCACAGTGGCTCAGAAATAGGGGTACTCCCTATATGTTTGTTCAAATGAATGTTAAGGCTTATTTATCTCATTCATGAAGCCTCAGGAGATGAGTAGGAAGCAAGGCCCCTGATCAGCTAGAAATAACAAATAACAGATGACAATCTGACTTTGAGAGAGGCATTTTAAAAAAAAATCAAAGAAGGATAAACAGCAGCCCAATTAAGTCGCAAAGCACAGAGGTCTAGTGACATTTAGTGTAGTGTCTGGTGGTCCTGCATGACAGGGACTCTGGGTGGTGGCACCATGCAGTCTGGGATGATCGTCATGGCAACACTGAGTCCTCACAAAACGGGAGATGCAGTCTGCTTAGAAATCAGAGAAGTATGTGATCTGTTTAGTTGGATACCCTACCAAGTGCTCTTTCTCCTTCCTCCTTTCCATTCTTCTTTTCTTCCTTCCTTCTTTCCTGCCAATTCTCTGTTGGAATAGGTTAGCCCTTATTTATCTAACTATCCCTGCTCTGCAGAATCACCTGTTCCCTGAGGATAATGGGCACCAAGCAGTTGTCCTGTGTCATACTATGTTGCAATGAAGTCCCTCTAGTTTATCCTCTACTGTGTATCTTCTGACTTGGCTGGGAATTGTCTCCCAGCTCTCCATGGATTCACAGGTGCACGTTCAGTACAAATCAACTAACACTTACTCAATGGTTGCTGAATGTAGGATCCTGGGATGGGTGGTAATGATGTGGAACTGGCCATAACTAAGACATGGTTGCCCTCAAGGAGTTTACAATCTGGGAGAGAGTCAGATCCTGACACAACTCAAGAGCCACGTCTTTCTCACTATGCCCAAAAGCTGCAGTTTCATGGAAGAAGCTGGACATGCTGTGAAGCAAGTAAAAAAGAAACAACCCCCCACCAACCAAAATAATCTTGAGTCTCTGTATATATTCTTGTTTCCTTGATCATGTCCTCCTTATTCTCAACCCTCTCTGAACTTGAGATAGCAAGACTTCTAACTTCAGCCCCAAGCAGTCTCGGAATCTCCTGGGGTTTGGTTTGGTCCGTCCAAGTCTTTCCATTTGCTTCAGGCTGGCATGTGCTATCTGCCCTCTCTTTGGAGTCTAATCTGGTTGCATTCCCTTTCCAGATTTGCTCTTCTGGCCTTGATACTAGTCATTCAGAGGGCGCCCAACCACGTGAAAAGAAACAACCCACCATTGGGAGTGATATCACTTATCTCTAGTTCCATATTCATTTCTTTGTAAGTATTTAGTGAGCATCTGCGCAACGCCAGGCACTGCACTGGCTATCAGGGTACAGAAGTAATAATAATGCACGCCCTCGAGAATTCCGCCACTGATGAACAATTGGCACTATGTCGTAAGTTCTCTGACCCATTGAACCCACTCTCCCACAACTTCCTCCTTGTACAACCCCTGTGCCAGGTGCAAGAGTTTCAGGGATGAAGAAGACAAAGTCCTTCCTTCACAGAGCTCACTGGGTCACAGTGGCATGTGGTCAGCATTACGGCTATTCATAAATATTCCAGTTCTTTTCCGAGCACATGGTGCTACCGCTGTTCCCCATCTACCTGAACTCTAGCAGGGTGATTTGACTCACCGTAGCCAATGAAACATAAGTGGAAATGACATGTGTCATGTCCAGGCAAAAGCCCTTAAAATGATGGAGGATATTAGGAGGACAGAGGATCAAAAAGAAAAGCCTTTCTGCCCCCCAACCAATCATTGTGCACACATGGGGGGAGGGAGAGAGAGGGAGGTTCTCTTGCAGGTACCCCAGGTCACCCAGTCAGGGCTGCGTGACCCACAGCTTCCTCAGATTCGGGAAGTGGAGGAGGCTCTGTTTCCCAAAGAATGAAGTGCTCTGCAGAAACAATTGAGAGATGGCTTCTGTGCTGATATCTCTGGGAAGTAGGAATAGTGGATAGTGGGATGGTTTGATGAAGGCTGGTATGTAAAAATAGAAAAAGAAATCTGTTCATGCCAGAGCCTAAAGTGATGTGTGTGTCTGTGTGTGTGTATGCATATATGTGTGTATATGTGTATGAGCATATGTGGGGGGGGTATGTGCATGTATCTATGTGTATATGGGTATGGGTGTGTGTGTGTGCATGTATATGGGTGTGTATATATGTTTGATGTGTGTACAGATGCATGTTTAAGTTTGTATGCATAGATGTGTTTGAGTGTGTATGTATGCATATGTGTGCATGGGGAGGGTGTGTGTGCACATGTGTATAGTCATGTATGTATGTTTGTGTGCATGGATGTGTACGACGAGGTGTGTTCGTGTGTGAGTGCATATGGATGTGTGTGCATGGGCATGTATATGTATATGCGTGTGTGTATAGGTGTGTATGTTTGTTTCTGTATATGTGTGTGTTCATATATGTGTTGGTGGGGTGGGCAGGAGTTGGCAGGCTATGAGGCTATATGAACAAGCTGGAGCCCGAGGATTCAGTGACAGATCCTGCAGAGCTTTTAACCATAAGACTGGTGATAGAGAAGTTTTTTTGGAATTCTAAAAAGTTTCAAGCCGAGCAGCAGGTAGCTCTGCAGGAGTTCAGTGTAACCCCTAGAAATAAAAATGACAAAGAACATGGAGGACACGGAGCAAATGGAAGGGACCGAATGGCCCAGACCCCTCCTGGGGCTGAGCCAGTTTCTAGGGGGCCACGCCGCCCTGTGGCCTGTTTTAGATGATGATGCAAGGTTTCCAACAGCACCTGACTCGCTGGCCTTCGTTCTTATTCCATTTCATTAAAAGCGTCAGTGGGTGGCCCACAATCCATGACCTGTCTGAAGGAACAGAGGCAGGGAGCCACCAGGGAGAACACTTTGGGCTTGTGAAAATTAGTAAACTGAAACCTCACTAAAGTAGAGTCTAAAAGCTAGAAGGGGGAGAGAAAGGAAAGGGAGACATTCAGCGTCAATTACATGAAGAATTGTCAATTATAGACCCCATCAGAAGAATCTTCAACAGGACAAATCATCCATTATGTGCCCCAACAGGGAAAAGATACACACTGCATCCCCTACCAGAAATTGAGCACCCCTATGACTCAGCCAAGGAGAAACCATCAGCACCCTGAACCCCTGCTTTTCCAAGGGACTTTCCCTCAGAACAACCCCTCCCCACCTCCTCCTTCTTCTCCATAAATGAACATTTCTCTCCTTTGTTCCTTGGACTTGCCTATAGTTTTGCCATAGTGCATGTGCTCAATTGCAGTTCTCTGTTATTCCTGAATGAACCCTTTTTTGCTAGTAAAATAACAGACAGTTTATCAAGGGGGGTCGCGGGGAAGGCAGTATAGCACAGAGAAGACAAGTAGTGACTCTATAGCATCTTACTACGCTGATGGACAGTGACTGCAATGGGGTGTGTGGGGGGGACTTGATAATGGGGGGATCTCATAACCACAATGTTGCTCATGTGAAACCTTCATAAGACTGTATATCAATGATATCTTAATTTTTAAAAAAAGTAAATGATATTAAAAACAAAATACTCAAAACTTAAAATAATAATAATAACTGACAGTTTTATTTTAAAGGTTAACAGTCTCCAGTCTTTTTATAGCACTTGAGAGGATCTGCCCAAGGAACACGAGGGCCTATAGAACAAAGGAAGAAAACACTGTCTACCATGTCGGTCAGGTATGGGATAGAAGGAAGAACCTGAGTGTGGTTGCCGAGCAGACGCCGGTGAAATCTCCGCTCCTGCACCCATCTGGCTGTATGGCCGCAAGGCGGTCACTTTGTCTTCTTGGACTTCAGTTTCTTCCTCTACACAGTGGGGATATTAACACCTTTTCCTCACAGGATTA
Organism: Smutsia gigantea; assembly: GCA_032199065.1. Taxonomy (NCBI): domain Eukaryota; kingdom Metazoa; phylum Chordata; class Mammalia; order Pholidota; family Manidae; genus Smutsia; species Smutsia gigantea. The sequence goes on from JAVSCE010019855.1 coordinate 260,429, forward strand.
CACTGAAGATTGAATGAGAACAATGTAGCTGAAGCATAGTCTAGCTAGCTGGTGACTACTAGAGGGTCATGCATGTTAAATAGCATCTCACTGGTCAAGTTGAACTCCCAGCTCCCTCTAAAATGGGTCTCCTTCTGTCCAGGCTTCCTGGGGTGGGTGGAGGTACCCAATTTCTACAGCCTTTCAAGTCTCCCCTCGGACGCTAACCTTAGGAAGTCACTGTTCTTTGCAATGTCATTCTGTAAGATGAGATGGTTTGGACTAAATCAGGGGTCTCAAATTTGTGATCCAAGGGCCCAGGTGCTTTGTCTGCTGCACAGGATTCTGTAATATTTGAATGTGTATACTTTTATATATAACATAGGCTTTACTGGTGACCACAGTCCTCACTATTCCCTCATATCTTCCCAGCCATCTTAACTCACGTACACCCCCCATCTGGCCCCTAGGCATGTTTGACCTTCTGACTTCCAGACAAAATCATCTCAGTGACTTTTCCAGTCCAGTAATTCTAGACTCAGTGGCTCCCTGTCTCCTAAACACATCATATTCATTTCCATCCTCATACCCACTCTCATTTTGGCCTTTTATCTTAGAACCATTTGGTTTTCTCCTCTTCCACTCCTACCAGATCCTACTCCTTCGTCTTCCCCAGATTCGCTCATTCTTTGTTTCTTGAGAAACTTCTCTGAAGCCAACTCTTAAGTTAAAGTGTCCAGAGGATGCAAACACAGACACTTCGGGATGCTTTCTTTCATGAACCCTATCCTGGGTTTATCAGTCAATTAACAGTCATCACCCTCAGTGTTTACACTTTGCACTACCTATGTGCCAGACACCATGTTCGCCTGCTTGCATACAGGTTCTCAAATGATACAACAGCCCTGCAAGGAAGGTGCTACTGTTCCCCCTTTTCAGAAGAGGCACAGGAGTTTCAGAAAGGTGAGACAACTTGCCCAAAGACACCCAGGCTCTTGTAAGTGGAGGAGCTAAGATTTGAAATCCTGTTTGTTTAAAGCCCAAGTCACTGATACTTGTTTCTTTTACAGCTTGCAACTTTGTAATAACATCGAAAGTTAAATTATGTACCTATCAGTTGACTATGCTGCATCTCAGTTCCCAAAAGCCTTTCTCAACTGTTCATTTGGTCTTCAAAGCAGCCCCTGGCACTACAAGGACACAGGTAGTTCTCCCCATTTTGCAGATGAAGAAAGAACACAGGCAAACTGGATTTCCTTTCTGCCCAGAAGCAGTATTGGTCATGCCCTGAGCTTTAAAAAAAAAAGAAAGTAAGTAACAAAGAAAATTCCTCTTCCTCCTCAGCTTGGGGCTGACATTAGGGGAAAGATTGAATTTATACCGGTCTGCAAATGTTTTCCTCGTAAGTGTCCATTTTCACTGGACATAAATTGAACTGAATTGCCTTTACCTTCTGGAGCTAGAAAACCCATCTCTATAAATTGATCCCTTAAGTCTGCCATCCTCCTCAAACAATTAGCTGCTCTCTGACAACTTCTACCTCTCTGGGTACCAGCCCCTGGGTCACTAACACTAAGGTTTTTCTTGTAGGAGGTCCACATCTCTATTCTAGTCCTAGCGTGGGATGCAGGGCCACTTCTATGCACCCATTCACTCCAGATTGCTTCTCCCTGCAGCCAGTCATCCCATCCTGCAACACTGCCGCATTCCGCTGCTTCCTCTGCATCCTCAACACCTCTGCCTTGGGCCAGGCCCTCAGCATTCCAGGCTTGCCTCTTGCTTCCCAGATCCTCCCCCCACCTTCCCTCCAGTCTTTGCCCATTCAGTCTCGACGCTGAGGCCAGAGCATTCTGTCTGTCCAGGGTTGCAATGACAATTGTCCATCTCCTTTATGGAAAGGGACAGGGATGTCCATTCCCCATGTGCAATAAGAAGTCTCTATTCTCAACTTGAGGTGGGGGAAGGTTCTAATCTCCACTTGAGATGAGACCATAATATTCTTCTTCTCTTCTTGGGGTGAGGAAAGATTCAGACAAGATTTAACAGCTATTGTTCATTCAACACTTTCTCCTCACATTCTCTATCCACTCCAAGCATCATGCATGGAGACCTCCCCAGTTCACCTCCCGGCCCCACCACCTATCAGGCAGAGGATTGGGCAGATTTTTGTTTGCTCCTTCAGATCCTTTCACCTTTCTCTAGTCTGCTCTGTGCCCCGGAGTTGACTCTGTGCTCCAGTTGGGGTGGGTTCAGCCAATGCACTGGAGGAGGTGAGGGCAGGGTAATCACCGTGTCCCCCCTGCCCAGCCCAGCTCCCTCCCCACCTGGCCAAGACGTCAGCTCCTATAGGGCAGCCCTTTCCCAGCTACTCTGTCCAGTTCTGCCACCTGCTCCCTCTCTTGCCCCATAGCCTCGGGTGATTCACTTTCCACCTTTCTGACCCAGCCTTTGTTAACAGACCCTGCCTTAACTCTCCTTAGCTACTACCCTTTGAGAGTGTCACCTATTTCCTGCCACACTCTGACTTTGAGAATGTGGGGACTGGGAAGATGTTGGCCACAGGGTGCAAACTTGCAGTTAGAAGGTGAATAAGTCCTGGGGATCCATTGAATAGCCTAGTAATTACAGTCAACAACACTGTATTATATACTGCAAAGTTGCTAGGAGACTAGATCTTAAATGCTTTCACCACAAAAAAGAAAGGAGAATTCTGCGATGTAAGAGAGGTGTTTGCTAAAACTATGCTGGTAATCATATTGGAATAGATAGGCATATCCAATCAACACAGGTACATCTTCAACTTCCACAATGGGCTGGGAATACGTCCCTTGTAGCTCAATATATAAATTGATTCATTAATTAATAATGAATATAACAAATAGGATGGGATCCCCGGCAAGTCACACCCTTCCTGAGTCTGTCTCCCCATCTGCCTAAGGAGGATGATAACAGCACGTTGATGAAAAGTATGAGCTCCGCAGCTGTGGCGAGAATTAAGTGAGGAGAGGCTCTTAAACAGTGTGTCTGACTTCTAGAAAATGCCCCCAAAATGCTACTTGTTCTTCATGTTATTAAACGCCCAATGATGTAGCGTTTCGTCCATTTTACAGGCAAAAAGACTCATTCTCATAGAAGTCAAGTAACCTGCAAGGTCACCTTGCACTTAGCCTGGCCAGAATTCAAATCCAGGGCTGTCTGACTCCAGAGGACTGAATTCTATCCCGTGCAACAAAGCCCTGAATCAGGAGCGCTGAGCTCTTCCCCCGAGGTGCTACAGTGGGGGGCAGCCTTCCCTGGCGCTCAGGCTTGGAGGAAGCCCGCGCCCTCTGAGGACCCACATGCACCTGGATAATCACTCTGTGGATGCTGAGCTGGGGAAGGGGGGCCTCCTTGACCCCGGCAGGCAATCAGCTTAGCCCATGAAGCGTGAGATTTAATTACCCTTATCTAAGCTTAAATAACTGTAAATGTTATTGTTGGTCACATGAATTATCTCGCCCTTTGAAGACACCCGGCCATTTCCCTGACTCAGCACTTTCCTCAGGCGGGGAAACAATACCGCTAATGTCACAGGAGCCCATCGTTACTTGACCCCCCCCCCCACCCCGTGCAGACTGTGTGACATTTTGGAGGGCCCAATATGTGGCTTCCTGTTTGTCAGCTATTGATGCAGAAAGGCAGTTGGCTTAGGGGCTGCCATCCAGGGAAAGAGAGAGAGATGATGTCCAGAATCGTCCACTGGGTGACTGGGAGATGCAGGGAAAGTTGCTTGACTTCTCTGGCCTTCCATCCTGCTGCATGTCCTCAGCCTGCATGCTAGCAGTTTCTGATGGGAAGTGGGCAGTTTGGAAAGAAGTGCTGGGACAAGGGTTTGGACTCAGCCAATAGCTGTTAGGTACAGCATTGGGGAGGCCGGAAAAGAGGAGGGAAGGAAGGAAAGGAGGAAGGGAAGAAGGGAGGGAGGGACCAAAAAGCTTGAAAACCACTGATCTAATCCACTTTACAGATAGAGAGCCTGAGAACCAAGCCTTGAACAGGACTGGGCCAAGGTCTTACAGAAAGTTAGCATAGCTGTGGTTTGAACACAGTTTCCCTAACTTTCAGACCTGCTCAAAGCTCTTTTTATAGGACTCCATTTCCTTTTGTCCAGGGGGTTCAGGAGTAAGCGGAGCAGGGGTGTTCTGACTCTGATAGCAAGAAGAGCCGACCAAAGGGCTCAATTAGAAATGGAATGTTGAAGTGGAGACCGCCAAGAGATGCTACATCCAGGAAATCCGAAGCCAGGGCAGCGTCGAGTCTGTAGTCAGGTCCAGCCAAGATGCAGACAGGAAGCCTGGGACATGTGTTGAGGTCTCAGAAGGCAAGGGTGTAAATCCCCAGCTATGTAGCCAGAGCCCATCCCTACGGCAGGCCCTCCTCTGGGCCATTTTACAGTGGCCACAAATCCACCTGAAGCCATCTGCTTCTTGGCACTCCTGGGCTCCCACATGTCAGCTTCTGCTCAGACCAGAGATGCTTCCAGAGGCTATGGCACATCTGGCAGCTATTAAAGGCAGTCCCATGCCCTGTGGACAGATTCTTCTTCCTCTGAAGAGTTCAGGCACTCCATTTCCACTCAGACAATAATTCATCTTCTCCCTTCATCAACACACTTTTTTTTAGTGTGTGTCAAGCATCATGCTGACCCTGGGGGAGACACTGACAGGTGCCAACTCTCAACCTGAGAGGCTATGCCTCACTGAGCATCTGACGTCTGTGAAGGAGGAGTGCCTTCTTCTCCTTGACACCAGGATGATCCTGAGAGCAACCTTCTGAAGGTCACAGGCACACCACGAGCTCCTCCATCACATGTCATGGCTGAGAAGCGGAAGGCTAGCACACCGTGATGCAGGAGGACTGCACTGTAGAGGAAGGCGGTGCTCATAGACAGCAGCACCTTTCCAAGGCTTCATGGTGAGTCGGAGCCCAAGGCTCCAAGATGCAGCACGAGTCTGCTGCAGTGCTGACACATAGATTGCCCAGGACTTATCACTGAAAAGCTGGCCTCTTTTGGATGCTCAGACTTAGCAAGCTTTTTCTCACCTCTAGTCTGGAACGCTCACATTCATCTACCCACCTGCCCAGAGCACCACTCCACTGCCTGTCTTCTCCGGGCTGGTTCTCTATCCCTCGGGTCTCAGCTGAAATGTCACTTCCTCAGAGAATTCTCCAAGACACCCACTTCTCAGTTTTCTCCCATGTCCCCTTCTTTTAAAGCACCCTGTACATTCATGACACTGATCAGAACGGGAACTTTTTACGGAGTTACAGCCTTATTTGCTCAATGCATGACTCTTCCACAGACCAGAAAATCATGTGTAGCCTGAGCCGGTGAGGAACTGGTGTCATCAGTACCAAAAGCCTCCTAAAAGATGTCCTGGGCTCTGAGTAACATAGAAAAGGTGGACATTGGTTAGCTTGCTGAATCTTAGGACATTTGATTGACACCAGAATGTCACTTACTAATCTCAAAAGAGTACATTTCAGTAGGTTCTTACATAAGTCACAGTAACATGAGAAAGCTTACTAATTTCAATATCGAGTAACCCTTCCTAGATCAGTGGCCCAACCCATCTCCATGGAAACCCATCGGAAGTGAGCGTCATTGCAAAGGGCAGGAGGAATATTCTTCCTAGAGCAAACCTGGTTCCACTCTGAGGTGTCTGACCTCCACAGGTCTGTCAAGTGTTTTCCTAGATGGCTCTCTATGTCTTGTGGCACGCCCCACAAAATGTTCAGTTTGAAGTTTCCTGCCTCCCCTGTCTACCACGAGCACCCTGCCACTCCCATCTCTGAAGTGGGGCCTGGGGACAGAAGCAGCACTTCAGATGCAGGACCCCTGGCAGGGTCTCAGCATACATGTCTTGGGCTGTTTGCAGCCTTGGCCGGCTGGGCCAGGCTTGTTTGGCCTTTCTAAGTCTTTGAGCTGTTGCTAGGGGAGAGGTACTGAGTTTTGAGATTGTCCAGGAACCTGCCATAGTCTGTATATTTCAAGTGTGTCCTTTTATTGTGCATACCCATTCTTCGTGTATGCTTTCTCAGGACAGAAGTGAGTGATTCCTGGCATCCAGGCCAGACTTGGCCACCTGCCTTCTGGCTTATTGCCTCCATGACCCTGAGGAGGACATTCCGGAATGGATGACCTGCTGCAGTCTGACCTCACTCTGTGACTTCAGCGGGTGGAGGCCCCTCTGAACCTCTGTGTCTGTTGCACCTGTAAAATGGGCAAGCCAGGCTCTGGGTTCCCATAGGGTTCTCCCAGCCCTAACTGTCGAAAATCATGCAGAGGAACACTGAGAGACAGCTTGGGCAGCCTAGACAAAGAGTTCATGGATTCCCTGCCCTCCCTCCTTCCTCCCGCTCCCTGAGGCCCTCTGCGTGCCTCCCCTCCCTCCCTGCCCACCCCCATCAGCTCAGGCCTCACCATATGCTGCTTTGTTTATGCTGAGAAGCCGTCCTGGGGTGGCAGTTCTTACACTCTCTGCTCGTGCAGCCTATTTTTACCCACAGCACAGCTCGCTGCCTGGGTGGCAGGTACCCAGCCCCAGCTGTGAGGAGCGCAGCCAGCGTCTGCTGCCCTTCCACCCAGATGCCCGGCACCACCCCCAGCTTAGGTCAGCCTGAATGTGTCCCCAGGGGACCACAGTCAGAGGCCCCACCTCCTCAGCAGTTCCTGACGTTGTGCCAAGAGAGGGAACAAGGGAAAAAGGAGAAAGAAGGAAGGAAGAGAGAGACAGAGTGGGATGTGGCAGGAAGGGAGGAAGGAGGGACAAAAGGCCTTGTGGCCACCCACCCATGCCCAAGCTGTATGCTGTGTGTTTTAAATACATCATCCATTCATTCTTTTGTTGATTGAACAAATATTTATGAGAGTATATCATGCAACAGAGCCCATGATAGGCACTAACGATACAATGGTGGATAAAAGTAGACACTCCCTTGACCTAATAGGGAGGCCAAGAATATCATTTAATCTTCACAAGAAACTTAATATCCCCATTTTTCAGATAGGGAAGCTGAAACTCAGAAAGGTTAGGTAGAAACTTGCCTGAGACAGTGAGGAAGGTGGCAAAGCTGCCTGACTTCTAAGCACACATTCTAACTCTTGTCCTCAAAAATGGGCTCTGTTGAACGTGAAGAAGACCAGCAGGCTAGGATGGTTAGAGCACAAAAGAACTTTCCAGATCACCACATTCAACTATGTCTTTGAACCAGAGGGAAAACTGAGGGCCAGAAAGGTTATATGACTTGCTGAAAACTACAAAGTCCAGTAGAGTCAGGGGTCAGGAGTGAGGCTAGGGTCTCCTAAGTCCTAGACACTTGCTTTTTATACCATGCTTTATCAAATTCCTTGTCTTTTGCTTTATTCTTTGTGTAAAATGTATGTTTCTGAGATTACAAAGCAGCATGATTTCCGTTCTTCAATTCATGATACCCTGAAGTTTTCTAGCCATGAAATCAGCATGTTGCAGAGGTTCAGAGGAAGAACAGTTGCTAGCTAAACTAATGAAGTTACCTCTCAACATAGACTATCAATTTAGACATTTTTGGATGAAATAGTAGTCTTCAGATTTTGTTTAGAAAGAAAAATGTTTCTAAATGCCTAAAGCTACCAGTAAGCATCAAGAATTTACCCAGGCCGAGAAATTAAAGAGGACACTAACAAATGGAAATGCATCCCATGCTCTTGGCTAGGAAGAATAAATATTGTCAAAATGGCTATACTACCTAAAGCAATCTACAGATTCAATGCAATCCCTATCAAACTACCAACAGCTTTCTTCAATGAACTGGAACAAATAACTCTAAAATTCATATGGAACCACAAAAGACCCCGAATAGCCAAAGCAATCCTGAGAAGGAGGAATAAAACAGGGGGAATTACACTCCCTGACTTCAAGCTCTACTACAAAGCCACAGTAATCAAGACAATTTGGTATTGACACAAAAACAGACCCACAGACCAGTGGAACAGAATAGAAAATCCAAACATTAACCCAAACATATACAGTCAATTAATATTTGATAAAAGTGCCTTGGATATACAATGGGGAGATGACAGCCTCTTCAGCAGCTGGTGTTGGAAAAACTGGACAGCTACATGTAAGAGAATGAAACTGGACTACTGTCTAGCCCCATACACAAAGGTAAACTCAAGGTGGATCAAAGACTTGAATGTAAGTCATGAAACCATAAAACTCTTAGAAAAAAACATAGGCAAAAATCTCTTGGACATAAACATGAGCAACTTCTTCATGAACATATCTCCCCGGGCAAGGGAAACAAAAGCAAAAATGAACAAGTGGGACTATATCAAGCTGAAAAGCTTCTGTACAGCAAAGGACACCATCAGTAGAACAAAAAGACATCCTACAGTATGGGAGAATATACTCATAAAAAACGTATCTGATAAAGGGTTGACATCCAAAATATATAAAGAACTCATGCATCTTAACAAACAGAAAGCAAATAATCCAATTAAGAAATGGGCAGAGGACATGAATAGACACTTCTCCAAAGAAGAAATTCAGATGGCCAACAGGCACATGAAAAGATGCTCCACATCGCTAATCATCAGAGAAATGCAGATTAAAACCACAATGAGATATCACCTCACACCAGTGAGGATGGCCAACATCCAAAACACAAACAACAACAAATGTTGGCGAGGATGTGGAGAAAAGGGAACCCTCCTACACTGCTGGTGGGACTGCAAATTAGTTCAACCATTGTGGAAAGCAGTATGGAGGTTCCTCAAAAAACTCAAAATAGAAATACCATTTGACCCAGGAATTCCACTCCTAGGAATTTACCCTAAGAATGCAGCAGCCCAATTTGAAAAGGACAGATGCACCCCTATGTTTATTGCAGCACTATTTACAATAGCCAAGAAATGGAAGCAACCTAAGTGTCCATCAGTAGATGAATGGATAAAGAAGATGTGGTACATATACACAATGGAATATTATTCAGCCATAAGAAGAAAACAAATCCTACCATTTGCAACAACATGGATGGAGCTAGAGGGTATTATGCTCAGTGAAATAAGCCAAGCCGAAAAAGACAAGTATCAAATGATTTCACTCATATGTGGAGTATAAGAACAAAGAAAAAATACTGAAGGAACAAACAGCAGCAGACTCACAGAACCCAAGAACGGACTAATAGTTACCAAAGGGAAAGGGACTGGGGAAAATGGGCGGGAAGGGAGGGATAAGAGGGAAAAAGGGGCATTATGATTAGCAGACGTAATGTTGGGGGGGCACAGGAAGGGCAGTACAACTCAGAGAAGACAAGTAGTGATTCTATAGCATTTCACTATGCTGATGGACAGTGACTGTAATGGGGTTGGCGGGGGGGGACCTGATGAAGGGGTAGTTTAATAACTGTAATATTGCACATGTAATTGTAGATTAATGATAATAAAATAAATTATATTAAAAAAAAAGAATTTACCCAGGCCAATCATAGCATCAAATGATGTTCTGTGTCATAGGTAGAAAAACTTGGTATGTGACATAATTAAGGTTTCCACCAGGCAAGAGGAGAAGGGGAAAGTGATTTGCCAAGAAATAGAGATTTGGATGGAGAAGACAAAGATGGAAATGAGGGCTGAATCCTTGAAAAGAAAATCAGAACCCCACTTACCTCCAGAGTCCCCAGCCCAAAGAAGCACCACAGAGAGGGCATAACAGGATAAAATCCCCAGATATGGTGACTTCCTCCCTGAATGCACAGAGGTGCAGTGACATGAGACCCCAGACCTGGCCAGGTGAGTGCAAATGACTCCTCATGGCCTGTGTGTGATGACCCTTCCCACAGAGACTCCAAGGCCAGTAGCCCATGTCAGCCCAGGCCCTGAGGTTCCGTGGGATCTGTTAAATCACTGGGGAGTGAGTGAGGACAAGCGCCCAGAGCCAAATGGAGCAAGACTCCTGAGTCAGCCAGATCAGAGGCCGGTGGTGGGTGTAAGACCCCCCCCTCTCTCCATCACCACAGGGTGACAGGTCTTTCCCCTGTACCCTGCTGCTCTCCAAGGAAAGAGGCTGAGCAAATACCTGCAGGAAGCTGGGTTTTTCCCAGAGAGAAATGGTTTAAGGTGGCGGACTTCCTGTTCTCTTTTCTTGCCAAATGTTAACATATCTTTCCCCATCCCTTTGTCAATCAGGTTGGAGACTGGAATGATATGGAAATTAAGAAGTAATTAATGAAACAGTTTGGGGAATTATTTTTTTTTTGTTTTAAATTTTTGAGTCTTGTCTCGTAAATTATTTACTCTAGGACATTTGCTTGGATTCTCTAAAAACCTCTACTGGGAGGGAGGTGAAGTTAGAGATAAAAAATCAGAGTTGGGGGCCGTTCAGCCTGTCAGAGTCCGGGTTCTCTCAGCTTCTCACAGCCTTGGACTAATATTGCCTTTATTGACCCCAAGAATGCCAGACTGGAAGAGACCTGAGAGCCTTAACGCTTGCCCCACACCCCGCACCCGGGGTTAATGAGACCCAACCTGGGAGCACCCTGCCCAAGGCGACAAGACCAGGGTGGCAGCTCCCCTTGTCTCTGCACTGCCTGGTTCCCGGCTCAGGCCTCCATCCACTGGGTCAGAGGGCATAGTCCAGGCCATCTCTGGTTTTCTCGCACTAGCAACACTTTCTTTTTGTTTATCTGCTCTGTTCGGGTCAGGCCTTGTCTTTCTACTGCAGCAGCCTGTGTGAGTCACACTCCGTCTTCCTGCCTGTCCTTGAATCACCTCATTTAAAGTGAGTAAACACTTCGCCTGGTTTGCTTAAGCATCTGACTTCCAGGGACAGAATTAAACCTGTAGGGGGAGGCGAGTGTCGATTTGACTAAATTGTTGTCAAAGCCCTGCCAGGTGCCCTTTCTGACGGAGCCTGTGAGCGATGTCCAAGGATCTGCCGCACCGTGCCCGCCGGCTGCCTGGGGATCCCTGGCTGGGGTACACTGTTCCTAAAAGAGTCTGCCTCGTTTCTCAGCCAGCCTTATATTCCAAGCTTCATGATCTCAACCCATTAATTTAGACTTTATGATAGTTCAACCAAGGCTTTAAAAGTTCTAGTAAGCAAGACAGGGAGGAAGACAAGTGAACTACCTTCAGTAAGCCAACATCTCTGGATCAACACAACCATTGAGGTTGTATGGCAGGAAGGTCAAGGCTAAGGTCAGGTTCAGGTACCCATTCGCATAAAATCACTCTGCGAGTTACAGAATCGTTCTCATCTGTTCACTTCTAAAGGATCTCCGAGGAGCTCTACTATGTACAACCAGGTTAGACTAGTTTGAGTTGTAGTGTGTACTTGAAACTATCTTTTTCATTAAATTATAATTGAGATTTTAGTGATTCACAACCATGTCTTCGTTTTTCTAAATGAACAAACTGTCCACTTATCTTGCTTTGCAGAAGTGTTGTGGAACAGCTTAGACAGTCCCAGGTGAGAGCTCAGAAAATCTGGATTTTCATCATAGCACCTCCTACCCTGTCCAGCGTCTCAGAGTAAGTGATTAACCTCACCAGGCCTCTCTCATCCAAGAAATAAAGATACCGCTGTGGTTGGATTGACTTTGTAAGGGGTTGAGTGATGGAGTGAAATCATTCAATCAACGAATCAATGACCATATAGGCGGAATACCTACGTATGCAAGGCCCTTTGGGGACACAGAAAGACATCACTCATTCATTCATTCATTCCATGAATATGAGTTGTCCATCTCCTAAGTCCCAAGCTCTGAGCTAAGCACTTGGAAGACAGTGAAGAAATCAAGACACACGTAGTGTCTGTGCTCACTGAGTTTGCATTCTATAGGAGGAGCTTGAAATGCAGACTGCGTACGGTAAGTTCCTGTGAGAGAAACGTGGCATTGTGACAGTGAACACCAAGGCGGGGGAAGATGACATGTTTTAGTAGGAGTAGTCTGGGGAGGCCTCCAGGAGGAAGCGACATTTAAACAGACTTGAAAGATACAAAGGGGCTGACCATGGGAAGACTGGGAAATGCTTGGAGAAAAGAGCTTCCATCAATCCAAAGAGTAAACACCAAAAGCCAGAGACAGAATTTAACGGCGCATTCCAGGGACTGTCGATGGGCAGTGGGGTTGGGACATACAAGGCACACTGGAGAGTGACTTAGGCACGAATCTCATCCTCATTATCTAGTAGAAAAGGCAAGGTGTATATAAGTACAGATAATTTAGGGGAAGGTCCTCAAAAAGGGCTAACTCCTACGAAAGAAGGACAGACTGAAGGCTACACACCTAGGCACGAGGCAGGACTCGGTTGAGGCCACTGGAAGAAAGGAGGCTGAGCTGAGGAGTCCAAGAGGATTGCTCTATCAGCCCTTGCACAGGGCGAAGCACCCACAACTTAGTGATTTAGACTACTCATTTAGCTCACTGTTCGGAAGCTCGTCAGTTTATGCTAGACCCAGCTGGTCCATAGTACCTTTGGTCTGGCAGGGCCATCGGCTGGATTGCCTCTGCTGTCTACAAGTGTCAGCCTCCATGTGTCTCTCCTATCCTTCTAGCATGTTCTCAAGTCAAGGGCAGTGTAAGCACTAGAAAGCCAACGTTTCAAGAGACTAAGTGGACGTCGGTGAGGCCACCTGAGGCCTAAACTCAGAATCACTTCTGCTGCATTCTGTTGGCTAAAGCAAGTCACAAAACCATCCCAGAGTCAGAATGGACATGACAAAGTTACAGGGTGAAAGGACATGGATTCAAAGAGGCCATATGTTGGTGTTATCACCATAATCATTGTACCACACTTGCTTAACTAGAAAAGTCTAAAGCTTTATAACTGGTGGGAGTACCCAAACGGGGGTTGATAGTAGGCAAGTTTGCAGGCAGAGAGACAAAACTGTGTTAAATATGAAGACTACAATGAGGAGAGAGATGAGAGAGTCAGCAATGGAAGCAGATGCCAGGAGGACTAAGTGGATGAGGCTTGAAGAACGGGTTAGGCCAGACGTCCAGAACTAGCTTTCTGCATACATGAAGAGAGAATGGTGCTGGTGTCCTTGGAACAGTGCCAATCAGGCACAATTTGCACCCTGTTCCACAGGGTCTCTTGGTGCAACCCCACTCTTGGTGCCATTTCCACATGGTGGAAAGGCTGTAGTCTGGGAAAAAAATAATCAAGAGATTGTTTTTTAGTTAGGCCTTGAAAGATGAGTGGATTTTATGCACAAAGTCCGCTTAAGGCACTTACAGTATTACGGTTAACATTATACTTATTCTTAACAGAAAGCACTGAGACCAAAGTAACAACAACCTGTAGATGTCCTAATTCCTTTATGCCAACGATTTTCAACTTTCTTTAATAGCAGAGTCCTGTAACAAAATGAAATCTTACATGCAAGGTTTAATATAGGAAGCAGATGAAAGTATATCTAAACAATATGCATTTACGTCCTACATTCCTTTTTACAACACTTATTTAGAAACCCATAATTCAAAACAATGAGGCTATTCCTATAAACCAGTAACTCAGGAGTTACAGTCTCCAAACAGCTTGAGCATCTAATATATTGTGGTATTTTGTCTGAGTTGCACAGTTTTGAGAAAAAAACTTGTTTCACACAGATAAGTAGTGGTACAGAATTTCACACGAGTGGAAAATCACTACCTTAGCATTCAAACAAAATCTCACTGCAAGGTTACAAGCTTCTAATTAATGACACATTCAGGTTTCAAAGATATATAGAGAGAGAGAGAAAGAGAGAGAGAGAAACTATAGGAGAAGGTTTATTCCATTTATTTCAAAGTTTATATATATGCACACACACACATATACACAATAAATGAGTTCGTTGGTAGCCATCATTGTAGATAAATTAGTTAGATTATATGATGAAGTGTTACATTACTTTTAATTATAGTTTTTAAAGTCAACCTTTTAAAGTTAACTTCCACATTCATGTGGTCACAATTGCTGTTTTGCAGAAGCACCCACCATTGCCTGGAACACACCTTTGAAAGGAAAATGCTAAAAGGCTAGAAAATGTAGGAATATAGATACGCTGCAGTCTTGCTAAAGAATATACAGGAAAAACTTGACTTTGGCGCCATACTTGTGTTCAGATTGCATCTGTGTCACCTGGTTAGCAGTGGGATCTTGGTCACATTCATTCATCTCTTTGAGTCTTGGTTTTCCCCTCTTTAATATTAGTTTTCCAGCCCCGTATGTCATCCGGTTGCTATGGAGCCTTAACAAATGTTATTTGTTTTTTCTTATCCCTGTTCAATCTCTTCTTATATCAGGAGTGAAAGAGAGAACAGATCTTTGATTTCCTCAAATGTTTCTCTAGATGCCCCCATGTTCTAATAGCATCAGCCTGTCAGGTTGCATCCACGATATTTGTAATTCAGGTAGCAAATTGATTTTTGAAAGCACTCTGGGCCTGCTCTGTCCATGTCAGATAAGCTCCAAGCATTAATTATGCACCAATATTGATGTTTTTGTCTGACAAGGTCTAATGTCACCATATTCAAATCCGACTGCTTCCTTGTTAGAGAAAACCCTTCGAAACGTGGCCTTGGAAGAGACAGCATGTGTCACCTGCAATATTTGAGATGTCCCAGAATTGAAGCCCTCAGTTAGAATTAAAGACAATGCCCATCCTTGTTCTGGGCCCCAAAGAGAATGAGCAGGTGTGACTCATGAAAGCAGCTTGAGGTGCATCTAGCTACACCAAGCATTGCTTGAAAGAAGGCAATCAGATCTTCTGGTAAACTGCACTTCGTGGTAATGCAAACAATTTGAATACATTTGGATTTGCAGTATACACAGTGAGATAGTATGGTTTGTATCTGGAAGCCAACCCACTTGCTAATTGGTATGATCAACCATTAATGTCCAGCAAGATCTGCCTGATTCCACAGAATCATTGGGAGAATTGGGACCAACTTATTTTTAAGGAGAATTATAATCACACAAATGCCAGTGTCTCTAATTTGAACTGAGTTTCAATAAAACAAAGCAGTCTCCTTCAAAGGTTCTTACTGGATCCATTTAATTCATCTAACAAATAATCCCTGTGATTTGACTACATGCCAGACACTATTCTAGGTGCTGGGAACACACAGGGCACAGACAGGCAAGCTCTGCTCTGGGGGAGCATTTATTCTAAGGTAGCATCTTTTAGATGTTCTTATTTCCAAGACTTTGGCTAAGATCACTTTGCAAGTCAGAGAAAGGCAACTGAATGAATCTCTTGTATGAGTTTAGGATTTTTATTAAAATATAGAAGTTTGCTAATTCCATCTCAAGCAATTCCGAAGAAACACACTCAAGAGTTCTGAATATAATTAATGTTTTTCTCATATTGAGCTGTACTATGGATGTTTACATATCAGGGAAATTGTAGGAGAGCTCTTACAGGGGTTAATTATTCTACTTGCTGTGCATTTTCTGAAGGGGAGTTGAGTAAGATGGTTGCTAGTGCCTATTTGTCCTGTAAAGTAAAAAGAATAGGCCCCTCACTTCTGGTAATGAATAGTTAATTTAAGTGATCATTTAAGTATAGGGCAAGTGAGGGGATGTGGAGGGATTTTTTTTCCATACCCTAAAATATTTTCACCTTTATTGTTTTCTTTCTTTTCTATTCCTTTCCCCTTCTCCCTTCCTCCCTCCCTTCCTCCCTCCCTCCCTCCCTTCCTTCCTTCCTTCCTTCCTTCCTTCCTTCTTTCATTTCAACAATATTTTGAGAGTGTGCCTTGTCTCAAATTCTGAATGAGACTGGGAGAATCAGACAAAATGAAACACAGTCTTAACATTTAAGAAATTCACAACCTCATTTTTAAAAATAAAAGGTGAATAAGTGAAACCAATTTAGTATAGGACTTGCACTTGATTTCCTCTGGAATTCACAGGATGGTCACAGCGTAAAGGAAGGGGTAATGAACCAGATATTCAAAGGTTTGATTTTGAGTCTTTTCTATGTCACTTGGGGAGGCCACCAAACCCCTCTCTATTTTCACTTTCCTCATCTGAAGGAAGGGATCTCACAGAGTTGGTTGTGAGAATCATCTAAAATTGTTCATGTGAAATGGGATGAAGACAACAATGCCCCAAATAAAAGTGATGGACCATTTCGGTTATAACTCGTGTTAATTCCTGTAACCTTTCACTTTGAGAGACTGGGAGTAGTAGTGATAGGAAATAAAAGCTAACCTCTGTTGCACTTATTTATCCCATGCACTTGTCAAAGGAATTCATGAATACTGACTAGCGTAATACTCACATGAGCCCTGTGGGGTAGGTATTATTTTCATCTCCATTTTTAAGACAAGGTCACAAAAGTTCAGAGATATTTAATAATTTTTCCAAAGCCACGTGTTAAGTGGTAGAGACTATATCTCAACCTGAAAGTCTGGCTGCAGAGGTCTACTCCCCCTGTGAAATACCTACCACGCCCTGCACTGGGAATTCCAGGAACTACGAAGGTGAATAAACTATGGCTCACAGTCTGCTGAGAGAAACAAGCATGCACTCAATTACACGAGGGCCCTGGGACATAAGGTGCATGGTTGTGTTGACAACTCCATGAATGGAAAGGATAAATGAAGTCAGCGTGTAGTGGTCTGTGGCATCATGCTGAGAGAGTTGACCTTTAGTCTGCAGCCAGGGAAGTTCCTGAGCTGGACCAAGAAGAGCCACCAGTGGCTGTGAGAAGATCGAATGGGAGAGGACTGGAGAAGCTGGAGATCGGCAGATGAATTAGGAAACCACGGCATCGGCCCAAGGGAGAAAGAGCCAGCCTGCTGTAGAGGCTCAAAGTGCAGTTCATCCAATTCCTAGATTTGTTCAAATTCTAAGAGGAAGATGAAATGCAGGCACAAGGACCACTTGGAATGAAAAAATATCTGAAGAAATCACCTAAAGAATCCCCATGGGGAATAATCATATCGAGCATGGGAACAGGGGACCTTTCCATGTCAGAGCCCCCCTCTGACAGCCCCTTTGCCAGCCTCCACTGGGTAGGAGGATGGGCTATCAGACAAGCCAGAGCCCAGGGCACTTTGTGGGTCACATTTTACTAAGCAAGGAGGCAGCCGAGTCTCCAAGCAGGCCCCATGTTCTAAGGCTTTCCCTTGGGGCAGACCAGCCCGTCTCTCTGGCTATTCCAGCTTCTACCTCACCCAGAGAACTCTACAAAACTGACTCAAGTGGCCCTCAAGTCTGGCCATGCTCTCTCTCCCCTCATCTTGCTGGTCCCAAGGGGTAAGTCCAGTGCAGGTAGTATAGGGATCTCTTTGTGGGCCTCCGGCCTAAGGCATGTCCTCTAATCTAACTTTTATCAGAAAGTCTTTGCTTGGGAAAGCAAGCTCTTGTTGAGTTATTAATAAAGGGTTTGCTCAAGCTCTCGTTTCTTATTGTTCCCTAAATATAACTCCTTTAGTTGGGAATCTTAGCAGAAAAAGGGCTGAATAGTATAGCAGGTTTGAGGCACCTGTGAGTCCCTGCTGAAATTTTGTCCCCAACACCCCAATACCTTGTCCTGAATGCCTACTAAATGCCACACATTTCACATATATTACCTAAGTTAAACCTCACAGCTGGTACGCAGCAGACACTTAATAAATGCTGCTTCTTTTTTTTCCCATCCAGGTTCAGTCTCTCTTCCAATGTCAGGAGTGAAAGAGGGATCAGACCTTTGATCTGTTCAAATTCTATGGGAGGGAGTTATTATTTCCATTTTATTTCTGAGGACAATGATGTGCTCAGAGGTTGAATGACTAGCTTCACGATTCAAACCCAGGCTTGTTTGATTCCAAACCTTTCAGTCTTTTCAATACACTCAAGGAAAGGGTCAGCTCCTGCTTCCTTTTATTCTTCCATCCATCCTACACTTTCTCATTTCCTTTCTTTCCTTCCACATCTTGATTTGAAAGCTGGTTAAGGCAGCCGACAGTACAGCTTTACTTGCTGGTAGTAGAGCACATCTGGCTGCCAAAAAACATAACGGCAGCTAACCTTTGCTGAGTACTAACGATGTGTAAGGCTCAGTGTTAATAACTCTATGTATAGTATTTCCTTATATGCTTTCATTAACCTTACAAGGTAAGTTCTAAAACAATCCTTTAAAAAAATAGAAAAGGGCGGTGAAAGGTGGTGATTAGCCTACCTAAATTCATAGGCATCTCCTGGACAAGCTAGGATTTGAACTCAGAGAGCCATGTGTGAAACACACTACTCTGGCTCAAAAACATTTGTACCTGCCTATAAAGCACCCTCCACCTCCACTCTCCAACTTCTTCACCATTGCTATCTCTACAAGTCCCTGTTCCGATTTTAAATCTGTATACACATTCACGTCCCCAAGCAGTTTTGGGGATTTCCTATACCTGGGAGAAGGTTGGAGGGTATAAACAAGAGAAGGAGTCACCATGTGTAGAAGGAACTACAAGCCAGCTTCCTGCAAATCTCAGTTCCTTGCCTGCTTCAAATAGGCAGATCTCTCTTCCCTTGACACTATCCCTCTGTGACTTTAATGGAGCTGAAGTCAACATCACACCACTTAATCAATCTTTTCTTTTTATTTGTGCTAGAGAAGTGTTATGATGTCAGCATAAAAGGGGTGAAAATGCAAAATTCTGTCTTTCAGGGCTCCCCACAGACCCCACATGCTTTGGGTCAGGAAGCATCCTACACAGATGAGCAACCATATCTTATAACTGTAATAATAACCACAAAAGTAATAACAATAAATAACAACATGCATACAGCCCTTTATAAAGTCTTTTCACACTCATTTGTATGTAATTTGATCCTTCCAATTGCCCTCTGAGATAAAGATAACTACGATGTGTATATATATATTTTTTTATTTATATATACATTTACACATATATATTAAGTACATGAAATACATATGTATATATATATTTAGACCTGTGGACGAGTTGTGAATGATGTCAAAGGAGGTAGGAAGAATACAGGTCTCAAGTTCAGGAGGTTTGAGCCATCCTAGTTAAACCATGAATTGGAGATATGACTTTGAGCAAGTATCTTCACTTCTGGAATTAAGCTTCCTACTCCGTATGAAAGACATTATGATTCTCATCCCTCAACATCAGATGGGATGAGTCAATGAGACAGTGCATCTAAAATGTTTGCAGATGACATGATTTTATATGTAGAAAACCCTGAAGATTCAACAGTAAAAAACTTAGAACTGAGAAATGAAGTCAGTATAGTTGAAGGATATAAAATCAACATACAAAAATCGGTGGCATTTCTACACACAAACAACAGACTATCTGAAAAGGGAATTAAGAAGATAATCTCATTTATAATAGTGAAAAAAGAAGAAAATACTTAGGAATAAACTTAACCAAAAAGCTGAAAAACTTGGACACTGAAAATTTAAGAATACACAGATGAATGAAAAGACATCCATGTTGATGGGTTGGAATAATTAGCATTGTTAAAATATCTATGCTACCCAACGTGATCTATAGATTCAATGCAATCTCTATCAAAATCCCAATGGCATTCTTTACAGAAACTGAAAACATAATCTTAAAATTCATCTGGAACCATAAAAGACTCAAATAGCCAAAACAATCTTGAGAAAGAAGAAAAAAGCTGGAGGCATCATACTTCCTTATTTCAAAATATATTACAAAGCTACAGTAATCAAAACAGTATAGCACTAGCATGAAAACAGACATATAAACCAATGGAACAGAAAGAGACTCTAGATACAAATCCACACACTTATGGTCAACTGATCTTTAATAAGGGTGCCAAGAACCCACAATGGGGAAAGGAAAATCTTGTCAGTAAGTGGTGCTGGAAAAACTGGATATTCCTATCAGAAGAGTGAAACTGAGTCATAATCTCATAACACACATACACAAAAATGAACTGAAATGCATTAAAGACCTTAAGACCTAAAATCATAAAACTACTAGAAGAAAGCATAAGAGAAAAGCTCCTTGACATTGGTCTAGGCAATGATTTTTTTGAATATGACACCAAACACATAGGCAACAAAAACAGGCAAGTGGGACAACATCAAACTAAAAAGCTTCTACACAGCAAAGGAAACAATCAACTAACTGGAAAGGAAGCCTACAGGATAGAAGAAATATTTACAAACCATATATCTGATAAGGCCTTAATATTCAAAATATGTAAGGAGCTCATACAGTTCAGTAACAAAATAATAATAATAATAACCTGACTAAAAAATGGACACATGAAATGATTACACATTTCTCAAAAGAAGACTTGCAAAAGGTAATGGAAAGGTGCTCTTGACCTCACTAACCATCAGGAAAATTCAAATCAAGATCACCGTGAGATAATACCTCACACCTATTAGAATGACTACCACCACACAGGCAAAATATAAATGTTGGCAAGGGTGTGGAGAAAAGGGAACCCTTGTGCACTGTGGGTGGGAATGTTAAGTGGTACAGTCATTATGGAAAACAGTATGAAGCTTACTCAAAACATTAAAAATAGAGCTACCATCTGATCCAGAAATCCCGCTTCTGGGTGTATATCCAAAAGAAATGAAATCAGTATCTTGAAGAGGTATCTGAACTCCTCCTATGTTTACGGCAGCATTGCTCATGATGACCAAGATATGGAAACAACCTGAATGTCTGTTGATGGATGAATAGATAAAGAAAGTGTGATATGTGTAATTATATACATATAAAGCGCAATCTTATTCAGCCTTAGAAAAGAAATGGAATCCTGCATTTGTAACGACGTGGATGAAACTGGAGGACATTATGCTAAATGAAATAAGCCAGCTACAGAAAGACAAGTACTGCACCGTCTCACTTCATGTGGAATTGAAAATAGTCAAACTCACAGAAGCAGAGCAGAACTGTGGTCACCAGGGGCTGGGGGCTTCGGGGAAATGTGGAGATGTCTGTCAAAGGGTACAAAGTTTCACTTATACAGGATGAATAAATTCTGGCAATCTAATATATGCAGCACAGGGACGGTAGTTAATACCATATCATATACTTGAAATTTGCTGAGAGAGTAAATTCTAAGGGTTCTCACCACATATAAATAAATAAATAAATAAAATGGCCATTGTGGGAGGTGGGTATGTTGGTTAGCTTGATTGTAGCAATCATTGCACAGTGTTTGCATATATTAAAACACGAAGTTGTTTAAATATACTTTAAATGTATGCAATTTTTATTTGTCAGTCAGGCCTCAATAAAGCTAAAAATGTCTTCTTTAATTAAAATAACAAAATTCCTAAAACAGTGCCTGCTTACAGAAGGGGCTCCAAACTGTTGGTTTCTTTAATCCTTTTCTTTAGTACAGTATGTGCTCAATAAATACCTGCAGAATTAAACGGAATTGGTGACCCAACTTAGGATATATATGTTGTGGGGTGGTTGGGTACAAGGACACTAAAGTAAAATCACTTAGATTTGAGTCTCCAATCCTCCACTGCTAATATGAGTAAACCAGCAAGTGTTTTAATCACTCAAAGCTCCTGGAATATGTAGTAGGTATGATAGTGCCTGCCCTGTGGGTTTGTTATAAAGAGAAAAAGCCTGTAAAGTGCATAATATAGTGCCAGACACACGCAATTGCTGTCTGTGAGTCAGAACTGGTGGGTTGTTCTCCTCCTCCTTGTCTTGTTCATTTGACTGCCTTTGAGAGCTGTGGAATGGCCGTGCAGTCCGGACGAACAGTTCCATCCCACACCATCAGCAAACCCACCAAAGCTGAAAGTATCCTGTAGGATCAGAGGGTGTGAGGGCATTTGGACACTGTCTCCAGCTTCTAAGAAATTGTCTTCCATCTCCACTCTTGCCTTGGACGTCAGTAATCGGCATCATTAAGGCCTGCATCTGGCCACCACATCTACAAATATCCCACTGACGGCAATGAAATAGATCCAAGGCTGGAAGCAGCTCCCGCAGGAGAGAGGCCCCTGTTAGGCCAGACTTGAAAGAATAAGATGGTATGGCTATCCTGCTTGGTTTTTCCATCTTACTGCTCTGCAGGCTCCCAGATTAAGATGTCAGGGCACCAAAGGACAACCCTGTGTATACCTAGAAAAACAAAAGTACCAGACAGAGGTGGGTAGAGAGAGCCCCACATCCCTTAGAAGCCACCTAGCCCTGCTCACTTTACCGTGAATGACTTTCCCAAGGTCAACACAGAGAGTGGGGAGTTCTTGCTCCACGCAGGACTACTGTGATGATAAGTTCTGGAGGTTCCACTTACCCAGACTACTGTGTGAACGGTGCCCCACAGTGTTGTATCAAAGCAGCCCTACCTTTATCATCTCCCACATTCTTTTTCTCTCTCAAAATACGTTTAACATATACATTGTAAATAACTTTACTTCCTGGTAAGACCAACCTTCGCTCTGCCTTGACACCATCCTTAACCAGAGTGAAGAGGGGACAAGATTTCTTCTGTCCAACACACAGACTCCTGATCGCAGTCTGCCTTGGAGACCTTCAGGATGAATCCTGACATGGGCCACGTCTCTGTATATATAATCACTACAAAAGCCAAGACTTTGAAGTCATGTCTCATACCTAGATTCTCATCCCCACACTGCTCTATATGTCCCCAAATCCACCCTCCTCCCAGATCCCCAAATCCTTCCACAGTGCCCTCTGCAAGTCAGGGTCTTCCGCCAGCAAGATCTCCTGTCTCTTCAACCACTTTGTTCAAAATCCCTTCCACAGCCTTGGTCTACCTGAAATCTAGCTGATGCATGAAGAAATGTATTCCCTCAGTCCTTTCTTCCACTGTGCCTGAAGAAGCTAAGATAATTGGTCTCCTTTTTCCTCATCATTTTTTCTAGATCATTCTTCCTAACACACATGCTCACATACAAACACATACCCACACTCATTAGAACTGAACTGATGTCATCCGACTATGCCACCTCTACTCCCCTTGTCCCTGTCATCTGCAGGCCTCAAGTCACTAGCCTTATCCCTTGATGTTCTTAATTTGTGGATCATTATCACTCTCTCCAACCTAACTAGTGTAGGTCTTTTTTATAATATCCTTATTGGGATAATATTCACATACCATAAAATCCATCCATTTGAAATGGATAATTTCATGGTTTTTATTATGTTTACAGAATTGTGCAACCATCACCACCATCTAATTGTAGAACATCTTCATCACCTCAAAAAAAAAACCCTACATCCATTACCAGTTACTCTCTCCCAACACTCTTTCCCAGCCCTAGGCAATCAATCACCTACTTTCTGTCTCTACAGATTGGCCTATTCTGGACAATTGTTATAAATGGAATCAGATAACACATGACTTTCTGTGTCTGGCTTTTTTCGGTGTGCCTAATGTGTTCAAACCTCATGCATGTTGTAGCATGGATCAGTACTTCCCTGTATGACTTAATAATGTCCCTTTGCATGGATGTATTAAACTATGCTTACCTGTTTGTTAGTTGATTGACATTTGGGTTGTTACCACTTTTTGACTATTGTGAACGAATGCTGTTATCCACATTTGTGTACAGATACTTTGTCTGAACATGTTTTCATTTCTCTTGAATATATACCTAGGAGCAGAATTTCTATGTCACATGATAATTCTACCTTTAACAACTTAAGGACCTGCAAATTGGTTTCCAAAGTGGCTATATCATTTTACATTCCCACCAGCAATGAACGAGTATTCCATTTCTCTACATCCCCTACAACACTTGTTATTGTCTTTTTATTATAGACAACCTAGTGGTATCGCATTGATTTGCGTCGATCTTGTGGTTTTGACTTGCCCTTGCCCTTTCCTCTCCCTTTTCTCTGGGGAACCAGCCTGTCTGCAAAGAGCATTTGCTCAGAAATGCTCTTGGCCATACAAAACCTTAATGGTAAAGCCCGCCCCACACGGGAAGGTCTTCCCTGAACCAGTGTTAATGAGTGAAAAGTCTTCTTAGTTCCGGAGTCTAGTATTAGGAAACACATTTTCTACTGGCATAGGGCTACGTTGTTCCCATATGCCTACTTTTGTAATTCTATTTTATAATATGTTTTGTAAATCTATTTTGTAACTTCCCAATAAGTTCAGAACTTGAACAAGGAAGAGGATTGCTAGTTACCAGGCCACCTCAAATTCACCAACTGGGTACTTCACATACATTATCTCTCTTAATCTTCACCACAGTCTTGCAATGTGGGTATAGCTCAATTTTACAGATGAGCAGGATAAAAGTAAAGTAAGTTGGTCAAAGTCACCCAGCTAGAAAAGTGATAGGAAGTTTGAGGCCATGTCTGTATTTTTTATTCTTGAAACTATAGAGAGCCAATGATCTTAATAAAATTTCAGCTCTACCCTCATCAGCTACATGACAATCGACACATCAGTGCACCACTATGAGCCTCAGTTTTATCCCCTGTAAAATGGGACCAATAATCTTAGCCTTTCCAACATCAACAGGGATCTCTATCCTTGTGATAAAGATCATATGAGATAATGCTCTTAAGAAGTATAGAATACCATTCACCTAAAGGTTTTATTTTTCAGGCCATAAAAGGTATCTCTCAATCCCAAATGAGGAGAAAACAAATTTTAAAAACAGTCATAAGGTGAGTAAATCTTTTGCAAACGTGTCCGTTTCAAAGGAGAGACAAGATTTAGCTTCATTTCAGCTGACTTTCAAGCCTAATGACCTAGAATTCACTGCTCTGCTTTTATTCTCACCCTAATGTGCTGCAGAGCACGTGAAAATGTCTGATAAACTGGGAGCTTCTTTTGATGCATGGGAAAAGAAGATATTTTCTATCCCAAGCACCCAGATCTTTGAATTATTTTTTGTATTCTTCTGGGGATTTTGATCTCACATTATTTCTCTTTTAAATCAAAAGATGGAGAAAAACCTACAGGACTTTTTAATTATTTATGGCAGAAGTCATTTAAGGCCTGGTTTCAAAGTTAATTTCAGGACTTCTGCACTCACTTATGCACGTCAGGAAGCTGGTCTGATCTTCTGGGAGGGGAGCTCAGTGAAGGTCGAAAGACATGTCTGACTGACACATGGGACCTCAGATGTTCTGGCCCTGACCTCTGTGTCTAAGCAGGGGCAAGAGCATCACTGTGATGGAAGGGGCTGCTGGGAAACTCATCCAGCCACCTGACTCTTCAGTTTGGTCTCTGACCTCTACTACTTTTCTTTCCATGAGAGAGGAATTTATGCTTTTACTTTAAAATATTAAAATTTAATTCAATTTCAATTCCACAGATACTTATTGGGTACCTATGCCTATTTTGTCCCATGCATTTTGCTAAGAGCTACAAAGATGAAGAAAATGAGTTTGATAATATTGTTGAACCACTGGATCTAGACTCACCTAACCATAATATCTTGAGCCTATCCAGACAAAAAAAGTCTTCAATAAAAAGAAGAAAAATGACTGATTAAAAAATGAACAAAGGATCTGAATAGATGTTTCTCCGGGGATGATATACAAATAACCAATAAGCACATGAAAGGACGTTCAACATCATTAGGTATCAGGGAAATTTAAAGGAAAACCACAATGAGATATCACTTCTCACCCACCAGGATGGCTAGAATCAAAAAGTCACATGCTGACAAATGTTGGTGAAAACAGAGAGAAATCAGAACCCTCATATAACTGCTGGTGGGAATGTCAAGTGGTGTAGCCACTTCGGAAAAGAGTCTGGCAGTTCCTCAAGTGACAGCTATAGAATAGCCATTTGACCAAGAAATTCTACTCTTTGATATGTGCCCACACAGAATGAAAACATCTGTCTGCCCAAAAACTTGTACATAAAGGTTCACCGCAGCCTTATTCACAATATCCAAGAGTTGGAAACAACCCAATCATCCATAAACCAATGAGTGGATAAATAAAATGTGACCTATCCCTGCAATGGAATATTCGGCCAGAAAACAAATGAAGTAGTGATCCATGCTACAACATGAATAAACCTCACAGAATTACGCTAAGTCAAAAAAACCAGTCACAAAAGACCACATATTATATGATTCCATCCATATGAAGTGTCCAGAACAGGCAATCTCTAGAAACAGAAGGTAGATCTGTGGTTGCTTAGGAACAAAAGGGACATAGGGGGAGGGAGGGTAATAGCTGAAAGATACAGGATTTCTTCATGAGGTGATGAAAATCATATAATGTTGACTGTGGTAATGATTGTACGTATTTGTGAGTATACTAAAAACCATTGAGCTATGTGTACACTTTAAATGAGTGAATTGTATGGTATGTGAATTATATTTCAATAAAGCTGTTACAAATAATACATTGCCTTTATTACATAAGTCAGTTTTAGTTATTTGCAATTGGTTGCTTTTTAATGCAATTGTTATGAATAAAAACTCCAGGAGCTGTGAGATTCTGTATCTGTTACCTGATCTAATCTGGACATAGGGAATGTTCAGAAAGAAATCAGGAACAGTGTTCCTAGTGGGTGAAATGTATGAGACACAGCCTGGCTCTGCTCCTCCATGCCAGGCCTTAGAGGTTCCCACTCTCCACCTCCTTCCTCTGCCTGCAGAGGCTACCCCTCACCTGCAGACAACAAGGTTGGACAACAAGGTTCTCAACTTCTCCAGCTGATCTTCAAGCATGTCATTGATTTTCAGCTTTGAAACCTTAACACACTTCTCATTCCTCCACCACCTTCTTCTAGAGCCCACCTTCACTGCATGCCTGAGTTCCTAGAAATTTAGCTCAGTGTGTTTTTGATAATATGTCTGGACCCCAGGTCCTTGTAATTGTCCATTAGAAAGAATGAAAGAAATAACACTTGTAAAGCAACTAGCATAATGTCTGCCTCTAGCATGTGCCAGTAAACGTTCACTTTCTCCCCTCTTCCAACAGACCTTCTATTTGTTCACTGACTACCTGACTTGCAAGTTTTCTCCCATCTTCTGCTTGGCCCTTGAGTCCACCTTTCCTTTTGGAATTTTTTTGAGAGGCTATGTGTTGAATCACCTCCGGCTCTAACCTTGCTCATTGGATATCCAATTCTTTGACCACAGGTCCCTTATCATCCATCCCATCTGGCAATAACTAAAACTATTGGTGCCCAGTAAAATAACAAATGCATCCACCAGGCTGAAGCCTAAGTGTACGTACCACCACGGGGAAAAGGAATGTCTGTCCTGTTCACCTTGTATCCACATACAATAGCCCAAAGACTGGCACAGGGTAGATCCTTGGGAGATTATTTGTTAAGTGGATGACTGACCCCCATTGTGCTGAAATTACCATCTAAGTGTCTCTCCCATATTCTACCCTGGAACATGCCATTGGGCATCACCATTGTCTGATCACCTTCTTAAGTTCAGAATCTACCAGAGATGGTATCAGAGGCAGGCACTCAGTATATATTGTTTGCATTCTTGGCTTCTTCCATAAAGTCAATTAATCAGCTGAATAAGACATCTGTCCTCTGAAAACTCACAACCTTTCTGATGAAACTCTTTGGACGCCCTTACCCAATTCTGCCTTGCATTGTAATGATTTGCAAGAATGTCTGTTTACTCCCATGAGATTGTGAGCTCCTCTGAAGGTGGGAGTACCAGCTCAATCCTCTTCTGGGGCTCCCACTGGTTACACAGAATAGAAGCTCAGAAAACAGACCATGTTGAATATCAGGCAGATGACTGAATAACTGAAAGAATAGGAGGAGAGTGAGGATTAGTTGACAGAGGGAATGAAGCCAATGGCGTCTGAAAGGCAGCCGTGCAGTCTGACCCAGGCTTGGCTCTCACTACGTAAATTGTACGTATCTATGATCAAGATATATTAGTAAATATCTTGCTTGTTTCATTACCTCCTCCTCCCACTAGACTGTAAGTTCCCTGAGAACAGCAGCCATATCTACTGTGTTCTCCACTGCATCCTCATGGTTTAACACATAGTAAGGGCTCGCTAAATGTGCTCATGACTGAACCCTCAGCCGCCTTTCCTGCAGTGCATCATGGAAGCTCTCTGCCTTCTGAACTAATAAGGTTACAATCACAGTGGTGGTCAGCTTCCTTCCCAGTGCCCTCCCCCTGCCTTTATGGTTTTCCAACTGCCTTGAATCATTTAATCTGCTGTTAATTCAGAAGCATCCAAGCCAGGCTCTGATATATCAGAGCATCAAAATAAATGGCTGGAGTATTTTTATGAGTAAAATCTCTCCAGATTTCAGTACATGAATCATTTGTTGTGAAACCCCTCATTGTCTTTAGGCAAGGCAGTGATGTGAGGGAAAATTCTATCTATTTATGAATCAAAAGTCAGGGGATTAGCAACCATTTGAAAGGAAGAGACTACAATATAAAAATAAGATTTATCTCTTAATATTCTCCTTACATATATCCCTCCACTCCCTTCCCTTACTTACTTTTGAGCACGGAATAGGAATGCAATTTCATGTTTGTTCCACAGAATCACAGAGGAAAAAAGCAGCTCTTAAGAGGCAGAATTTGGAGAAGACTTTACCTCCACACCAATTCAGTCAATCCCCTTTGCATCTCAAGTTGAAAGTCACTTTCTCCGAGAAGTCTTCCATGATGACTTAAGCTAAATTAGATCTTTCCTCTAGTCACCTCATAACATTTGTTGTTATTGATTTTACTGTTCTTACCATAGTTTTAATTATGCATTTGTTTGTTTGTCTGTTTGCTTAATGCCTGTCTTCCTCAGTAGATTGTAAATTCCTTGATGTAGAGATTATGATTATAATTGTTTTCCACTGAATCTCCAACTCTGAACACAGTGCCTGCTATCAAGTAGGCGCTGAGCAAACATCTGTTTTAAATAAATACACGATGAGAATTTTTTTAGCTCTTTTTCTAACTTAATCTAGAAAGCTCACCACAGAAAATAAAACACTATTTAATTCTTTCAAGTATTTTAAGTTGTATTGACTCAGCATGAAATGGTAATTTTCTATAAACTCTGTTTATGCCATGCAAATGTTATATAATATTCTCACCAATGCCAAAACAAGGTAAAATAGGCATTATCCCCAGCCTAGTAATAAGCAATTTGTAGCCCAGGAAGCTTCCATGACATGTCCAATGTGTGTCCACTAGTAATGGCAGAGACAGGATTAGAACTCAGTATTTTAACTCCCAGGTTCAAATTCTTGCTGCTGTGCTCGTATGCTTCCCCCTGAAAATCACAGGAATGCAGAAGGCATTTATTTCCTGATGGATTTTTTTTTCTCCTCTCTGCCTCTCCATCACTGGGAGGAACAAAAGAAGTGAAAACAACCAAAGACCAAAGAGAGGATTATGTTTTCCTTTTCTCTTTGAAATTGCAGAAAATCAGTGGACACAATTCTGGGCATGGTCAGTGTATTTTAGGCAGTGTTAGCCTCTGCTTGCAAAGGGTTTTTCAGACAACCCTGCAGGATGTTGGTCCCTGGGGCCAGGTCCTGCTCTGTGACATTCATCTTTTGGTGCATTGCTCCAAAAGGCCTCACTTCCAACAAGATCTAACAAAAGCACGTGGACACAGAGGCACACACACACACACACACACACACACACACACACACACACACATTTGAACCAGCAGACATACCCACCAAAACTCCCAAATGTGCTCATGCATATGTTTTCACAAACAAGCAATACATCGTCCCCTTCTCCACCATGGTAATCAAAATCAGACTAATGTGCTAATTCACACACGTCTACTCATACATGTGTCCTCATAAACTTTTAGAGTTACCCATGGTAAGACACCGTTTGACAACATACACTCCATTGATATGCATTTTCCCACTTTGCTTTCATAATAACTCATGTGTTATTTGATTCTTAAAAAGACATGTCAATCCAGTGGTTTAATAGGGGTTTTTAACCTGAGCTTCATAAGATGGGTTTTGGAGATATGGGACCTCCCCTGCAAATTGGATGTGCATACATTTTTTTCTGGATGTTAGGGTTCACTGACTTCATGCTTATGCCCTTTCCTCCAAAAATAGGTTTTGGACCACCAAGTTGTGGGGATGATCTCTTAACCTGAAATTAAAGATACCAATCGATATAAAGTTTATCAAGTGCCTGTTCCTCCATTTCCTCACAGATTCACACATCTGCAATTCTGTGGAGTTAACCTTGCAATTATGACTTCCTGATAGATGAAGACGCTGAGCAAAGATATCACTAAACTCATATCCATTAACACCCATGTATTTTTTTCCTGTCTGCCATTCTTCTGTAATGAAAAAAAGAAGAGAGACTGACATCTAAGCCTATTGCTCAGAGAGAATTTCACACGTTTTTTTTTTCCCCACCTGCCTGAGCCATGAGGTCACATTTAGGTTATCCATAGGAAACCAACTCAGGCAACTGAAAAGTAACCATTTTAATCAAACTTTTATTTTCTTATTGCACACCAAGTCAATACACGATTTTGAACTAGCAGAGATAATCTCCCTAAGTGATTATCCAGTGCTTCTTTAACAGCTCTACAAACAGATGGCAAAAATGGCAAGCCATCTTCTCTTCTTGTCTGGAATGCTCTTCGTCCAGGTTGCCAAGGGGTCCCTTACTCGCTGCATTTAGATGTCCATTCAAGTGACATGTTATAATTCACACCTTCCCTGCCACGAAATATCCACAACCACCCTACTTTGTTTTAGCTCTGGCTAAACAACCCTCTAGCACTTGCTTTGTTTTTCTCTTCAGTACTTATCACCCTCTAAGGTATTTCCATTTATTTGGTTATGTGTTTTGTGTTTGTCTCCCTATGCTAGAATGCAGCCTCCATGAGGTAGGGACTTTATCCATGTAACTTGATTCTCCAAAACTCAGAAAAGACATTCAGTAAATATTTGTTTCATGAGTGGAGACTTGCCGAAAAACTACAGAAGTATCAGTAGCTTCTCCAGAAGGGCAGAGTAGCTTGATCACGGTCCCCCCACTATTAAGGAGCTTCACACTCAAGTTATCTTCTAAGTACTGTACTCCTGGGATATCACTGCTGCTTCCCAAATGTGAATTCAGAATTTCTCTCTTTGGTTCCCATCCCAGAGGCACGAAGGAGAACTGTTCCCGTGTTAGGAAAGGAAACTCTTGCAATAATTCAAGTTCCCTCAACAGTAAGGGAATTCACTGGTTTATGTGCCTGGAAAGCACAGAGATAGGATGCACTTCAGATCTGGAGCTCAGCAAAATCATGATGGACCTGAATCTGTTTTTCCATCTTTCTGTCCTGTCCTCTGTGATGTTGGTTTTGTTCGAAGGCTATGTATTGTCTGGCTCCAGTGAGGAAAACAAAACCCAGATATGCTATCTGTTTCATTGAAATGTTTACTAATTGTAGATTCACATCAAGTCGTAAGAAATGACACAGAGAGAGTCCAGATACACCCCATGCAGAGTCCCCCGGCGGCTCCATTCTATAAAACTATAGTATGATATTATATACCGGCATTGATACAATCCACTGACCACTGATCTTATTCAGATTTCTCCCATCTTCCTCGTGTCAGTGTATGTTAGATACTCCACAACTTTAATTTTATCACCTGTCTAGGTTCGTGTATCCACCACCTCAGTTAAGATAATGAACATTTCCAAGATCTCAAGGATCCCCATGTTGCCCTTTTACAACCACACACTACACCCATCTCTGCCATCCCTAACTCCTCGCAGCCATTAATCTCTTCCCAATTTATTAAATTTCTGATTTCAAAACTATTATTTAAGTGAACTCTTAAAGCATGTAATAATTTTGAGTTGTTCACTCAGCATAATTCCCTGGAGATGCACGTTGTTGTATATATCAGTAGTTTATTCCTTTTTCTTACTCAGTAAAATTCCATGGTATGAGTGTACCACCTTTGTCTAATCATTTACCTGCTAAAGGATATCTAGGCTTTTTCCAGGTTTTGGTGACTATGCAAAAAGCTGCTATGAACATTTGCATACAGGTTTATGCGTGAACATACGTTTTCATTTCTCTGGAATAAATGCCCATGACTGCATTTTCAAGGTCATATGTTTGAGTGAATCAGCTTCTCTGCATCTGTACCAGAATTTGTGTGGTCACTATTTTTATTTTACCTCTTCCGAGAGCAAAAATTAATGAGCAAGGCTACATCAAACTAAAAAGCTTCTGCACAGCGATAGAAACAATCAACAAAATGAAAAGGCAACCTATGGAATGGGACAAAACATTTGCAAACCATAGATCTGATAAGAAGTTAGTATCCAAAATATATAAAGAACTAAAAAAAAATTTTTTAATCTGACTAAAAAATCAGCAGAGGAGCTGAATGGACATTTTGCCAAAGAAGCCACACTAAGGGCCAACGGACACATGAAAATGTGCTCAACATCACTTATCATCAGGGAAATTAAAATTAAAACCACTAGAGGATACACCTCCCATCTTTTAGAATGGCCATTTTCAAAAAGACAAGAGATAAGTGTTGGTGAAGATGTGAAGAAAAGGAAACCATTGTACATTTGTGGGGGGCACGCAAGTTGGTGCCGCCATTATGGAAAAAAATATGCAGGCTCCTCAAAAAATTAAAAATGGAACCATATGATCTGCGATCCCACTTATATATATATATATCCAAAGGAAATGAAAGCACCATCTTGAAAAGATAGTCACACCCTCTGTTCACTGCAGCATTATTCATAATAGTTGACATACGGAAACAACGTTCCGTGTCCATCCACAGATGAATGGGTAAACAAGACGCACATACAGTGCATATCTATATACACAATGGAATATTATTCAGCTATGAGAAAGAAGGAAACCCTGCCATCTGTGCAACACTTGTTCTTCCGATACAAGAATATCTTTGATCCCCACCTCTGATGTCTCTGATTATGACACACACCCAACAGGAGTTAGTAAATGTCTGTTGGATTAATTAAGCAACGGGAAAGAGAAAAATATCATCTGAGAAACAAGGGCTGTTAGCCCACATTGGACATTCATCAGCCACTGCTATCTGTAAGGACAGTCATGGCTTACATATGCAGCAGGACATGTCTGTCTCACTGTAGCGGCATCCCAGGGGATTTCCTTGTTCACAGGCATTTCCCAGCCCAGGCCCCAAGTGAGAGCCACAGCTGTCACACAGCCTCACCCCATTATCAGCCGCCAGCCCCGCATTTCCCGACAGTGTCAGCTGTCGGCACCCTGCAGACAGCCATGCCCAGGGAAGGTCTGCGGTGTTCTGAATCTTGTCAGAGGACAGCTCTACCCTGACCCCGTCGGGCCAGGAGGTCAGGCTGATGTCATGGGTGTGCTCTGGTTCTGTCACCACTGAAGGTTGCTTCAAATGCTGTTAAGGAAGACGAACAGAACTAGCCAACCAGACCTACTTCCCCTGTGGCAGATGGATCTCATGTAATGAATAGAAGCTCCTACTCTTTCCTTGTATAAGCTCTTCATTTTTTTAAGGCAAAATTTAAAGATACAAATTTATATGCTTGACAGGGTCCAGACATGGAATGTAGGTAAAGATTTATGTTTGTGAGTCAAAAGATATGCATTGGATTTAGAGCTCTGATACCCATACCAGCTATGTGACCACAGGCAGCTCACCCTCCACTCTCTGGTCTTCATTTCTGTGTATACAAGTGTGATAAAGGAGGAACCATGATTCCCAAAGCCCCTCTTGCCTCTAACATGCTGGGTCTTCCCACTGCAGAGTCAACAGGAAACACCTACTGTGGGCCAGGATTGTGTTGGGTTTCTTCACACGTGCTGTTATTTTATCCTCACATCTCTGTAGAGCAGATTTCAGTGTTCTCAGCAGTCCCTATGTTCCCAACAAGGAAACTGCAGGTGATGGGGGGACAGTGATTTTTCTGAAGTCACGTTGACTTCCTTCCCATCACTTAATTAATCCAGGTGGCCTGACTCTTACAACATCTCCCCTGAGCTCCAAATTATCTCCACATTCATGTGAAAACACCCCCACCAGCCACTGGCACCCACAGGGTGTCCTGTGTCTGTCAGTAGCTGAAGGCAGGAAAGGGGATTAGGCTGCAGAACGAGGGATTGTAATTTAAGTGAAGAAAGAATGCTCTAAAGGTATGTAGGTACCAGAGCAGAGACAAGGACTGCTTTGATTTTTAAAGACATAGATGCCCATAAACCAGGAATGTTTGGATTTAGTCCAGACTGGACACCAAGGCACAGATTAAGAGACCTGGAAAGAGACAGGGGTCGAAGATGGCGGCGTGAGCAGGGTGGCAGAAATCTCCTCCCAAAACCATATATATTTGTGAAAATACAACAAGTACAACTATTCCTAAAAGAGAGACCAGAAGATACAGTACAACAGCCAGGCTACAGCTACATCTGTGAGAACTCAGCGCCTCACAAAGTGGGTAAGATACAAAGCCGCGACCCGGCGGGACCCGAGCACTCCCCCACCCCAGCTCACAGATGAGAGGAAAAGAATCAGAGCGGGGAGGGAGTGGAAGCACAGGACTGCTAAATAACCAGCCCTGGTGATCTGCACTGGGAGCACAGACACACATCGCATGGTGTACTGGAGATTAGAGAAACAGAAGGACAGGATCCAAGACAGAGACTGTGAGTGGGTCCCCACAGCCGGCACCCCTGGGCCAAAAGAAAAGCGGGCGATTTTTTTTAAGTCTTAAAGAGAAAAGGGCCTAACAGCAGAACAAAATCGTCCCCGTGCATTCAGCCCAGCAGGCTGGGAATCTTGAGGAATTTTGGGCCCCCTAACAGCCCTGCCAAAGCCCCTCACGGCAATAAGCAGCCTGCCATTTGTTCCCCCCTGATGGCGCTGCAAACAGTCCAGTGGATCCGCCACAGCTGCAGAGAGTGGCGCCGCCCACAGCAACCACATAGAATCTCCTCCCAGCACGCATGCAGCTAACCAGGAAGGGCTGCGGAAGCCAGAGCAAGGTCCAGAGGCACCAAGGGGCACAGAATGCAAACCCCCGCAGTGCAATAGGCTAGGGTGAGGGCAGCCTCGTCCATGGCAGCTCAGGGGATTACCTAGAGACTGCCTCCCAGTGTGTGGGTAACCGGCACAGGCTGCGGAGAATGGCAAGGAGAACAACAAGCAA
Source organism: Smutsia gigantea (assembly GCA_032199065.1). Lineage (NCBI taxonomy): Eukaryota > Metazoa > Chordata > Mammalia > Pholidota > Manidae > Smutsia > Smutsia gigantea. The sequence continues at coordinate 295,510 of JAVSCE010019855.1, forward strand.
GAAGGGACTTTGTTCTCCCAGCTGACACATGTGGCACCTGCCTGTGACCACTTCTATAGCCATGAAAAGACAGAAGAATATGGTCCAGTCAAAAATCACCCAGACAACCCCAGAGAGGGAGCCTGGTGGGATAGATTTAAACAATCTTCCTGAAAAAGAATTCAGAATAAAAGTCATAACCATGCTGATGGACCTACAGAGAAATATGCATGAGCTAAGGGAGGAAGTCAGGAGGGAGATTACAGAAATGAAACAATCGATTGACGGGCTTAAGAGCAGACTGGACGAGGTGCAAGAGACTGTTAATGGAATAGAAATCAGAGAACAGGAGTAGAGAGAAGCTGAGGCAGAGAGACATAAAAGGATCTCTAGGAATGAAATAATATTAAAAGAACTGTGTGACCAATCCAAACGGAACAATATTCGCATTATAGGAGTACCAGAAGAAGAAGAGAGAAAAAGGGATAGAAAGTGTCTTTGAAGACATAATTAAGGAAAACTTCCCCAAGCTGGGAAAGGAAATAGTTTCTCAGACCATGGAAGCCCACAGATCTCCCAACACAAGGGACCCAAGGAAGACAACACCAAGACATATAATAATTAAAATGGCAAAGATCAAAGACAAGGAGAGAGTATTAAAGGCAGCGAGAGAGAGAAAAAAGATCACCTACAAAGGAAAACCCATCAGGCTAACATCAGACTTCTCAACAGAAACCTTCCAGGTCAGAAGAGAATGGCATGATATATTTAATGCAATGAAACAGAAGGGCCTTGAACCAAGAATACTATATCCAGCACGATTATCATTTAAATTGGAGGGAAGGATGAAACAATTCCCAGACAAGCGAAAGTTGAAGGAATTTGCCTCCCACAAACCACCTCTACAAGATATCTTAAACAGACTGCTCTAGATGGAAGCACTCCTAAGGCTAAAAAGATGTCACCAGAGAAAATAAAATCACAGCAAAGAAAGCAGACCATCCAAATACTAACTAAAGGCAAAAAATAAAATCAACTATCCACAAAAACAGTCAAAGGAAATGCAAAAGAGTACAGAATAAAACACCTAGCATATAAAGAATGGAGGAGGAAGAATAAGAAGGGAGAGAAATAAAGAATCATCACACTGTGTTTATAATAGCTTAACATGAGAGTTAAGATAGACTGTTAGAGAGTAAAGAAGCTACCCTTGAACCTTTGGTAACCACGAATCTAAAGCCGGCAATGGCAATAAGTATATATCTATCGATAATCACCCTAAATGTAAATGGACTGAATGCACCAATCAAAAGACACACAGTAATAGAATGGATAAAAAAGCAAGACCCATCTATATGCTGCTTACAAGAGACTCACCTCAAACCAAAGATATATACAGACTAAAAGTAAAGGGATGGAAAAAGATATTTCATGCAAACAACAAGGAGAAAAAAGCAGGTGTTGCAGTACTTGTATCAGACAAAATAGACCTCAAAACAAAAAAAGTACCAAGAGATAAAGAAGAACATTATATAATGACAAAGGGGTCAGTCCAACAAGAGGATATAACCATTATAAATATATATGCACCCAACACAGAAGCACCTACATATGAGAAGCAAATACTAACAGAATTAAAGGAGGAAATAGACAACAATGCATTCATTGTAGAGACACCAACACACCACTCACTCCAAAGGACAGATCAACCAGACAGAAAATAAGTAGACACAGAGGCACTGAACAACACACTAGAACAATGGACCTAACAGACATCTACAGAACTCTACACCTAAAAGTAGCAGGATACACATTCTTCTCAAGTGCACATGGAACATTTTCCAGAATAGACCACATACTAGGCCACAAAAAGAAACTCAGTAAATTCAAAAATATTGAAATTCTACCAACCAACTTCTCAGATCACAAAGGTATAAAGCTAGAAATAAATTCTACAAAGAAAACAAAAAGGCTCACAAATACATTAAGACTTAACAACATGCTCCTAAATAATCAGTGGATCAACGAACAAATTAAAACAGAGATCAAACAATATATGGAGACTAATGATGACAATATCACAAAGCCGCAACTTCATGGGACGCAGCAAAGGCAGTGTAAAAGGAAGGTATATTGCAATCCAGGCCTATTTAAAGAAGGAAGAACAATCCCAAATGAATAGTCTAAAGTCACAATTATTGAAACTGAGAAAAGAAGAACAAATGAGGCCCAAAATCACCAGGAGGGACATGATAAAGATCAGAGAAGAAATAAATAAAATTGAGAAGAATAAAACAATAGAAAAAAATCAATGAAACCAAGAGCTGGTTCTTTGAAAAAATAAACAAAATAGATAAACCCCTAGCCAGACTCATTAAGAGAAAAAGATAATCTGTACACATACACAGAATCAGAAATGAGAAAGGAAAAATCACAATGGACCCCACAGAAATACAAAGAATTATTAGAGAATACTATGAAAATCTATACGCTAACAAGCTGGAAAACCTAGAAGAAATGGACAATTTCTTAGAAAAATACAACCTACCAAGACTGACCAAGGAAGAAACAGAAAACCTAAACAGACCAATTACCAGCAACAAAATTGAATCGGTAATCAAAAAACTACCCAAGAACAAAACCACTGGGCCAAATGATTTTACTGCTGAATTTTACTAGATATAGAGAAGAAATAATACCCATTCTCCTTAAAGTTGTCCAAAAAATAGAAGAGGAGGGAATACTTCCAAACTCATTCTATGAAGCCAGCATCACTCTAATTTCAAAACCAGGCAAAGACCTCACCAAAAAAGAAAATTACAGACCAATATCCCTGATGAACGTAGACGCAAAAATACTCAACAAAATATTAGCAAACTGAATTCAAAAATACATCAAGAGGATCATACACCATGATCAAGTGGGATTCATCCCAGGGATGCAAGGATGTTACAACATTCGAAAATCCATCAACATCATCCACCACATCAACAAAAAGAAGAACAAAAACCACATGATCATCTCCATAGATGCTGAAAAAGCATTTGACAAAACTCAACATCCATTCAGGATAAAAACTCTCAACAAAATGGGTATAGAAGGCAAGTACTTAAACATAATAAAGGCCATATATGACAAACCCACAGACAACAACATACTTAACAACAAGAAGCTGAAAGCTTTTCATCTAAGATCGGGAACAAGACAGGGATGCCCACTCTTCCCACTGTTATTCAACATAGTACTGGAGGTCCTAGCCATGGCAATCAGACAAAACAAAGAAATACAAGGCATCCAGATTGGTAAAGAAGAATCAAACTGTCACCATTTCCAGGTGACATGATATTGTACATAAAAAACCCTAAAGACTCTACTCCAAAACTACTAGATCTAATATCTGAATTCAGCAAAGTTGCAGGATACAAAATTAATACACAGAAATCTGTTCCTTTCCTATACACTAACGATGAGCTAACAGAAAGAGAAATCAGAAAAACAATTCCATTCACAATTGCATCAAAAGAATAAAATACCTAGGAATAAACTGAATGAAGGAAGTAAAAGACCTATACCCTGAAAACTACAAGAGACTCCTAAGAGAAATTAAAGAGGATACTAACAAATGGAAATTCATCGCATTCTCTTGGCTAGAAGAATAAATATTGTCAAAATGGCTATACTACCTAAAGCAATCTACAGATTCAATGCAATCCCTATCAAAATACCAACAGCATTCTTCAATGAACTGGAAAAAATAGTTCTAAAATTCATATGGAACCACAAAAGACCCTGAATAGCCAAAGCAATCCTGAGAAGGAAGAATAAAACAGGGGGAATTACACTCCCAGACTTCAAGCTCTACTACAAAGCCACAGTGATCAAGACAATTTGGTACTGGCACCAGAACTGACCCACAGACCAGTGGAACAGAATAGAGAGTGCAGACAGTAACCCAACATATATGGTCAATTAATATATGATAAAGGAGCCATGGATATACAGTGGGGAAATGACAGCCTCTTCAATAGCTGGTGTTGGCAAAACTGGACAGCTACATGTAAGAGAATGAAACTGGATTACTGTCTAACCCCATACACAAAAGCAAACTCAAAATGGATTAAAGACCTGAATTTAAGTCATGAAACCATAAAACTCTTAGAAAAAAACATAGGCAAAAATCTCTTGGACATAAATACAAGCAACTTCTTCATGAACATATCTCCCCAGGCAAGGGAAACAAAAGCAAAAATGAACAAGTGTGACTATATCAAGCTGAAAAGTTTCTGTACAGCAAAGGACACCATCAGTAGAATAAAAAGATATCCTACAGTATGGGAGAATATATTCATGAATGACATATCCAATAAGGGGTTGACATCCAAAATATATAAAGAGCTCACACACCTCAAGAAAGAAAAAGTAAATGAGCCAATTAAAAACTGGGCAGATGATCTGAACAGACACTTCTCCAAAGAAGAAATTCAGATGGCCAATGCTCCACATCGCTAATTATCAGAGAAATGCAAATTAAAACCACAATGAGATATCACCTCATACCAGTAAGGATTGCCAACATCCAAAAGACAAACAACAAGAAATGTTGGTGAGGATGTGGAGAAAGGGGGACCTCCTACACTGCTGATGGGACTGCAAATTAATTTAACCATTGTGGAAAGCAGTATGGAGGTTCCTCAAAAAACTCAAAATAGAAATACCATTTGACCCAGGAAGTCCACTCCTAGGAATTTACCCTAAGAATGCAGCAGCCCAATTTGAAAAAGACATATGCACCCCTATGTTTATCACAGCACTATTCACAATAGCCAAGAAATGGAAGCAACCTAAGTGTCCATCAGTAGATGAGTGGATAAAGATGTGGTACATATACACAATGGAGTATTATTCAGCCATAAGAAGAAAACAGATCCTACCATTTGCAACAACATGGATGGAGCTAGAGGGTATTATGCTCAGTGAAATAAGACAAGCCGAAAAAGACAAGTATCAAATGATTTCACTCATATGTGGAGTATAAGAACAAAGAAAAAACTGAAGGAACAAAACAGCAGGAGATTCACAGAACCCAAGAATGGACTAACATTTACCAAAGGGAAAGGAACTGGGGAGGATGGGTGGGAAGGGAGGGACAAGGGGGAAAAAGGGGCATTATGATTAGCAGACATAATGTGGTGGGGGGGGCACGGGGAGGGCTGTTCAACTCAGAGAAGACAAGTAGTGATTCTATAGCATCTCACTATGCTGATGGACAGTGACTGTAATGGGGTATGTGGTGGGGACTTGATGATGTGGGGAGTCTAGTAACCATAAAATGTTGCACATGTAATTGTAGATTAATGATACCAAAATTTTAAAAAATAAAAGAAATAAAGAGAGACCTTGGAACCTCTTTTCACATTTGAGGAAAAGAGGAAAGTTTGGAAATGAACAACTGCAGAATGACAAGCGTTACCTATTCATGATGGTCTTTATCTTCTTGAAGGTTTTCCTGATAAGGGAAAGAACCCCAATCCCTTCATTTTCAGGAATATACTTTATTCAAGCAGTTATTTCATTGCCATGTCTCATATATGTGCATGAAAATTGTTTCCATTCGATAGAAACATTATGAACCACATTACATATAGGAGAAAACAGGGGCCAAGCAAGGAAAGATGAAAGGAGACAAATTTCCTCCTGATTTCCATAGATTCATAGTCTGCACACCTCACTGATGGGGCAGAGATTGCTGGTTGCCTACCTCATAGCCATGTTCCCTTTTTCCTGAGTAGCAGACTCTCATTTTATTTGGAGGAGCCATGGATCAAGCATAAAGATATTTCCAAGCCTTCCTCTCGTGTGACCAAGTTCTGAAAAGATGGTGAGTAAACTTCTGTAGGACAATTCCAAGACCTTTTCATGGGAACTGAAACAATGAGGGTGGATCCTTTGTGTCCCTGGTCATAAAAACTGAAGTTCCATCCACATCTTGGGCTATAAGGTGACCTTGAGGACAAAGCTGGGCATTAGGATGGAAAAGTTGAAATAATAATAGGAAACTGGGTGCCTGGGCACCCTGAGGCAGCCATGCCAGCCCTGGCTTGCCTTCCTCTGGAATTCTTATATGTGAGAAAGAAATAAATGATTTTTGTAAAGTCACTATTATATGGGGGGCTTCTTTTATAGGCAGCTAACCCTAATTCCAACCATTACAATGAGACAGCTTAATTTGAGAAGTGATACAGAAGACACTATCCACCATGGACCTGGCTCCTTTATCTGGTTCACATGATCATCAGAAGGAAGGAATGATACACATCCTGTAATTCAGTAGCCTCCCGATGCCGTCAATTGCATAGCCCACTATCATTTTATGTATCACCAACAAAGAAAAAAATGTTGCCAGTTAAACTATGACATGTCACTGATTGTAGGATGCAAATCAATTGCAGAAATGTTAAAATGTGAGGAAAAACAACCTTTGAAATATGTGTACTGGGAATTGAGCAAAGCACAGAGCTTGGATTTAAAGTTCAGCAGACCAAACCATCCTCCAATGTCTCTTTTAAAGAAATGAAAACAGGCCCGGTGAGGGGCGGAGACTTGTCCAAGTTCGGCGATGGAGCCAGGATGAGAATCTTGATTGCAAATCGATAGTTGTTTACTAGGCCCTGTGAGATAATCAAGTTTTTGTTCATGTTCCGTTGACTGCTAGTGACATGTTTCTTAATCAATCGCCTGTTCCTGTTTTCCCCTCTGAAGTATGCGGTAGTGAATAGGCAGAGACAAAGGTCCTCACCCCTCCCACACATGAGGGACTCTGCGCCCCAGAGATGACAGAGGCCGATTTCACAGCAAATACATGCTCAACACAGGGCAGGACCTACAATTCGGTCAGCAGCTCTGATGGAGGTATAGAAGACCAGGTGGCCTCTGAGAACAGCAAGTGGGGGTCTTCGGAAACATGGGAAATTGAGGCGTACAGCGGCGGCATGCAGCTGGGACCCCAAGGAGGCTCAGCTCAAATCTCTGCTCCCTCCTCTTGCGTGGTGAGAAGACAACCCAGAGAATGGTGCCCATCAGAGAGGATGCCAGCAGTCCAGACTTCCAGGTTATCAGGGATGGAAAGGGCCTGAGAGGTCACTCAAGAAAGACCATGCTGGGGCCAGATCAGACGATTCTGGAGGCAAAGAATGCAGTACGGAGGCCATTTTAACCACCCCCATAAAGGATACCAGTGTCCTGGGCTAAAACAGTGATGCTCCAAGCAAACAGGGATGATCCAAGCAAACATCAATGAAGCTGCTGAAGTCATTTCCCTGTTCGGGGCACTATTTCCTACTCCTCTGTTCCCAAATAGCCTATGTCGTCACCTTTGAAATCCTCGTTCCCCCATCCTTTTTGTAGACTGTGCATAAGTAAGGTATGAATGACTAATGGTGCAAATGGCCCGCGCTCATATAGGGAATCCAAGACAGTCTACATGATGCATTTGGGATGGCAATCTGAAGATGCCTCTGCAGGCACCTGAGTCACTGAGACTTCCCATTGCTATTGACATCCTCCGCAATCTTTCCTGCCTGAAAAAGTTCACGTGAAAAATAAGTATGGTTTGCTCAATGTTTTTGTAGAAAAAAAAATCTCAGGATGTTTGTGCGTGTGTGAGAGAACACCCAAACTAGTGAAATTTTTGCACAATAAAACAATGTAGAGCAAGGTGGATTACTTTTCAAAATATACAATAGCATGTATTGGTCTTACATAGCATGGGAGAACAGAATGTCTAAGGGCCTGCTTTAATGGATATGCAAGAACGGTTTATAATTAGCAGAAGCCTTGGAAATGGATCTTTTTCTGATGCTTAGATCAAATAAGATATGGAGCTCATGAAAACACCTTAAAACCTAGTAAGTACTACAGACATGTTTTCCTTAACGCTGTGTGATTGTTTGAAATGATTTTGTTCTTATAGCGCACTGATTATATTGCAGCCAAGTCCTCCCCAAATCAGAGCTAGAATTATCTTCATTTTTTAGGTGGGGAAACAGAGCCTCAAAAAAGTAGCTCACCCAAGACAATGCTTTTCCTAAAATTGTGTGGTTATCTATCAAGACGGGGGACAACGGGCAGGGCATTGAGTTCCAAAACTCAAAAATTCTTCCTTGCCACTGATCCCGAGGAAAGGAAGACAGAACTGGTATGTACTTTCCATGGTCGACAGAAACTTTAAAGCATTATCACCTCATGTGATCCCCAGAACAAGCCTGGGAAGTAGGTATTATCATTATCCCCATTATCCCAATGAGAGAGCTGAAGTTCAGAGAGGGTAGGAGACTACCCAAGGTCACACTGCAAGGGGGTGGTAGGACCAGATCTCAGACCAAGGGCTGGTAAACACCAAAGACACGGCTAACTTTTCACAGTCCAGAGTTTTCTCACCCCACGGCCATGATATGCATTTAGTTTATTTGGAAAAATAAAACCCCACCACAACCCTGAGAAGAGGATGTGAGGGTGCCTTCACTCTCGATGGACATTGCCTCACAGGGATTCATTTATGGAGTGAGCCAGTGGTCTCCCTCTCTCTGTAAACCTGCATTCTGCCAGATGAATATATAATGAGGCCTTCAGAACACTTTCCCTGCAGATCCTGAACCATTTAGAAGGGATCAGACCTTGCCTTGCTTGGCAGGGGAGCTGTATTAGTGATTCATTCCAAACCATAAAAGGACAGTACAGAAACAGCCATGGGAAAAAAAGGTGTAAAAGCCAAGAGAAGAAGGCAAGGTCAAGGGTGAGAGGGGACTGAAGGGGAGTAGGGAGGAGCGAGGTGGGAGGAGAGAGGAAGGGAGAAGGAGGAGACTGGCTGTGGACTCTAGGCCAAAGATGCCTTTGAAATGCAGACATCAGGTCAGATCTCAATATAGCAGCTGGTCCTAAGCTTCTAGAAAAGGAACTGGAGTTAGCACTTCTGTCTAGCTAGAAAGGCAGCTGGAAGATGAAGATAAAAGAGCGGCCACTTGTTTCCTACACCCCCACCCACATCACACACAACTTGAATGCCTCCGAATGCAGGGGAAAGAAGGGTGCTGGACCCAAAGACAGGCGGTGGGCCGGAAGGAGGGGGTGGCCTGAAAGCTGATCAAAAACACTTTCAAGTCAAGATTAAACTCCGCGGATTGCAGGAGGCCAATTTAATGGGAAACGTTCCTGTTCTCTCTGCCCCCTCCTCTGGCTTCCCATGCAAAGGGGACCGGGCTGTGATGTTGCTCATCAGAGAAACTCCTGGGTACCAGATCTTATCCAAATGAGCAGCTGCAAAAGGCTAAAAAGATAGGACCAGGAAAAAATAGTTTACAAAGAGTTGAAAGGGAAAGTAGGGTAGGAAAGAGGGGTTTTAATTATCCTGTATTCTTCCTGTAGAGGGTCAGGACATGCAGGGATGTTTAAAGACCATTCGCTCTGAAAGATGAAACTAGTTGGTGGGTGGGAGTCGGGGGCGGTGGGTGCACTGTTCTGGGAAACAGGATACCTCGGTTCCAGCACCAGCCGAGCCACTTTACTTCTTCCAGGCTCAGTCCCACTATGGGAAATGAAAAGGGTCGGGTGCTGTTAGGACCATGCTATACTGAGCCAGTATGCACAGCGCTTAAAAGCCTGTGGAGTCTGTTCAGATCCCTCCACTCCCACCTAGACGCTGTGTGACCCTGACAAGTTCCCTAACTTCTCTGTGCCTCAGTCTCTTTTCTGTGAAATGGCAATGATGGCCACTTCTCCCTCTTCGGAGCATGATGAAGATTAAGTAAGTTAGTCCATGTGAACTGCATAAAAATAGCATGTGGCCCACAGTATGCCTGCAATGTGGAAGCTACTATTATTATTACTCGAGGTTGGTTCAGAATTGTCTTGCAAAACATGACAGGGTTTGGGGCTGGGGGCCTCCTAATGATAGAGATTTGAGACCCAGCCCTGTAAGCCACTTCGCTTATCCTGAAGCCTCAGTTTTTTCATCCCAAAAAAGGGGCTTGTGGCTATTAAAGGAGGTGTGTGAGTGCCAAGTGCTCTATAAACATGAGGTCAACACCAGTGGCCACCTGTCCTCTGTGGAAATGGGGAGTTATTTTCAATAGGTATAAGGTTATGCAGTTAGGCAAGATAGGTGCATTCTGGAGACCTGCTGTATGACACAGCACCACAGTTTACAAGATTGTATTGTGCACTTCAAGTTTTGTTGAGAGGATATATCTCATGTTAAGGGTTCTTACCGCAGAAAACAAAACAGAAGAAAATGGTGAGGGGGCTTGAGGACACTTTTGGAGGCGATGGATCTGCTTATGACCTGGATGGTGGCGATGGCTTCACAGGTGCATCCGTACAGCCAAACTCAGCACACTGTTTTATATATGTGCACTTTGTTGTCTACCAATTATACCACTGCACAGCTGCTTCAGAAAGAAAGTTTTATTATACAGAGATAATTCTACGTAGGAATATATTGTATGTTAGAGGGAAAAGGATAATTGAACAGCAAGTTATTAGAAGTCCCATGCCTTTTCAATAAGCATAAATTGGATGTTGCCTGGCATTCAATACTATATTGCTATGCATAAATAAACAAAAAATATTCCTATTAGCTCTAAAGGGCTTTCTACCCTCTTAGAGTCTGGGATGTTAGTCAATACCTCTTAGGATTGTGTACACATCCTCCTCCTGACAAGATCCAGCCCATGGCTGAGTATCACCCCACAGTGCTTTGGGAGCATGTTAGCGTGTCTCCAGCTGGACAGCCATGAAACTGGGGGCAGAACCAAGTATGGCTAACTGAATGTCCCGTAGGGTCTCTGCAGGCAGGGCTGCACACCTGCCTGGGAAGCCCCATGGCCACCCATGGTCACAAACAGCAGGGTATTTTCTGCTATCCTTCCTCTAGTGGTCAGCATGCAGGATGCTTGACCTTGGAGAGAGACCTGTACAAAGCCACTGCAGTCTAGAGAGGGTCAGTTAGTCATCAACCTTTTCTCCTAATCTGCAGAGTCCTATGGCCTTATCCCATGTTAACAACCAAGCCCATGGCGTCCAGTCAATTCCACCCCTTGCTGGAGGAGCTGGTGCGGTATGAGGAAGGATGAGGAGTGGGGCAGTAGGGCCACATTCCCACCTGACCACTGATCTTACACCATCTTTGCAGCCTCATTCCCCTCTCTGGGCCTCCATTTCTCCATGGGGAATTTGGAGACAATGACTCTCAGACTGTCTGGGACATAGTGCTCTACGTCTGTATTTCCAGCCCCAAAGTAGGCATTGTATAGTTGTGGTGGACTCATGCTAAGGAGAGCCCCTCAGTCCCCACCTGCTGGTATCCATGCTTTTGCATAACCCCTCTTGAGTGTGGGCATGGCCCGCAATCTGTTTTGAACCAATGGGGCAGACAGTGGGATGTTATTTTCATGACTAATTACGTGAGATGTAATAACAGTTTTTCTAGAAGACTCTTCCTTGTTGGCTTTGAAAAACAAATGGCCATGTTGGGGAGGCCCCTGTAGCTAGGAATCAGTGAGGATGGTGGTCTCCAGCCGACAGCCAGCAAGAAAGTAATGTTCTGGGTACAATAGCTGCAAGGAACTAAATTCTGCCAAAACCACATGAGCCCCAACTACCCACAACTCCCACGCTGAGCCTAGAGAGGAGAGGGCAGCCCATCTAACACCTTGATTTCAGCCTTATGAGTCACTAAAGTGAAGGACCCATTTAAGCCACTCCTGGTCTCCTGATCCATAGAAACTAAAATAGCTAACGTGTGTTGCTTTAAGCCACCAAGCTTGTTATAACATTGGTAATAGTAATACATAACTAATACAATAGGATAAATATTCAAATATCACTACTATGGAGATATGCAATGAATAATTATTGAATAGACTGTGATAATAATTGTGATGATAAAAGTCAAATATAACATGATGTTATTCAGTACCTCCTTCTAAAGGAATTGTCCCTATACACAGCTCCTGCTGTCCAGGCAGGTAAAGGACCCTGTAATCGGGCTCCCTAGCTCCATTCCAACAGTAATAATGCAGCACTGCCAACGGAAATATAATGCAAGCCATACGACTCTAGTAGACACATGAAAGAAGCAAGTAAAATTGACTCTAATAACATATTTGGTTTAGCCAATATGTAAAAATACCATTTCAGCATGTAACACCAGCCATGTTTCAAGTGCTCGATAGCCTCATGTAGCTGGTGACTATGTAAACAGTGCAGGGTTGACCAGACACCTGCTCCAAGGTAAGTAGTCCATAGATTGGCTGCCCATCAGCAAACCAGTCCTGTGATCTCTCCTGACAAGGTGAGCTGGACCAAACACACTTTTTCTCTAGGCAACGTGAACTAAGAAACACAAAAGGACTGTCAGTTGGTGTTTGGAGCTGCAGCTGAAAGATGAGGATGGGGGTATCAGAGGCCATGAGGGGCCAGAAGCAAGTTTTGGTATAGAGAAAAGAGTCTCAGAAACTCAAGAAGCAGAGAAAGGGAAATGGTAGCAGGATGTAGCAGATAAATGGAGTGTAACCTGATGCATGTTAAGAGCAAGGTTTTGAGGTAAAGAAATGGCCCTTCCTTCTTTCAATCAACAAATATTATGGGGGATTTCCCATGCACCCAGCACTGTGCCAGGCACTGGGTACAGAGTAAACAGGAAAACAGGTACGGTCCTTGTCATCACAGAGCTGATATCACAGCCTAATGGGAAATGCCAGACAGGGAACAAATAATCATCCACACAAATACATAGCTGCAGGAACAGAGCTCTGGGAGGCACAGATATCTTAAACTGTATGGGGGCCAGCAAAGCTCTCTTAGGGGAAATGGCAATGAAACCAGATTCTGAAAAATGAGCAGGGATGACAAGAGAGACAAGACTGTCCAGGCAGAGGGACACGTGCAGGAAGGCCCAGAGGCAGGAAAGGCCTGGGCACTCAAGGTCTCATGCAGGAGCGTAGTCTGATCAGGGCTGGAGTCCAGCTTGAGGCTGGAAAAGCAGGCAGGGGAGGGCATGTGCTGCAGAGCCTTGACAGCGCCACGAAGGGAGCCCTGGACTCTTGCAGTGGTTCCGGGAGTCAGCACCTGTCCAGAACCCTTGACACCTCACTCCCCTCGCCCTAGTCCCAGCCTACTCACGAGAGCACCGTGAAGGAGGCCTGACTACTCTCCATTTCCAGGCGAGATGCCCAAGGTCACACAGCCAGCAGTGAGATTCCACCCCGCCCCTGAGAAGCTGGCCACCTTCTTGGAGAGAGGCTGGTTCTCCAAAGGCCGAAAACGAGCATGTGCCCCAGTAGGCAAGGGAAAAGAAATCAGTACTGATGAGGGCCTACCATGTTCCAGGTGCTTCACAAACATAATCTCCTGTGATTCCTTCCAGTGAGTTAGGGATTATCACATTCATTTATAGAACCGGAAACTATAGAGTTCACATAGAGTAAGTGAAGCATAAGTCTCCAAAACTGGGTTTTAGACCTAAGTCCAGCCCCATCCCAAAGTACCCCCTTTTTAATCTTTGAACTGACTCCTGAGATGTAAAGAGATATAAGACCATCTCTGTTTTCCGATGCTCCATGTTGTCATTGTTGAGAGCATCTCCTCCAATAGGCTGTGAGCACCTGCAGATTGTACCTCTGGCCACTTAGTACAGGCCTGGCATGCAGTAGTTGCTCAGTAAGCACATGTTATTGGAAGGAATGATGCAATAGCCAAAAATGTCAAAACCCATCTTCTCCTCTGGCCTCAGCCCTCTAGGCCTTTGAAAATGCCTAATTCAATTCAGGTAGCTAATTGACTCCAGGGGATGCTATACCCTCTATACCTGAGCCAGGCGGTCAGAGGCCCCTGAGGGCGCCGGCCGTCTTGCTCATCCTGACACTCAGGAAAGGGAGAAAAGCCACAGAGCTGTGAACAAAGGACTTCATTTAGGTCTCACTGGTGGGTGAGGACATGATGCTCACATGAGGCAGGAAATTTGGAAAGGGCTGGAGAGCATTAAAGCCCTCAGTAGAACAATGGAAAATAAAAGTTCAAAAGTCAAAATAAAGACAAGCTGCTGTTGGTGTTTGTTGGTCTCAGTCCTGATTCCTTGGCACTGAGCACCTGGTACCCAGCAGAGGATCACTGATACGTAGTGATTAAATAAATGGACGGGTGGATGGGTGGATGCTTGGTGGTTGAGAGGATCACTGGAGTGGGGGTCAGGAGACCTGATCTGGGTTCTAATCCCAGCTCTGCCACACCAGAAACTTACCCTGTGACCACAGGAGAGCACTTACTCCCTCTAGACTCTATGTCTTCATCTCTAAACCCAGCCCCAGCCCCAGAGCTGGAAAAGCGCTGTTGTGAGACCTTACAGACCCCCGCCACCTTGCGACTGCAGGGGGAGCCTGGAAACCCTTTTTCCCATATAATCCTGTGGGACTAAGACAGCAACCTCAGGCCTGCCAACAGCTCCCATTCTGACCCCATGACAAGATCACCCTGCAACCCTCCCCATGAAGATGTCTACCCTGGTGCTCGTGGGACATGCAGGCATAGGGTCCTTTTTTTCCAAATCCCATTGGCTGGGATTTTTTTCAATGCAACTCTGGGGCTCAGATTCAGTCAGTGTGCAGAAAAGAACACTATGGATTAAGTACCCGTGGTGGAGTCTCCCAACATCAAGTCCTGTATGTCCTGCTGGTTCAAATCCCATGTCTGTGTCATTCATTCCTTCATTTCTTCTTTCAGTAAGTATTTATTGATTGCCTACTATGCACAGGCACTGTACTGGAGACTGGCAATATACGGTGAACTAAACAAACCCATCTTCTGTTCTCTGATGCCAATAGTCATGTACAGGATCCAAATATAATTCAAATAACCTCAGGTAAGCTTGCACAGTAGTTACAATGCTAAGCACCATGAAGCAAAGTGCACTGAGCATTAAGAACAGATAACAAGGTGCCTCGTCTAGTCTGCAGGATCAGGGCAGACTTCCCTGAAGAAGTGCGTCTGGACAGAGATCTGAAGGATGCATGGGAATTAGGAGGTAATAGGAAGGGGGGGCACCCTGGGACCTCTCTTTACAAGAGCAGGAAAGCACCTAGAGTCCCTAGCTCCACTGGCTGTTTTTCCCCACTTACAGGATGCAGACGTTCTAAGTTTTTACTCCAATTTAATCTGTCGATTTTTCTAAGTCTTTATCACACTTTATCAAAATGTGTATCAGTGTGAGAAAGTGAACGTCTGCCACCCCTCCCCTCAGGCAACTGCAAAATTGAAATCCTGCGAAGACGACAGCACATTTCCTATTTTAATTATTTTTGCATCTTCCTTGGCTGGTCTCTGGTTTTTGATGATTCTTTTCATTCTAGAAGCAGGCCCGGCTCCCACCCTGGGTGGAAAATAAACTTGCCTCTATCGTTGAAAAAAACGTACGGAGTATGACAAGATGTCAATGGAGAAAGAGTGTGAGGGACGGGTCTGCTCTCTTAGAGGTGCTAGGAGAAAGAGACCTGAGCAAAGCACAGTTCCCAGACTCAGAGATATTCTAAAGAGCAATGAACTTGGAGGTGAGCTTGGACTCAAATTGTGACTAGCACGAGAACTCACTGGATGCCCTGTGTCTGCCAGTTTCCTCAGTTCCAGAGCTTGTTCTGAGAGCTTTCCAAGGACTGGCTCAGTCAGCCCCTGAAACAGCTACGAGATAGGAGCTGCTGTTTGTTAGTCCTACTTACATTTCAGGAGAAACTAGGCATACATGCTTTGTCCCAGTTGCCCTCGGAGTCAGAGGCAGAGCTGGGGTATGAACTTGAGAAGTCGGTCTCCAGAATCCCTACTTTGACCACGAGGTTGAGGTTCCTCAGTACAGTAACAATGTGATTCCCCTTTCAAATAAGGGTAGGCTGGAGGCACAGAGGGGCTAATCACTTGCTGAAGTTCACACAGCAAGAGCCGGGATGTGCACTCAGGTAGTCTGGCTTCAAAGAGCCCTGCTCTCATCCACTCTGTGTGGCTGCAGTTGAGGACGGTCATGCCTCTGTGAACCTGGGTCCCCTTCATCGGCCACTGACTTAGTAAGGGATGCTTAGCTGCATGGGCAATAGAAAGAAATAGAGTAAGCAGAGCCACTGCCTCCCCCGAGTGGGTGATCTAGCGGGAAGACCATCATCAAGTGTACAAATAAACGGTGTCAAGTGCTATGGAGGACAAGAACACAGTGCTCTGGAGGATGTGGCGGGCTTCACAAAGGCAAGGATGACCCAAGATCTAGCTCATGCCTGGCTCATGGTAGGAACCCAGTAAATGGAAGGGAATCCCTTTTGTCCATGAACATGGGAGGAATAGAGGTGGGAATGAGGAGAGACAAAGGGATTTCAGGGTGAAGAAGACACTGTAGGGGGTACCAGGTAGAATCCACAGCCAGTACACAAAATCCCCAAGGAGCATTCTTCCAGTTACTGTTAAAACACCTTCTGTAGTGAGAGAACTCACTACATCAAAAAAAGAATAAATATCCTCTATGTGATAAAAATGCGGAGCTTGCAGAGAGGTTAGTCATGACTGTCTAAAAATGGGGGAGGAACACCTTCCGATCAGAATCTTCATGAGGCTTAATTTAGTCCACAAAAACTCTTAGAAAAATCCTTAAGCCATGGTCAGCAAACAGCTGATCAAAATTGGTTATTACTATTTGTAGTGGTGGTATTATTATAGCCATCGTTTTTGTGTGGTGACTAAGAGCGCCACTTTTGGACCTGGACTCACACCTCAGCTCTGTCATCTACCAGCGGCAAGACCATGGACAAGATTCTTACCATCACCAAGCTTTACTTCCCCATTAGCAAAATTTGACAAACAATACTGCCCACCTCCAAGAATCAAAGATTTTGTATCTGACATGCTTAGCACTGTTCCCAACCCCTAGTCTGTGCTCAATACAGAGAAGCTACTATTATTAAGGAAAAGTGGACAGTCGGTCCCAATCATGACAAGATGCATGTGCCATAACCCGCTTACCCCAGAAGAGAGAAATTTGAGGGCACAGTGACAGCTCTTTCTTTGGTGGGAGCTGATCAGAAACCATCTCTTTACTAACATTATCAACCATTTTTTTCTATCACAGCCTTGAGCTCCCCAGGGAATAAAGAATTATTGTCTGACAGCCAGAGCTGTTCAAAAGGGGAACTGGCTATCTTAGAAGGGAAGGAGCTCCCTGTCAAGGAGGTGTTCAAGCTGAAAAACCAGGACAGAGATGGTCTGGAGAGAATTCAAACATTGAATCGGGGCGAAATGAAGGAAATGAAAGGAAAGCTGGGCAGATGGGGTGGAAGAGATCAATGGTTGTCAACTATGTTTCATGGAACCCTGATTCTGGCATGTGGCCTCAAGTTCAGCCACAGAGGATAGGGTCCAGGCACCCTTTCCCTTCCTCAACAACAGAATCATCCATTGTTGTTGGATGGAGGTTTATATCTGTTAGTCATTGCCATGTATTGATGTTACGCAATACCACAAAACCTCGACTTCAACAATGAACACTTGCCTTTCACTCACCTGCATGGTTCAGGTGGCCTAGACCAGGCAGTTTTGATCTTGGCCATGCACACTCATCATGCAGAAAGGGGGCTGGAGAAGGGATGGGGCTGACTGCTCTCAGCTGGATTTGGCCATTGCTCTGTTCCATGTGTCTTTCATCCTCCTCCTGGAACCCATGGGATAGTCAGGCATGTCCTTCAAATGACTCATCACATGCCTCTCCCATACTTTAGACTATTGGGAAAAGCAGGTACTTCTCTATATGTACAGCCTCAGAAGAAAAGCCAACGGCTGAGACCACTGAAGTCATGTGCCTTTCTGAATGGCTTTGGTTTTTACCACATAACTGATAAAGCAGATGGGAAAGCTGAAGCTTACAAAAGTAGGATTTTTGAGAGAGAAGAAATGACTTTTTGGTGTCCGAAAACATGACTGCTCATCAAGATCTAAAACCTGAGGGACCCAGAGCAAGTGGAAAGCATAAAACCACACACAAAAAAAAAGAAAGAAGAAAAATGGGTAATGCTTGAAGAGTTTTCCCTCCACTGAGAAAGGAGATTAAACTGTGATGGGAGAAGCACCAGAGGCAAAATACTTGATCTTAGGGTCTTGCAGTTCCCAGCCTCCTAAGTTCTGGGATAAGTATGTAGCAGTTACTTTTGCCACATAAATGCTAACATAACTGACACAAAGTCTTAATGAAAGCCCAATAAGCTTTTATGCTCTTAGATCTACAGGTGAGCTGGGGGTCAATTTACTCAGGCTGGACACGTCTGGGATCATTCTGCTCTATGTATCGCTCATCCTCCCCAGGGTCAGAAGGAAGGTAAGGAATGTTCTCTGGGTGATGATAGGGGCACAAGAGGACAAATGAAAACAGAGTAGGCCTACAAAGGCCTAGGCTTGGAAA
The DNA here is from genome assembly GCA_032199065.1 of Smutsia gigantea. NCBI lineage: Eukaryota > Metazoa > Chordata > Mammalia > Pholidota > Manidae > Smutsia > Smutsia gigantea. Next base: position 313,961 of record JAVSCE010019855.1, read on the forward strand.
GGACATGCTGTTAATTTTGCCTCATTCTATCGGCCAGAGCAAGTCATGTGGCAGAACTCAAAGTCAAGAAGGGTGGAAGACGGGGGTGGGAGACAGGGATGTGCCCTGCCTTTATGGAGAGAATCCCAAACTCACAAAGAGTATGAATATCAAGAGTGGCAAAATATCTTGGGGCCAGGAATGCAATCTACTTTAGGCTGATTGATGGGAACCCAAGAGGTTTGTGGGGGATTATGGAGCAGGCGGTACGGTTGCCTGGCAACAAAGGCCCCTGCACAGGTCAGCCTCCATGGCTAGGAGATGTCCAGGCAGATGATCCAGGGATAGATTCATAAACTCCATACTGCCCAGGGTGGGCTGAGGAAGCAAATGAGCAGGGTGTAGCAGTGCGGGTGGACCTGGAGAGATTTCATAGTCAGAATGCAGGGCGGGAAGTATGAGGATCTGACAGCCGTGGGCGAGAGAGAGAGACCACCAAAAGTAGATGCATCTGGACAGAGGCCAATGACCATCGTGGCACAAGCCACGTCTCCTGGAGGCCCACAAGGACCAAAAAGCCTCCTGCCAATAACAGAGAGATAAAGGGCCACTAGAAATTAGCTCATCCCTCCCACGTTGGGGCAAAGATGAGGGAGGAAGAAAGAATCTTGATGTGCCAACACTGAAATCCCAAATCAACCCCATTTAAATCTGGAAGTCAGTGAGTTTCGGGAATGTACAAGATTAAGTTTCCTGCCCCTGGCAGAAATGGGGACTCAAAGACAGTCACAGAGAAATAGCGGAAGTTACATCCTAAACATGGTTTGTAGGGGGTGTGACTATAAACTTTCAGCCTGCTACTTAATATGTCTACTTCTGTATATTGTAATCACATTTTGTTTTTTGGCTGGACTGCTTATGGCTTCTCATCAGAAGATCAATTACAGTGCTAATGGGAGCCTTTTAAAGGCTTGTGTCAAAGCCCCATGTGAAGGACAGAAGAGCCACGCTTACAGAGATGCAAGCTGCGTGCTGACTCTGCTGGCTCTCAGCTCCCTCCTCTTCCTTGAATTCTCACAGATACTGATGGATGCTTTTTTACATCAACTAATGTGGAGGGAGTCTGTTTGTCTAGCGTTCTCCAGGGGAAGTTTTCTTGTGGCTTTATGCATCGATTAGGTTGCTTTCCCTTTTCCTTCTGTGTTTCTGGGAGGGGTGAGTGGTGGGGGAGGAGACCAGATTGGAGCCAGGCTGTCCTCATTTGACTTACCAGCATTTGGAAGGCATTTAAGTTTTTCTCTTTTCTATTGGAATGAGAGTGAAATCCAAAATTCCTAGCTGTCTCTAAATACCAACTGACTAAGCTTAGAGACTCCCAAAATAAACAGCTTAGCATTCCGGAAAGTTACCAGAGACCCTGGGGGTTTGGTAAATGAAGCACATACCTCTTGCCCTCCTCGCTCAGATTCTGCTTGAGTGGACCCTGCATTGCCAAGGAAGCGGACATATGTTTGTTTTGTAGCCAGTCGATAAGCAAAAAGTTTCTAACACTGCGTTGTGATGCTGGGGCCCCAAAATAGAATGTTATGTTGCCAATAAGATGAAATCCAAATTCAACTGGGTTAGATTGTTCTCCCCTCTCTTCTACCTGTCCCTACCTACCTTCCTTTAAGTGGCTGATTCAAGCCTCAACCTCCATGCATCCTCCCATAACATTTTAGCCTATACCTATGCCTCCCAGATCCTAAGCAACATTGATTTTAGGGTCAACAACACTTGGCCCAGATGCCATCACTCCTAGCCCCTGCCTTGCACAGACATTACTAATTGATCACAGCACTTCTTCTTGCTGATCTCATATACAACCTCCCAATTTTCTGCTCCAGGCAGCCAGTACTGACCAATGAGAACTGGTTCTCAAAGTGAAACAGCTCTATAGACCAGATTAAGATTCTATTTTGAACCTCTAGGCACTGAGAACTTTTAAAAGCATAATAATAGCTATCACTTATTGAACAAGCTAGATGCTTATTCTATGGCTTGAAAGTAGTGGAAATGGAGTGAGAGTCTAGTTCTAGTATACACTGAGGCCCTGTAGTTTTGATGTCTCCAACAATCCACCATTTCCTATAGTTGGTTTGTCCCTAACATGCCATGCTACTTCAGACTCTGAGTGGTACTTTCCCCAGAAATACCCTCATGCTTTCCAGCTGATGGAAACCTTCTTATCTCCATAGAACCAACACCCCAGGCCACATATCTTCTAGAAAACCCTTGCTGATCTAGATTTAACGTAGTCCCATCTCCTTTTTGCCCACCTGCTCTTCAATGTCACAACATTGATCCTTACCTTTACTGTTCCTCTTGAAAGCAGAATCTAAGCACTATTGATTCTTCTATACCAAGTCAGTAGTGAATGAGTAAATGAATGAATGAATGAATGAATGAATGAATGAAGCCCCAAACCTGAGACTGTTAAGGGTGTGTTGTTGACTTTTCAGTCCTCCCGGAACTCAGCTGACACCTTGTGGGTGTTTCCACTGCCTATTTGCCAGGGTTCTTTGGTTTCCCATCCTGGCCAGGCAAGGATCCAAGGACACTTTCAAACATGAAGATATAATCAGCTAAGCCACCCAAGGAAACACACTCAGAGTGAAGACCCAGAACCTCTGATCAGCAGAGTTAGGTCTTAGCCAGGGCTCATAGTGCCAAGGGTCAAATCCAAAAGGCCAGGTCAGAGGAACAGTGGAGGGAACCGGCAGCCTTCTCCCTGGTCTCCACTGTCTGCTCCTCCACTTCTCTTCCACACTGCCCTGGGGTTGTCTTGCTTAGATAAACATCTGGTCATATCCCTCTCCTACCCACCCTCCAAAAAAGGTTTCCATGCCTCCCCATTGTCCCCAGGAAAAAATTCCAAACTTTTTAACAGGGCACACAAGGCCCTCCATAACCTGAGCCTCAACATCCTCTCCAAAGCTTCTCCTGCCTCTCTCCAGCCCATCCCGACATCTCAGTAACCTCAGGCAGCTTGTATCTCAACAGGAGCCGGGGATTCCTCACACATGGGCCTTTGCTCATGCTCTTCTCTCTTCCTGGAATGACCACCTCCTTCCTTGTATGCTGGCTAGCTCCCACTGATCATCTGTGAGCAGCTCGGTCCTCACCTTCTCCAGGCCCGCAGCCTGGTTAAGGGTCTCCTGTGTGCCCACAGCCCCCTGCCTCAGCCACAACAACACTTGCCTTACCTGTGCACCTGGGAGGCTGACACCCAGTACTACAGTTGGCATGTCAGTGTGCAGGCCACGTGTGATGACTGAAGGGCCAGTGGTAGGAAGGGCTGCATTCGGAATGGATGTGTATGTTGAGAGGTGGGCTAAGGCGAAGGGCTCAGAACAAAGACCATGATGGCAGGTCGGGGCTGGAGCCATGTTTCTATGGCTTGCCAGCACATATTATAAGAGGCTGGCATATGTGCTGGGAGGCACAACTTAATCCTCTGACCACTCTGCAAGAAAGAGGGTTAGAATTTGTAACCCATTTGAAAAGAAAATTTAAATGCTTCTCTCTACCTATGGAGGCACCTTATCCCCGAATCTCTGGGCTGCTTCTTCCTGGTGAGATACATGGTGTCTCTATTTCTGGGCCTCTCTGGTGATGACCCTGAACCTGGATGACGCCCTTTCACCTCCCCCCCCACCCCCCCTCTGGTTATCATGCTCGACTTAGGTGGCTGTGCTGGGTCCACTACTTTTTAGCTTCTGGGACTCAACCTTCCCCCTTCCTCTATTTTCTAAAAAGAACAACAATGATATCAGATAACCACATGTTATGGAGTGCTTATGGTAAGCTCCATGCTTGCCATGTATTATCACATTGGACCCCACAACATTTTTCTGATGCTCAGAAACATAAAGAAATGTGTCTCATGACACACAGCTAATAGGTTTAATTGACAGCACTCCAGCCTGGTTTTCTCTGGCTTCAAAGCCCTAAGAAAGTCCTCCTTCTACCCTTAAAAGTCTCCTCCTCCAGGGGCACTCTCTTTTCCTGCCAGCCACAGGAACTTCCAGCAGACAAAGAAAAAGCCACCTCTACTATGTTCTCTCTACCCTGGTCTTTTCCCTTTCTCAATAAATCCATTTAAGAGTAAAGTGTTTGATGGACAGTTTAATAGAGCTCTCCTTAAACCTGGCCACATTAATGATTTCTAGCTGGCTAAATGTCAACATCCATAGCTCAATAGCTATTTTCCTTCCTTAAGAATTAGTGTTTCACTTGGGGTTCTTTATTTGGTGGACAGGGTACAGTGCTTTAATGGGTCATCACTAAGTCAGTGGACCTGGGATTTAAACTGGACTCTCTGTGTGACCTTGAGCAAGTCATTTAACCTCTCTGGACCTTAATGGTTCTAAAATGGAGACAGTGATGTCCAGGTCCTGCCCACATGTAATGAGGGATTATTTCATTTTGTCTGTAATGTTCTTTAAGCTGTTTGGAGAAGGGGCCAAGATACATAAATAAACATTTAGCCCTTCTGTTATTTTTAGACATAAAAATGCAAAATTTCTCTGTAGATAGGTTTTTGCTACCTTACTGTCACTTGGATAATGCAGGAGAATTCTTTCTACTAAACATGTAATAATCTATAATTTTCTGGAAACTAGCAGTTTTGTTTTTCTTTGGAGGGAATTTTCATCTCTTTTTTGAGCTAGTGTAAATTGAACTGTCTTCTATCAGAAGAGAAAAAAGAAGTTTTATCTTGACTCTTTCATACACTATATGCCATAGACACTCAGCGCCATATTACAGATAGAAAAGTTGAGTCTCAGAGACATTCAGCAACATTCTCAAGGTCACACAGCAAGCAAGAGGCAGAGTTGGGACTCAACTCTATGCCTTTAACCAGCAAGCGATCCTGCCTCCAAACCGATAGGGCATAAGTCCAGGGGAGGGAAGGGCAGAGTCAGCGGGGGGCTTCTGAGCAATAGAGCAGCTTTATTCTCTGGTTGCACCGTGAGCCAAGATGTTTAAAGCCTTGGAATCTATGTAAAAAGCCATAGGCAACAATCACCTTTATATCCCAAAATCTTTTCTCACTTTTAAATTCCCTGACTCTGGCCCACTTCCAAAGCCTCAGGTTATATGTTTAGACGATAAAAGTTGTCATCCTAGGTTCTGCTTTTGTGAAATTGCTGCTGCAACTCAGTCCTGCGAGGAAAAGGCAGAGGAGAGAGCTTGGCACAGGAACGGCAGTCTTTATTAAACAATATCCCAAGACTGCAAACATTATCTTTTGATATGGTGGCCTGGCACCTATTTGGGGTTTACATAAACTGAGAACCTCACCTGTTCAGAACCTGATCTGGACCGTGTGGTGCCATGACCTCTAAAGACACAGGTCCAGCCAAGCGCTTAAATGCTTCATCTCCTTTAATCCTCCCAACAAACCCAGTGTGTGGAGAAGGAAACAGAAGCTCAGAGAGCCTGAATAACTTGCTTAGGGACACACAGCCAGTTAGTGGTAGAGTTGGTCTGTCTGCCACAGGGTGCGTGTTCCTAATCACCATGTTAGCTGGAAAACAAGGGCAACAATCATAGCTGCACTACCCAGAGATATTACCAGCTCAGGCATCTTACTGCAAGGGAACACCACCTACTCTTTCACAGGGTTTATTTACACTCACTTCCCAACAGAAGTAGAAGGCTAGGAGGAGGCTGCAGATGCCAGCAACATTCAGGGAGACTGGTGGGGGACGGGGTCACAGGGCAGGCATGAGGTCTGGGGTTTTGTTCTGGTCCATCTGCTGACTCAGAGCGCTCAGGTTCTTGTCAGCAAGTCGAAAAGTTTGACTAACTAGTCTCGGAGGATGCTCTGGGCTACAGAGGATATAAAGAAAAATAAAATAAGACACAGTCCTTGTTTTTGAGGAACATACGGTCTCCGAAAGGAGACAGATGAAATACACAACTCTAAGACAGGACAGACAAAAATTAGTGTTTGATGGAGGAAGAGGCAGAGTGTTTTCTGTGGGAGCCAAGAATGTAAGGATTCCTTCCAAACGCAGATACATCACAGTGCAGTCTCTATTGCAGGAATGGAGTCTGTCTGTTTCTTTTTTTTTAATGCTGAATGATAGTCATTGCTTACAGATTGATGGTACAGGATAGACTAGACCATTGAGCAGACTGCTTTGTTAAGTGTGAAGTGCTTAATACCTCAGTCGTGTGGACAATTCATCTATCCAGAAAGTCTCCTCCTTGGCCCTTTCCCAGCAGTCAAGGTTTATAGCACAATAGCTCAATGTTCCCACAAAAGGGGCCTGGGCTCAGTAATGGTTCTGGCTTGTTCTGTTATAGAAGCCAATTTATTTTATCCTTGAAAAATAAAATCCAGTTGTCTTTGATTCTCTTTTCTGAATCACATCTAATTTGATTCTTTATTGGAGTTGGGTTCTTGTTTTTCTTTTCTTTTCTTTTCTTTTTTATCTGAAGTTTTATGAATGGCCCAGAACTGATGCAGAAGTGCATTAATGTAATGGGAGGAGCTACTGAAACTACATGAGAACCCGATGGCCTGTAGAGAATCAGGAGACCCTGAGGTCTGACCTCGGCCCCAACAGCACTCAGGTAGAGGGGAGACACAGCCTACCCTTTGAACCCTGATTATACAAAAATTTGACCCAGGGCTTGAAAACCTCACTGTGCCCTAGTCCTATTTATAGCACCAGCTCCTGCCTTCTTCTGCACCTTACTTGACATCTCAGGTCACAATGACATTTTTTGTTGTTACTCCTTTAATGCTCCACAATTTTTCTCATGGCCAGTGCTTCCTATCCTATGACCACTAGCTGGAAGATACATCCAATCCACCTCTCCCACCCCTAGCCCTCAAAATTATACTTACGATTCGTAATTATTTTCTACATATTTATTGCTATCTTCAGAAAGTCTTCCCTGATGCCCTGGGTTGGGTGAGGCACCTCTCTGGGTTCCCTCTCACATCTACAGCCCCGATTAATCTACAGTCCTAACCATCGGTCTAATTTCTCCCTCGTTAGACTGTAAGTTCCCTAAGCACAGGGGCAGGGCTGTCTCACTCGCCCACATGCTGTCACTTCCCAGCTCCGTGATCATGAGGAAGTCATTCAGCCTCTGTGTCTATTTCCTCATCTGTAAACTTGGTATCATAACATAAGCCTTTTACATGGATTAAATATTAATACATGCAAAGACCTCAGAACCGAGCCTGGCACACAGCAAATGCACAGTAACAGTGGCTGCTGTCATTACTTCCCACTGGCTTGCCAACGCTCACCACACTGCCTGTTACAGAATTCTTGCTCAACAAATATTTTTGAGGAATTAATAAATAAACTTCATGCTCTACAGTTTTCACTGTCCATCTTAGACCACAAGGAACCTCACGGATCAGGACAAATTAAGTTTCCTTCTGCATTGATTTTTTTTTGTTCAGAAAAGTACAACAGGTTATAAAAATAGAGTCTTGCCCCCTGCTCCCCTAAATGAGATCATCTGGTCTTAAAGCCTTGCTGTACAGCGGAAAGAGCTAAAGCTCGAAGTGGGGAAGCGACCTCTTCAAACACAGATGGTCGCTGTATGGGGAAAGGGTTTAATGAAGTTATGCGCACGCAGCTCAGCATGGCGTCTGGCGTCTGGTTATCCTCCTCCTCGCAGGATGCCACTGCCTCACACCACTGCTAGGTGGCGCCAGGCAGCATTAGCCACCGTCCTTGGGAGTCACCTCCCTGTGCATTCCCCCTGCTCTGAGCCAGGCAGGAAGGAGCTCGGGCGCAGGTGCCCGGTAGACACCAGTTCCCTCATCTCATCCCCCAGCATCCCGCACGGGACCGCGGTTGGAGCACAGCCATCTTTGCTGGCTCTTCGTGCTCCATCCCACTTGGAAGGAAGAGGCAATGGGATGTGTGTTTGCCAAAGAGGGACAAAGGCTTGCCGTTGGGTATCCTCAGATCGGATACCACGTGTTAGTATCCTGAGAAAACCAGCACTAGGTGGTTATAGAGCAGTAAGACCACCACTAGCAAGGACCGCAAGCTGACGGCTCACGGGCATCGCACTAAGTTCTCTGCACCCTCTCCATCTTCCTACGGCCCGGGGGACCCGGAGGCCATCTCCATCATCCCTCTGCAAACGTAGCAACTGAAAGCAGAGAGGTTGTAGGCTTTGACTGCGGCGGCACAGCTTGTGAGGGCTTGAACCCACCCAGGTGGGTCTAGGTCTGACCCCTCAGTGCAGCACTCAGCTGCCTCTCTCATGCAGCCCTTCCAGGACCTTCAGAATTCCAGGCCCCCAAGCCTCCTTGATTTCAGACTTCGAGTCTCATTAGAACTCTGAGATTATAAATCTCTGATCTAAGCATTTACATTCCTTCATCCTTACCCCTGACCCCAAGCATAATTACTGCATCAATTCCCTGTCATGATAAACTCCTGGGAAGTGGAGAGGACCTAGGAGATTTGCTAGTCAACTCCATGCCAACCCAACAGGCATGGTTTATAGCCTGGTGCACATGAGAATCTCCCAGGGAAGTTCTTAAAAGGCCAGGTGCATGGGACCCACCTCTGGCTCCCCACTAACTCAGAACTTTGCTGGGGTCAGGCTCAGACATTTAAAAAGAAAACAGCCCCTGTTTCCAAAGGGAACAAGACTCGTACTCTAAGGAGCAGAGTGGGTGTTTGGAGTCAGATATCCCTGGATTGGCTGTTGATCCTCTAGTACAAGTCCTGTGACCTTGAGAGTAATGTGCACCCTGTCTGAATAACCATTTCCCAATCTCTAAAATGGGAAGAAAACTTTTGGCTTGTTGAGCTGTTAAGATAACCTACATACAATCAGGCTGGCAGAGTACGAAACAGCATTATTGAATCTAAGACCCCTCCGCATCCCTTGAACCATAACTATATTGGTGCACAGTTCTGCCCTTTCACGCTGATAAATCAAGCTAAACAGGTCAAGTACTAGCAGATTACAGGTGAAATGAGAGTTTTAGGTGTAAGTTCTGGCTTCACCTCTTAATACCTTTGTTACCTTGGGCAAGTTGCTGAGCCTCAGTTTCCCCAGCTGAGGCCATGTACTCCAGTAAGCATTAAAGGAAACTGTGTATACAATGCATTTAGCACAGACCCCAGTTCATATGAAGTGCTACGTACATGGAAAGTGGGGTATGCAACAGTCACATCTGTTTCTGGTGCCCACATTTTGTACCTCTGTAAAATCAAACCAGCATGCTCTTGTTGACATGGACCATGAGTGTTCAGGGACCAGACCAGAATTTTAAGAACCTCAGTCCTCCATGCCAAGGAAACAGATTTCTCTTTTTAAACTATAAGGAATTAGGACTTAATCCATAGGAAATGGGCTTGGCAAAACACCACACGAACACCCAGCACAACTGAAACTCAGTCTCTGTTCAGGCCTTTGCTCACTGATGCACAATTAATTTAACAGCCATCTCTGGCTGGGGCAATTCCAGCAACAACAAAAAAAAGGATGGTCAGTTCCAAAGCACAGATAGAGAGAGCGAGCATGTTAGACGAAGGCATCGAGATCCAAAAAGATCTGCAAAGGTCTGCGAGATGGGCCAAATCTGCCAGGGTAGAATTTAACAGTGACAGATGCTCAATAAATGCTGATCTGGGAGAATGTTAAGTCCTGTTTCTGGTTCTGAAAACCAGACACATAAATACAGGATAGGGAAATTATGGCATTACTGGCTTCACTGTTCAGTCAGCTAATGGCTATCAGGCCTTCAACGTCCCAGTCGCTGTGGGGTCGTGCTAGAGATAGGAGCTCTGGAGCCAGCCTACTTCCACCATTTACCAACTACATTATTTACCTCTCTGTGCCTCTGTGTTCCCACCTAGAACACAGATATATAATAGTGTCTACATTACAGAGTTGCTGAGAGAATTCAATGATGCAATCAATAGGCCAGTCTTAGAGAGGCAGAAAAGAATAAAGCAAGCCCTGTTCTCACAGAAGGCACAGCCTAGCAGGAGAGATTGACACATAACCCGCCAGCACTAGTTAGTACACTGTCTGTCCCTGAGATGTCAGAGAGCAGAGGTTGGGAATGGTAACCCACATACCAAGTCCAGCCCACTACCTGTTTGTATTAATAAAGTTTTATTGGAACACAGCCACACTCACTCCTTACATATTGTTTATGGTTGCTTTCACACTACAACTATAGAGTTGAATCCTTGCAACAGAGACCATATGGCTTGCAGTGCCTAAAATATCTATTATGTGGCCCTTTGCAGAAACACTTTGCCAACCTGTTATAGAGGAAGAAGTTAACTCTGTCTTAGATGCTAAGAAAAGAGAGAGTTTTTGAGCCTCTAGAGAGGTGAGCATGTATTTTTTTCTTGTTAGTGAATTTCAGGTTCTAAAAGTTTTGATAGCTGGCCCAAAGCCATAAGTGTTAGAAGTAGGATTCAAATCTGGGTGTACTGTCTCCACACATCACACTCTTCACTGTCCCAGGTGAACTAATACAATCAGATAGTATATTTGAGATGAGTATTAAAGGATGAATAGGAGTCTTCCAGGTAGAGATAATGTCCAAAGGGTGAAAATGGCATTCAAAGATAGGTGAAAGAATAGGATCCAAATGTCCAGGACCTAAACATATTTGGAAAATGCAAATAATTGGATGCTACGTAGTTTGAGAATATGATAGGTAGGGAGAGAGATGCTAAAGAAGAATAAAGGAGACCAGAGGCAGGCCATGGCTGAGGGGAAGCAAAGAACTGTCCACTTGTAAATCATCTCCCACAAGGCCTGAGGAACAGCACCCCCACAAATGTGGATTCCAGGAGCAATACGCACAATCCTAGCAAGTTGGACCTCTTCCAGCCTAGTGAGCTCATTGTAGACATGGGAATACCGAAGCCCCCAAAGGAGGAAACTTTGTCTAAGACCACACTGCACATCAGTAATAGAGAAGTCAGGACCCCAAATCCCATCACACCCACAGATCCTGGTAGACTGCCAGCAGGGGGTGCGGTGGCCAGCTCACCTGCCGTAAAGGATCCTTGAGAATCTGCAGTCAGTTGATGGTCTCTCATTTCCCTGGGACTAATTAGGTTCAATCACATCATCCATCTTGTGTGATGGCATTCCAGACCCATTTCTGTGGGGTCACCATGCTGTTTAGGATGAGCAATGCTGGCTGGAGGCCTGCCAGGGTACCTGTGGTATTTTGATAACTTCACATATTGCCAACTTCTCCTATTAAATATACAACGTACAAGCAGGGCAAAGTTTAACTCACTCTAATCAACTGTAAAATGAGCTGGGGACTCCCTGTACCCCTCTAAAAACCTACATATGCCTCATGTTCATCATCAATGGTTGTGGAGTTCTCTGCTTCCCAAGGTTGATCATTAATGAGAGCTGGAATTACGGATTTCAATTAAGTGCTTTATGCGGGACCTGAAATGCAGTGGGATCCACTCTGGGGACATATAAATGCTGAGGTGAAAGGCATTCGTACCTCCCCGTCACCTCGCTGCCCCAGGTACCATGTCTGTGGATTGTCTGGAGTCATCAGCAGCAGCACAGAGCAGGGCAGAGGATGGGCATTGAGTCCAAGCCCCAGCTATACCATCTGCAGCCCTGCCTCTGAGTCTGGGCTTCCTCTGCTGTATCTTGGGTTTATGGAGAGCTCAGTAGGTGTCAGGGGCTTGACTATGAATGCAGATAAACATGCTCCCACCAGCTGCCCTGTCTATGAACTGTTGTGACATTCAGTGTCACTTAATAAGCTGAGTGCCTACTAAGTCCAAGACAGCACTGAGTGCCTACTATGTGCAAGATGCCATTCTTAAACTGCTGATAGCTGAGAAAACTGCTTTGAACCCAACAGAATTGACTTTAAATCCTGGCTCTGCCCTGCTCAAACCATGGGGTCTTGGGCAAGTGACTTAGCCTCTCTCAGACTCAGTTGCCACCCCTCTAAAGTGGGAATAGCAGCATCTACATCTCACAGCTCTAAGGATTAAATGTGAGAGCCTGGGTGATGTGCTCAGCTATCCCGAATGCCATCCCCCAGACCCTATAGAAGCTATTTATAGCTAACAGGCATTTCTTTGCTCAACCATTGCCCATCCTTAGGATGCCTTGCTTCTTAACGTCTCCTCCCCAGCTCTCATAAGCATTCAATAAAAGGCCATTACTATTACTATTATTACCCATCTCCAGACCTCTACTGAGCACCTTCCATGTTCTTAGCCCTGTACTCGTTGCTCTGGAAAAATGCATCATTACATGATTAAATATCTACTCTTAAGCACCTTAAGCTCTAATTTTACAAACAGGAATACCAGGAGAATGATTTTGTGTTTAATGAACAGTATGTAGTGCCTAGTTCAGAGAAGGGGAAGGATAAAGCAGTCTGCAAAACTCAGGAGACTGGTCTGGGAGGTGAGGTAAAGCAGGTAACCGGAGGGGAGGGTGGAGACAATCCCTCCCTCAGAGCCCTTCTCTGCTGCAGCACTTTTCAAGTCATCTCCAAGCTTCCTAAGAACAGTTGGATCAGCCCATAATGCTCTTCTCTGGGTTGAACCATTCTCCCATGCTTTTGGGACTTTTGTCTTGATTTTTGGCTGGAGTTACCAAGCACAGAGTTAGCCCTCAAAGCCCTCTGGAGCTATGCGGGCTCGAAGGTCATGCAGAGTATTGGTCAGAGGCCGGGTACCACCTAGGAGACACCAGCGATAATACCAAGAAGACAAGGTTTTGTCCAAAAGCCCACTACATGGCAAGTGTTTTAATTATGCGCATTAATCATGTTTTATCCTCGTAACAATCCTAGGAAAGAGGTATGGTCATCCCCATTGTACAAAGGAACCGAGGACCTGAGAGGTTACTGAATAACTCCTGTGAGTAAATAAAAATGTTTGCCTTTTACAGAAGAATTTTAAATGCCTTCACTGAAAGGAATGAGGGAAGTTTAGGCATCCTGGCCATCTGGTGGGAAAACATTCTGCTGCACAAAGAGTGTTTTCTTTCAATGTCCCTTTGTTCACAAAATACACATTGTTATCCAGAGTCCTTTACCCACCTTTGTTTAGAATCAGACAATAGGGGGGGAAAAAAGGAAGAAAAAACAATAATAATCAATACCTTAGAATTCAGAAGATTCTCCCTTTAAGAATGGGCACACAGCCCAAAAGCCTAGAATTCACACCAGACATGTTGAAGGATGGACAAAAAGATCTTTCCAGAGGCCAGGTTGGAAAGACATTTGAGGAGGGCCCACACCACACCCCACTTTGCAGACATGAGTTAGGCCAGCGGGCAGGCACTTGCCTGGCAGACAGGAGGACCAGCTTCCAGCCTCCCTCAAACAGAAGCCTTCCATGTGACCTTATGTAAGTCCCTTCCCCTCCCCAGATTTCCAAGTCTCCATGCAAACCATGAGGAGGTTGGATAAGAACCGTGGCTCTCCATATGGGCACGTTCACCTCCAAAGAATGGTTTGGACATTTCCAGGGACATTTGGGGTTGTAGTAATAAATGGAAGGGACACCACTGGCATTTGGAAGCTAGGTAGCCTGCAGCATACGGGAAGGCCCTGCCGAATAGAGAACTGGAGCCCATCTGACTTGATGTTGGAATGCCCCACATGACATATATGTGAACAATCCCTACTGTAATCATCTGGGCCCAGACCCTAGTTCCATTTCACATATAGACACAAAGGATTTTTACACGATTTTAATGTACACTGTATATTCCAGGAATGCAGCTACCGTGCAAATGAAAGAGGGATTGTGCTTTGTTTTGTTCAGATCTCCACTGTTTCAGAAAATCACAATGATGAAGGCCCTGTGCTCATGTATTGGAGTGGCCACTTCCATGCTTTCATTTCAGCTTCCGTCAAGCAAACCTCTGACTGCTATTATCATCCAGGCTAGCCATATCCGCTCATTCACGTATCAACATGCAAATTATTTTATTATAAATTAGTTTGCTTTTGCTTTTTCATCTACTTTGCCGTGCAAGCATTATACAGATTTTTTAAATGAGATCTGGAGGTTATATAACTTATGAATTCCATGTCAGGATAATAAAGGGACATCACAAAATACTAGTCTGGAAGAGCTGAGAACCACAGGGTCACATGACCCCTCGGTCCCTTCCACCCCCTGCAAAGTAGGGGTATTATGCAAAGAGAGGCATGCCCAGAAGTAGAAAATGAGGGTAAATTATCTTGTTTTGCACAAGCTGTCCTCACCCACTGAATGTCCCTTAGCCACCCCAGAACATACATGAATCTGTGCCTTGAATGCATGCTGTCCAATCCCGTGAATGATGAAATTGCCTGGAATCAAGTTTGGGCATATTTGGAATTGCTCAAGCTTCCCTAGGTCAGAGTTGAGCACGTGCTTTTTTTTAATTTATAGTGTAACTGATTTCTTTATAAGCCATTCAGGCCTTATTACTTATTAATCCACCTGTTAAGGTTAATTTAAACTACTTGTCAATAAGGCGGTTTGACAACACCTTTGTTTTTCCAGACTGACAGCCCTGGTGAACAAAGAAATGGCGAGTGATCCCTCTCCGCACAGCAGAGAGCTCTGAGAAGGAATTTCCAGCAGGACTTTCCCAGCCCTCATCAAGAATTGCAAGAGACGTCCCTTCATACTTGATGGGGCCGGCTTTACCCTCCCTCCCCAAGCAGATCCGAGGTCCCAGGATTTGCACAGGACACTGCTTGAACACTGAGCTCTGTAGACTATGCAGCCTTGGCCTCTCCTGCATCTTGCCTGCCTCCCCATTCTCACTGCCATGACCTTCAGTTGCTGTTTTCTCCCCTGCCCACAGTGACAGTTCCCTAACTGTTCCTCTTGCTCTACTTTTGGGCCCCTCCCATCCATCCAAATCTTTCCAAAGTGCAAGGCCAACTGTGTCACAGTCCTGAACAAAGCCATTCAGTGGTTGCCACGGAGTCCAGTCCCATCACGCCTCCTCTGCCACCTTGCACTTTATACTCCGTCAGTATCATGCAGCCTGCTGTTCCCTGTAACGCTGTTCCCTCCTCCTATATCCTGGTCATGAGGGGAACTTCCAGCATGAGGGCAGTAGTTGCCACTTGCCACCCTGAGAACCTCTCCAAAATGACTGATCACTTTCTGCCTTGGATCTATGTTCTTTATATCCATGTCCATTGAGTAAGTAACAAATATGTGGACCATGGGCCAGGGGTTGTACTGAGCACCGAGGACACCACAGAGAACTAGAGAGACCTCTCACCTATCCTCCTGAAGTTTACAGTGCAGGCTGGGAGCTCCTCGAAGGTAGTTGCCCTTAAGCATTTTCCTTGCATGGTGCTGAGGGAAGCATGGGAAGACCAGTGCGGCTAATTTTCATTGAACGAAAGCCGCTAACTCACTCTCATATCTCATTTTAGCAATAATCCTACAAAGCTAGTATTTTAATACCCCCCTTCAGAAATGGGCAAACAAGCAGTCCCGCTTGCGGACATTCACCCAACTCATTTACAGTGAGTCCAACATTTGAACTAAGGTCTGACTGATCCCAAAGCCTCTCCGCCATCTCTACACTCTACTGCTCTCTTCTGCAGGAGTTCAGGCCTATTGAATAAATCCATGACAGGAACCAAATCAAATGCTCTCTTTGTGTTCCCTCAAGTATGTTCTCCAGCATCAAGATAATATGGTTTTGATTTGAATGAAATTGAGTGGCTGAGGTTGCATTACTGGGTGGGTCTATAACACACTAGAATCTGAGACCCACGGCTCCAGGATCCCACCCGCCCTGGATAACATTAGATTCCTAGCACCTGAGCACCCCCAGTAGGTGCTGAGTACATAGGTGTTAAATGAATGAATGAGTCCAGGAAGTTCCCTGAGAGACTGACAGTGAGGCTGACTTTGAGCGGGACATTGCACGAACCTTGAGTGAATAGACCACTGGTCTGATCCAGGTCCACGTTCCCCACCTTCTCAAGTTCAAAGAGCACAAACTCAGTCAGGTATTTCACAAAAGAACCTTCTCAGAGTAAACACATCTCCAAGTCCTGAAAATGTAGCAAGCAGCCACACCAAAGGCCTATGTAAAGACAGGCATATTAGCCCTTTTACAGACAGGGGCCAATGTGGTCAGATGATGCAATGGAGACGGGAGAACCCGAGGAGTACAAAACTTGGAGGAGTCCATGTAAGATACAAAAAGGGAAAAGGATTTTCATTGCTATTCCATTTGCATTTATAAAAAGTAACTGTTGGTATATAAATAAGCCCAATTTAAAAATAAGAAACACATTTTGGATCATGTGGGCTTGAAATGCACTGCTCTGTTTCACACCTCTCTCATCCAGGCCTCGAGGTGGGAGCAAAACTGTAAGTGGAGCAGTTATTTAACCAGCCCCAGCCCACCCCCCAACCCAGAGCCCATTTCCCGCCATCCTTTTGGACTTGTGCATGGAAGTTAATGGCAATGGAAAGAGACAGAAAAGACGGGTCAGTAGAAGAGAGAGAACACGGTCTGGAGTATGTCTGTGCCAGTTCAGAAAGGGAAATGTCATATCCTCTAGGTGGCCTTACAATTATGTTGAGGACAGGACATGAGCCTAGGCTTGTAGGCACAGTGTTGACGGATCACATATGGGCCTCGGCCTCCCTTTACTAGTTCTACCCACAGGAGATGGGGTTGGTCAGGAACAACAGGATTGGCAGGAATCTGGAGTTCTAAGCCATGTTTCATGAATGGGCAGGGTGGCTCTCAGCACGTTAAAGGTCTGCCCTCATGCCCAATAGCTCACTCACATTTACAAGCAGGAAACCTGTTTCCCATTTCATCTCACTTCATGCCACGTAGAATGCGTACAGTGCCAAGGCTCAGGAATGAATCCTTATCCATCTCCTTATTGTGGTCGTTTCTTCCACGCGGTGGCCTGAGCAGGTCACTGCCCCAGCCAAGGGCCAGGCAACTGGACCAGCCCAGCTCCTCAACACTGTAAAGATAAACATTCTACTTCTCCTTATACTTCTGACTGGCCTTTCATCCTATGGGGGTAATATCCAGCCATCAATTTTCTGGGGTGCAAGTTGGGGGTGATCTAGACAGATTCAGGGTAATTTGGCGGAAACCTGGATGGAAGCCTCACTCAAGCCTCCTGTTTGAGGGCTCCTTCCACATTCTTCGGTTCAGCTTTGACCGGCACTTGGCACCGGGTGTGGGGAATCACTTCACTTTGTTAGAAGTCAAACCTGACTTTCCATCTGTCTGTCGATCTTTGTGCAAAGTTCCCCTTGGAGTCCCAGAGAAGAGGGTGAATCTCAAACCCTCAAGATGCTTTAGGCTGCCAGACTCAGAATAGGCACGACAGTGTCTGACTTCCTGCCGCCAGGGTTTTAATGCGATCCATTAAGAACATGAGAGTAAGCACCAAAGAGCTCCATGAAGGTGAAATATCAGCATTCCCTCAATTCTCACAGAGATCCAAGGCTCCTTCCTCTACCCATTCCAGAGACCTGGAGGCCTTTGGTGGGCTGGCTTTTTGAAAGCCGTTCCTGATAAACGTCTCAGCTCCAGATACCTCCTTGACTCAACTTAGGAAGGAGGCAGCACTAGGAGCTGGGAAAATTAGATGCTGAACCCAGTTCTGAAACTAAGAGAAAGTGCAAAAGTACATAAAATGACCGAGCCCTGGCCCATGTAAACCCCACTTACGTCTAGACACTCACTCCCTACACATTTCAGACATATTATCCTTTTCATCTCTGAACTGGGTCACGCTTTCTTTTGCCTCTGGACCTTCAAATACATGAACTCCCCCCATCCAGAATGCTCCCTCACCCCAGCTTCTCCCTTACTTGGCTAATGGCCACTTACCCCACAAGTGTCAGCACACATCCCTTCCTTGGGAAAGCTCTCCTGAGTCCCGGGCATAGGTCAGTTCCCTGCCGTCCACCCCATGGCACCCTTTGCCTCCTGGTAACACTCATAAACCTCACTTTTGTGAAGTTTGCTAGATTGATTGCTGGACAGTGAGCATCATTCATACAGGACCATCTCTGCCTGATTCACTAGTAATCACTGCTGATTCGGTCAGGAGAGGCAAGGATCTGCTGCAGAAACAAGAATCACCAAACATGTAGTGGTTTAGAAGAAAAATGGGCTACTTCTCATTTACAGTGCATGGGGCTCCCCTGTAGTCCAGGCTGATGAACGTTCCATCCTGATCTGTGCTTCCATGATCCCACACCAAAGCAAGAGGTGTCTCACTCTGGCAATTAACTGTTCTAGCTCGAGCATGTCACCATCACTTCCACTCACAACTCTTTGGCCAGAACTAGTCACATAGTCCCATGGCTACACAAGGATGCCAAAGAGCACAGACTTCCAGATACTGGGAAACAGCACTAACGATTACACAACAGGAGCTCCGGGAGCACAACAGATGCTCAGTCAGTAGGTGCTGAATGATGATAATAATGGCTTCTATCTATCAAGCTCCATGTTTCACGCACTGCGTGCTAATTGTTTTGCTAAAATATGAATCCATTTCTTCCTCACAAGGGCATACTCGGGTCACAATGCCACCTAGCTTTATAAAAGCTCTTGACTCCAGACCCCATCAGGCTGTTACCATATCTCTCAGCAAAGTTACCTGGAAGACCTTTGATTTGTTCCATCTCACCTCCCTGTCCGCTCCTGCTCCATCTCCTTAGCTGGCATCCCCATTGTCCCAGACTTCCAAACCCTGTCATGCTCCAGGATCCTGTCTCACTCCCTAGAGGGTCTCAACCATTCCCGTGGTTTAAACTGCCATATATATATACACGTGTGTGTGTGTGTGTGTGTGTGTGTGTGTGTATGCCATATTTACACACAAATATATATCCAATATACATCCTGGTACATCATTCCCAATCTGCTGCCTTTCCAGCATCTCCATTTGAATGTCTAATAGGTATCTAAAATTTAACATCCTCAAATCAGAACTATTAATTCCTTCACCCTCCCTCCACCCCAAGTCTTCCCCAACTTCATAAAGAGCAGCACGCGCCACCACCTCAACACCTATTGTCCAAGCCCAAGACCTAGGAGGTATCTTAAATTGCTCTCTCTTCCTTACAGTTCATGTCTAATCCAATGGTAAATATTCTTGGCTCTATGCCCGCCGTTATGATAGGAGGTGAGTCCACCCACTTGTCATCATTTCTGACTCTTTTCCAAGCCACAAACAGCCCTTATCTGGAGAAATTGCCACAGCCTCCTGATTTGCGCAGGAACTCTTGAATGGCCTTCCCATATATCTGAAATGAAATCCATAAGCTCCCCTGAGGTCTAAGTCCTAGGCCACCTGGCCAGCACCTCCTCTTCAACCTCACTCTTTCCACTTCCCCACCACCTGCTGCATACTCATCCCATGGCAGCCACCCTAACCTGCCTGTCCTTCTAACGCCAGGCTCTTCCATCCAAGGGTCTTTCACATGCTATGCCTTCTGCTCGTAGCTCTCCCATCCCAGTTCTTTGCATGGCTGGCTCCTGCTCATTCTCTAGGGATCAAGTCCAGTGTCATCTCTCTAAAAGGAACCTCCCTGTCTACCTTAGGAGACATCACTCTGATCGTTTGGTTCCAAGCACTAATTAATACTCGAATCAACTTTACAAATGTGAGTATTGGTTGCAACAGTGTCAGCCCCAGCGATGGTAGGATTGTGCCCAGTAGCTCACTACTCTGTCTGCAGTTCCTAGATCTGGGGTTGGCACAATGGCAGACATTCCAGGAATGTTTGTAAGCTGATCATCTCACAGGTAGGGCATTACCATTTTCACTCTACAGAAATGTGAGGCTCAGAGATGTCAAGGAGCTAGTCCAATGTCACACAGCTGTGTGGTGATAGAGCCAAGGTTGGGAGAAGTTTTGTTTGAGTCTCAAGGTTCTGTTCTTGCCACTACACTGCTTGTCACTTGAGGGTATTGGCTAAGTGCATTCTATTTGCCTCTCTGCAATTCCTTTCAGTATTAAAATTCCATCTTCTTCTAAGTGTCTTTGCAAAGGCCATTGAAAGGTCATCTAGCATCTAATCTCCTTTCTTAACTTTGGAGTTAAGAGAATCCTCTGGTGCTTTCTCAACTGTAAAACAAAGATAATACCTGTCCACGGGGCTTCCAAGAGATGCCTGCCAGCATGTCTTACACACAGTAGGAACTCAATGCATGTAAGTTTCCCTTCTCCCCAAGGCCATCCACTTATTCCACAAATATCAGGAGAGCAATGTTCCATGCCAGGGGCTACAGGGATTATGAAGATGGACTGGAATAGGTCTCTGCTCTTCAGAGACCCAGATTTTCATAGAAGACAGAGAGCAATTACTCAAATACCTTCAACACAAGATAGGAAGTGTCAGGTGCTTGGACATTGGAGTTCAACAGATCTGGGTTCAATTACTGTTCCCCTCCAACCAGCTGTGTGATGTTGGGGGAGTTCCTTAGCCTCTCTGGGGCACATTTTCTTCATCTGCCAAATGGAGCCAACGCCTAGACTTGGTATTGTTTATGGGACTCAAACAAGTTGATACACACAAAATACACAGCAAGTGCTCAGCATGTGCAAGCTGTTAGGATTATGGTAGCTGACATTCCTGCTACATGGCATGTTCCAAGGGCTTTACGTGTAATAACTCGCCCCTCGCAGTAACCATAGGAGGCGAGGATACTTCGTTCTCTCAGTAGAGGATGGGGAAATAAAAGCAGAGAGGTTGTGTGCCTAGTCTGAGGGCTCCCCCTAAGTGGACTGCGGTGAAGCTGAGAAGTCATGCCCCAGACCACAGAGCTTAACTCCCTTCCTGAGAGGGCCGCCAGCAGGGATGTTCAGAGCAGGAACCGGATTCCGACCACCTGGTGCAAGCAGACTTCCCACGGGATGGGTATGCGGCTCCTGAGCTCTCCAGCTTCAGCCCATTCCCTCAACTCTACATTCATCAAAACCTGGAAGGCTTGACCTCCCCCGCTCTCAAAGGGCGGGACTGAGGTGTAATGCTTGAAAATTGCCCAGTAAAGTGTGAGGGCAAACCAGGCAGAATGCTAAAAGACCGGAAAACATAAAATTTGAAAACAGCTTGTGACAGTGCAGAAATCACGGAAGGGCTTTTGCAAAAACAACTCTGTTTCCAGCTACACGGAGCTCTAATCCACCTGGCAATTTAGCACGTCTGCCCTCCTTCCCCTGGAATAGGATCCCTCCACCCTGGGCATGTAAGGGGAGGCTGGGTGAGACAGGTCCTCCCTGATGGGGGCACACTCCTCCCTGGCAGTGAGAGTGAGGGGTCATGGAGGAACAGAGGAGGTCAAGCATGGTGTGGGGCCATGGGCTTTGGGGTACAAAGCCCTTTGTCCTGCAGAGTCATTCTTAGCCCACCTTGGGGGAAGAGGTCCCCTGAAAGCTAAAGTAAGGAAGAGCCTTAGACGCTAGGCTCCCACCCTGAGGAAGGCAAGGAATTGAGAGTATGAGGCCACCTGGCGCTCAGCACCGGGCCTAGATCTTGGAAGCATCTGTTAGAAGAAAATTTGAGCTCCAGCATGGAAACAGACCACAGGGAAAGCATGGACACTGGGCCTAGACGGGCCAGGTCCAAACCCCAACCTGGTGGCTTCCTGCCCGTGTGACCTCGAGCAAGCCCTTTCGCCTCGCTGAGTCTCATTCTTCTGTGAACCAGAGGTAAGACGCTCTGCCCTGTGGGGTGACAGAGAGTAAAGGTCATATTTACACAACCAGGGACACAGGCACAAAGTAGGAGCTCAACCAATGTCCATGGAGTCCCTTCCTTCTCCTAGGGCATTAACCTGGGAGAATAAGGCCTGAAGCCAACTCCTTTGTCCCCGGCAAATGACCTTCAGGAATGTCTTCCTACCCCCACCACCCCATATTCACCCTGAATGACGGAAAGAGAGGGAGGTCACGTCACTTCCCCCTCCAGAACACATTTGCAGAAAAGCCAAGCTCAAATCAAAATGATTCTGAGGTCCAATAATCTTGGAGAAGGCTCCTGCCTCTGTCTCCCCATCAGCACAGTAACGGCTCTGAAAAGGTCTGACAAGAAATGGCGGTAATATAGTCCAGAGACCTGTAAAACATAGGGCATATTTTTGAACAAATAAGTTAAAGCTGAACTAGAGAAAGGATCCTCGAATAGCAGAGTTTGAGCTACAAGGGCTGGTCATCAGTCTCCTTTAAGTGACAAGGAAAAGAAGCTAACATGGACAGGACAGTTTATATATATATTTTCTGAAGAATGTCAGAACTCTCACAACATCAGAAGGTAGCAGCCACCCCATTTTTCCGACAAGGAAACTAAGGCTCAGAGGAGTTAAGGAAGGTGTTCAAGTCTACTCAGTGATCAAACGGCAGAGAGTGGAGCTGGTTCATCGCGGCCACCATGTCCTGCCTTCCACCCAGTCCACCCACCCTCTGGGAAAGGGGATTAATGGACGCCTCCTGCCACCTCCACTCGCCAGCCTAGAAAGGTCTCTTGTCTAGTTGTTTGCATTGATTTTCATGTGTTTGTTTGATCTTAATGCATTTGCAGAATCTGAGATTCCGGTTGCAAATCAGGCAGATGAAAAGAGGGGTCAGCAGAATGAGAAGGACTCCTTTAAGCAGCTCCCGTACTGAAAATACGTCCTGCTGCCTCTGCTCTGCTCTCTCATTTGTTGCCTCCTTACTTCCTCCACGGTAATGGCCCAGCCACATGTCCAGCTCATCCATTCGCAGACCCCTGGTTGGAGATGGGTCAGGAAGGTGAGCACAGAAATTGGTAGATTCTGAGATATTAATTTCCAGCCCTCCTGCCCCAGGGTAATAGCCACTTAACTAATGTCCCTGCCTCAGGCTTAAAGCCCCTCCCAGCACAGCCTATAAAATGTTACAATATGAAATGCCCTCAAGTACAACTTTAAAATCTTCAGTGGCCCCTTACTGCCTTCAGAAGAAATTCCCCAAGGTGTCCGTGGGTCAGTTACAAGCTGCATTTCAAATCTGAGATCCTCCGCCTCATTTACCTTGCTGCCCAGGAACATGGGCCTCGCCCATCTGCCTTAAATGTGCATCGAGTCCCGCTTGCGCCTCTTTCCTGCTCCATATTCCTGATTCCCCCGCAGCCCGTTCTGCTGGTCCTGAGCCTGCCACACAGCCATCCTCACGAACGGCACTGAGAACCAGGCCTGGTGACTTTGTCCTGTCTCACCTCCTCCACGTCTCTCCTCTCCCCACTCTACCCCTGACCTCGACCCTAACCCCACAAAGACAATGACTTTGCTTAGTTCGTTTCTGTGTCCCTGTCCCCAGCAAAAAAAAAAACAGGAGGTCTCAGTAAATGCTTGTGAACAAAGGATGTCAATTAATATAATAGACCCTACATTCCTTACATTTTGCACAAATGATCCGCTCTCAGTAGAGCACTGAAAAGACCCCAGGAAGAAGACTACTCCTCGGCAGTAATGTAAGGACTACGGCTTTGCTCTCTCCAATGTCTGGAGGTTTTTATTTTACAGAAGTACTTATTTTGGTCTTTTCCAGTGATCCCAGCCTCCATCCCAGGTGCTCCCAGTACAGGCCCCCTGGAGGCTTCTCAGAGAGGCCACTGCAAAGCCCAGGGAGCTCGCTGACACCACCTGCAGACCCACCTTAGAGGGCCTGGCCTGCGGAGCCTTCTGGGTTCTTCCTGGCAGATACCAGCTACTACTGCAGAGGGCCCCAGAGGGACACAAGGGGAGGCGGTGGGGGCCACAGCAGCCAAAGGCTGCCTTGCATTCTTGGCAGGTGCCAGGCTGACTCCATTTCCAGATTTTGCACCTGCTGACGTTGAGGAGATTTCTTGGCCCATTGGAATAACAAGATTAGGTTTATTAATCTGTAGCCTACAAGCCACCTCAGCTGCTACTCTCAGCCCCAGAGTCATCACCCAGGCACCCATCTGGCAAGCCCTTTTGAAAGATCCTTTGACACACCTCCTTCTTGAATCTGCTTCATTCCTGGCAGAGAGCAAAGAAGGCAGCGCTCGTGGAGAAAGGTCAAATGCCCGCACTGTGTTTTTTCACGCGGGTGATATTTCACCAAAGAGCAGGTGCTTCCTAAATGATAAATAAAAGCAGCAGCTCCCCACAGGTCTGGGGAGGGGGGCAATTCTCCAGGCCACACACAGTACAGACTCCGCACAGGCTGGGAAGAAGGGCAGAGTTTAATTCACTAGGATTCACGCATTATAATACAGTACCCACCCAAGGAATGGATTCTGCACCTCGCACATAGTGTATCCTCCATTAATGCTTATTGAACAGATAGAAAATAACTTTAATAGCCCTCACTGATTGAACACTTCATATGTGCCAGGTACTCTGCTGAAGTCTTAAATAGATCCTTTTAATTTAATCCCATCACAGCTGAGGAAATAGGCTCAGAAAAGTTGAGCTGCTTGTCCAAGGTCATCAGGTAATAAATAGGTGATGCATCCTAGGTGTGTCTGGCTGTAGGACCTGAGTTTATAACCACCACAGTGCAGATGCATGGAGCCTAATAAATCTGCACCTGGATCTGAGCTCTGCCTAGAACAAGGTAGGTAAAGGGTAAGAACTCAGAAATGACCCCAGCAGCAGAGCTCAGACACCTGTTTAGCCTGGAAGAGACATTGCACATCTTGGAGTTCAACAAGCTTGGGTCTGGACGTCATTCCCACCACTTTCTAAGTGTATGATCCCCACAGGAGTCATTGAGCTTCCGATCTTTCTTTTCCTCCTCCATAAAATGGGCTGAATTATAACCATTTGCAGGATGATCATAAGCATTAAACAGGATGATATCTATAAAGCAGAGGTGTGTGGTAGGTGTTGAATAAATGTCTGCGGTTATTACTATGTTTATGAGTAGGAGTGACCATGGTGTGTAAGGAATGTACAGTGGCTGGATAAATTGAGGCAACAGCCAGGTTTTCAAGGTTAAGAAGTACCTCGAGTTGTTTGTGAGATCCAGAGCTACCTCCTAACATCCTCCCCTCCCCGGGCACTATGACATATATGGAAGGAAAGCACCTATCCTCGGGCACATTTGGGGTCCAAAAAGCAGGTTACAGACTCAATCCTCTGCTCAGTTCCGCACCTTTACACCAGCAGAACACCAGTCACCCACCCCCAAAGTGGCCGGCAGTGCCCCACTCCACTTAGGGGGCCAGGGTGCACCAGAGCATGAGGTTGAGTGTGCAGGGACAGGAGAAATCCTTTACCCACCTCTAGGTGGCTCTGAACCTCGGACCCAAAGTGGGGCTGCTCCTGCCCCAGGGTCTCAGGACACAGATCTGCTCCTCCAGCTCCAGCCGTCACCCTCCATCAGCACTCAAAACCAGCCGCCTCTGCTGACAGGAGGGGACAGAGGCCACAGAATCCTGCCATCCTCTCTCCCCTGGCTCTTCTCTCCCATGCAGACACCTACACACCGACCCACATGCACACAGACACACACAAATCTCTTTCCTCTTCCTTCCTCGAAAAAGCTGAAGCCATGGAGATACCAAGTGGGACGATGCGGTAGTATCATCTACACCACAGATGCTCCCACACCTCAAGTCTGGCCTAGCTGGGATGTGGAAGCACAAGGACCAAGGGAGCCATTGGCACTGAAGGACCAAGGAGGGCTTCACAGAGGTGGTGGCATTTAAACTATGGCATCCAAATAATAGGGAAAAGGCAGAGTGATCTGGAGCATGGGTTATATGAAGGAGAGTGGCAGGGAAGACGCTGGAAAATGAGGCTAGCCCTAGTCTTAGAAAGCCTTGAATACCATGGCCAGGTACAAAGTATCCTCAATGAAAGTGTTTCTTTTGATACTGTCTCAGTTCCCTGGGCAGACCTTTTTAAAATACAGTAAATATAAAATAAGATATATCTTCTCCACCTCTTGCCCCACTCCCAGCACCCCCATCATTGCACACCTGGAAACATGCATTTTGATGACATGCACTATGCTCTTCTGGAATATGCCCTCGCCTCCACCTTTGCAAAGCCCTCTCATAGACAACGGGGAGCCACAGGTGTTTCAGGGAGGAAGTGGCATGGTCCAACCTATATCCTGGGAAGGTACCTTTGGTATCTGCAGCAAAAGACGGACAGAGGAGACCCCCATGAGTACACCACAGTCTGCACGCCACTGCTGGCCATACGGTGTCTTTTGCAAACTGAAAAAAGGCTGCCTGCCTCCAACAACATTTTTTAAATTTGGTACATTACGCTGAACACCCGTAAGCAGTCTGGCTTTGGCACAATGAGGAAGTGGGCAGATGGCCCTTTGGCTATCTTTGGTGCCCCTGACATGACCTTCATGTAAAAGAAGGGGGGGAGGAGGAGGAGGAAAGAGGGGACAGGGCCAGGGTGGGAAAAGCTCTGGCCCTGACTTTAATCTGCCCCA
Source organism: Smutsia gigantea (assembly GCA_032199065.1). Taxonomy (NCBI): domain Eukaryota; kingdom Metazoa; phylum Chordata; class Mammalia; order Pholidota; family Manidae; genus Smutsia; species Smutsia gigantea. Next base: position 340,413 of record JAVSCE010019855.1, read on the forward strand.
TCAGCTAAGGTGCACCAGTGGACACTCCATATCTCCAGCTTCTTTTTAAAGTGATGACCAGAGTGTACCAGTCCATTAAGAAATGCTGCTGCTGTGTGGATGTGCCCCTTGGCCTGGCCTGGCCTGGCTCTACCCCGGGGGGACCTCAGAGGTCAATGATCAAACACACTCACACCCCAGCCTCTCACACCCCATCTGCAGAGCACACTCTCTGAGACCCCAGCACCATCACCTCAGGTCAGGAGATGGTGGTGGGTTCAGAGAGAAGGAAGGTGGGGATCATGTCTCCAAGAGGACAGGTAGGAGCTCTCAGGGGTCATCCAACCTGCAATCAGAACAGGGGCAGCTGTGAATGTGTATGCTCTCCACTGAGCACATTGTCTGGGGGATCCGCTGGGTGTGTGCACAATCCTACATGCCAGCTGGGAGGCCTGGATTCGTCATGACCATGCACACCCTTACACAGACTATAAGTTAGTCTATATTCCTAATATGAATGGTGTTCCTCAGAGGTGCTGCCCTTGTGCATCGCACAACCTGAGCATCTATACACAGTAGCTCTTACAGTCCAGTGAAAAGTCCTGTGTATCTGGCTCTCTCGCCACCGGACTGTTGGGAGAATGAAATAAGAGATGAAAGAGTGCTTTGATCCTAAATTTTATTATTACTGTTATTTTACTTTCCTAAAAGAATGTCCCTTCTGGGTCTTTGAATTACCTAGACCATTTCTTTTTCTATGGACTTTGGATTCTCAAGAGAGAATCATGTTTTCAACAAGTTTCAGCTGCTATAGATTCATGAAATGATGGAATGACAACCCTGGAAGTCACCCTAGGGATTATGTATTCCTACTTTTTGTGCAGATGAGGGAACTAAAGACAGAGGTACAGCACCTAGCCCAAGGACACATAGCAGGTTCAGCCTAAGCCCTTCACCTTGACCTGCATGGTGCTGTCCAATGGCTATGAGTGGGAATACCGTTTGGGGTTCCCAGATGAGCAGGGCTTCAGACACCCTCTAATCTCCAAGGCTCTTTCTGGGAGCATTTGGAAGTTGCACTGGACCGTAGGCCCCTCTCTGTGTCTGCAGCTCTGTCATCAGGCTTGAGTCGGCTCAGAGCCTGCCAGAAAGGGGGTAAACAGGCATGCGGACACAGTTGTCCCTGTGCACCAACTCGACTGCCTCTGGTGTTCAAAAGACAGTTAACACTACCCATGAAACTCTTGACAGAAATACACTATTTTGTGCCAAGTTCCTGACAGGCTGGCAGGAGAGTCTCAGGAGAAACAAAGGGAGATCTATTGGAAAGAAAAGAGAAAGCAGTTGGGATTGTATGAGGAGTGGGAATGAAAAAGATAAAATGGTTTTGGTGAAAAAGTGTGCTGACCAACCAACAGAGAAAACACAGATACTTTCGATCCCTCTTGTTCAACAGAGTCCCCCTCCACGGTGCCTTTCTAAACAAAATGATTTAATTCTTCCACTTTACAGGATTCTTGTTACTGCTGACTGCTAAAAAGGAGAGAACAGTTACAGTTCTCTTACCATGGAGGCTGCCTTGTGGTGACTGAGTTTATGAACAGAAATGTCATGACGGAGCACGTTCTGCTTCTGACTAGTCTGTGTCTGCCTGTCCCAGAGGCAGACGGTGAACCTCTCCTTGCGCAGGAACCATGGAACCGTGCTGCTTTGCATACCCCTCTCAGCATCTAACCCAGACCTGAGAAGATAGGAGGCATTTAATATATTTTTGAAGGAACTCTGTTTAAAAGCAAAATATTAAGACATCTGATCTGAGAAGTCTGAATGTTCTTTGCTGGACAAAAAGAGGGACTGTTTGAAATAGGAGCATGTCTGAACACCTGGGACGGGTGAACAAGGCATATTTGTTGGCTAAGAAACAATAGCAGATACCTTTTGCCAACAGGTCGTAAGATTGGCCTTCTCTAATTTCCAACTTCTCCAATACGTGTTTAATAATTCAACAAATATTTATTGAGCACCTGCTATGGGTCAAATATTGGGCTAGACCTTTGGGGAAGGGGGTGTAAAGACAAAGATGTCACTGCCCTCCCTCAAAGGGATCAGGTGCTAAGGCAGACTGCACGGGAAAGTGCCTGAGTAAAGATAACATAACCACTGATATCATGAAGGCATGAGGAGATCCCTCCTAAATCTTCAAAGGGAGAAATGGGACAGACTTCACGGAGGAGGTGACTTTTGAGTTGGGGCTTGAAAGATGGGTAGAGGGTTATGGGGTGAGCAAGGGGGCTGGGAGGACGTTATGGACACAAGAAACTGCAGAGAGGCCTTGAAGAGCAGGGGGTGTTTGAACCGTGCAGGAAGTCCAGTGGGGCTCGATGTGCTTTGGGCAGGAGGGGGATGAGGCTGTGCATGCTGGCTCGGGGCACTGCAGCTTTGACCCTCGGCTGTAGGAGGTTGGGGGTGGTTGTGAGCAGAACAGGGCTCTGTGGGGGAATGGGGAAAGCACCTCACTCGGGAAGAGATTCGGTGAAAATCAAGGCTGGATTCGGGAATTTTTCCATAAGGATAAATGACAAGACTTACTGACCATTTGGACAGAAAAAGAAGAAAAAGACATGTGGTCAGAAAGAGGACATTTCAAGTTCCCATACTGAGAAGCTACTGGGGCTATTAACCAGGTTTGGAGATAAGACTGAGACTCCAATTCAGGAGAAGAAACAGTGAGTCAGTTTGCTGCCTTTCGTTGGCTAGAGCCACCAGTGGCCTCCATGGAGGGGGTGCCATTATGAATTATTGTTACCTGCCCACCGGAAACACACACTCTCTGGGGGATGAAGATATGTACCTAGATAAGGCAGTACAAGACAGGCTGGAGTACCTTTCCAAATAGAGATGTCCAGAAGGCAAAGAAAGATGATCCTTGTTGAAGAAATTAGAAGAGGCTTCCAAGAGGAGGTAGCACTAAACTTCAACTTTGAAGGATAAATAAGAGTTCAACCCACAGAAATGTGGGTGAGGAGCACAAACCAGGGCAACAAGGGACAGAGGGTGAAGGCCGTTTGGCAGGAATGCAAGAGGAATGAAGAGTGGTGAGCAAGAAAGCAGGGGAATATGGGAAATACCTGTGGGACTCGGTGCTGAATAAGGAGCACGGTGGGAAGCCATTGAAGGTTTCTGAGCAGGGGGAGGGCACTTCAGAAGGTCATGGCTGATGTGGAGTCATGGGGGAGATTGAAATGGGGAAGAAGCAAATGACTTTCTGAGCAGCCCATCTGATCTCTCAGGGGTCGTCAATTCTTGGGCCCATGATAGCCTTCTGGGGCCAGCTCAAGAAAAACTCTCAGAGCTAATAATTTTATGTCGAGTCTTATGTAAAACCAGGTTGGATTAATTATTGATGTAAATTTAAGCAAATGAAAGCTCGCTCTGACTTGGCAAGGTTCCCTTCAGCAAAATTAGGGTACGCAGTCTGCTGCCTCCTGGGGAGAGCACCCGCCTGTCAGCAGCTCACACCCACCAATGGGGACACGCACACGGAGGGGCTTTGAACCTCTGACTTCAGATCCGTGCCCAGATCTCAGCCGCTTCCCGCACCATCTGGGCTGGGGGTGGGTGAGCAGGCCTGGAATGAATGGGGCACTCGCTCCCAGGCCTCCTGTGGATTCCCTTGCAGCCGGCCGTGCACAGAAAACAATATCAGCGATAACAACCTCCCAGATTCAATTCCATCCCATTTAATTAAATGGCTTCAGCACTCACAAATTGCAGCGATGGATGCAAGCTCATGCCAGACACACAGCTGCCGACCTGCGACACAACACACTTTGGAAGGTGCAGCAAAGAACAGTTACCACCACCGGCAGGCAGATGCGCAGCTGGAACATGCTCCCACCTGCAAGCCTCCCGACACCAACGTGCTTCCTCAGTCATCCCCTTGACAGCTGCTTACTGAAGAGCTATTGTGTGCCAGGCCCAACGTGGGTACTGGAAATACAGAGGTGAAAGAGGTGGCCTTGTCATTAAGGGGCCCAGAATCTCCCGGGAAAGTAACAAATAGATGACATGCTCACATGCTTGTTTTCACAGGAGAGTCCATTAGGAGTACAGGGACAGGCCTGGAGGGCAAAGGGGTGCAAGTATTCGGACATTATCCTAAGTGGATGGGGAGCCCTGGGAGAACAGAGAGGGTTTGAGCAGGGAGTGTATTTATCAAGCACACCTCATTTCACAGCCACTATGAAAGTGCTGGGAGTGTTTCAGGAAGCAAGACATTCACACTCCCTCTATGCACCTCTGCCCTGACCCCCAAGCCTATGAGTTCTGGGAAGTGCATCCCCAGACACACCAGAATGACAGGAGGAGACCTGGAGTAGGTCAATGGAGATGATAAAGTATGAATGCAGATTAGAGGATCAATGACCTTGGCCATATAATTGTGTGAGGCATTTTCCCCACCCAAGAAATGGGCACAGCGCAACATGTGTTGTCTACGCATCAGGCATTTCACAAGATTCAGATGTGAAAGGTCAGGTACATGGTGGGCATCCAACACATGTCTTAAGTGAATGAAATATGGTGGGAGTTCTTGGTCAAGTGAAAGGAACTATGTGATATAGGTGGTAAGTATTGTGCTCTATTTCTCAGCCTCCTGCTTTATCAAGTGTCAATGGATTGCACTTTACAGTTTGCAAAAGGGAACAGGAGCCAGGAATTGCATTTACCGAGCATCCATTCAACCAGTCATTCCCCAAGAATTTATGAGCAGATGCTATCTTTGGACCCTGTGGTTACAATAGTTACAATAGCAAGACAGACATGACCCCTGCCCCATTGAACATCATGGTCAGTGGAGTGAAGAATACTAATGAAATAGTCCTACAAGTGAATATGAAATCACCCACTGTGATAAGCATGCCTCAAAAGAGAAATGCAAGAAAATGTAGGGAAGTTGAGAAGATGGTTGGGCTGTGAGCAGCCTTCCCACCCTGGGGCCTTTGCCTGTCATTTCTCCTGCCTGCAATGCCTTCCCCAACTCTGGACAGGGCTAGCTCCTTTTTTTGTCTCCTAGACCTCAGCTTGGACATCATGCTCTAAGAACAGCCTTCCCTGAATGTCCCTTAGGCACTCTCTAACATCAGCCAGTTTTGTCTTCCACAGAGCACTCATCATTATCTGGTATTTCCTTGTGGATATATTCCTTCATTTGTTCACTGCCTGTTTCTGCCTGGTGGAATGTAAGCAGGATGAGATCTGGGGCCGTCTCCATGTGTTCCTGGCCTCTGTAACAACCATAACACAAGCCAAGAAGCAGAAACTCAATCAGTAAAGGACACATAGTCAGGAAGATGTGTTCCAACCACATCTGAACCCAGAGCCTTCCCATCCAGGCTGTCCTCAGAGATAAAGGCCTGAGAAGATCGGGACTAGGACAGGAAAAGATGCCATCTCTGAAAACACAGGTGCTGTCATTAATCTCATCTGCAAACAGGTACAATAATAGAACCTGCCTCCCAGAGTTTTTATCGAATATGCTTAGAATAGTTCAGGCAAAGTTGCTATTGCTGCTTACAGTAGTCACTGAGATGGCGCAGGTGGTTGGGGTCGGGGGTAGAAGTATTGTGAGTTTTAAAGCAACTTTCGAAAATGTGCATAACTGAAGTTGATACTGAACATCACCAGAGAGATAAGTAATCCTACTGAAGGCTTCAGAGAGCCTCTCCCTTCTTGGTTAAATGGTTAGAGGATTCCTGTGTGTAGTTCCAGTATGACTGCCTTATATTTTCTGTGTGCTCCCAAATAAAAAAAGCATAGCCTAGGAAAATGAATCCAGGGCTAGAGAACAGATTGACATGGGTTCAAATTCTGACTCTACCCTTTTTCCTATTTGCTAGAGTCTGATTACAAGATCTCTGAGCCTCACTTTCTTCATCGATGAAATGAGGATAAGAAAACCTACTGCTTTGTGGTCTTGTTGACAGGAAAAAACAATACTAAATAACATTGCAAAGGGCATGGGGCACAGTGCTGGTTCCGTGCTAGGTGCTCGGTAAATATGACGCCCCTACTCTCTGAGTTTGCACAAATGGAGAGGGTCTGATGAGGTTCTATGGGGCTCCCTAAAGACTTTTCACCTCCCGAATCCATCCCGAATTTTCCAAATGACTTTGGGCCACAAACCCACACTTTTTGAGCCTTGGTTTCCCAGCCTGGAGTGCTGGAGTAGCCAGTTTTTTTCTAACTTAATTATACCCTCAGAGAAAGTGCCTCATGGTGCATGTACTAAATTAAAACATTAATTAAAATAAAACATGAGCTCAGCAACAATTAAAGCAGGAGAAGAAATATATAATAATATATATGCGTGTGTATGTATATATATATACATATACATATACACATGTATCATACCCAGCCTCAGCTTTAAAGACCCTCAGGACCTAAGAATGGCTTAAAGACTACTGACAACTAGGGACTTGTTCCCAAATCGTGTAGGATATCCAGGGGGCCCCAAACTTCCAAGGGATAGGCTCTCTGAGTCTCTCAGGGTAGATGTTTTGAAATGTTAGCAGAGTTCAGCATTTGCTCATTTACTCATTCAAACAAGGCATCTGGTGAAATGCAGCTAGGTACTGAGATACAGAGAAATTCCTTCCTTCATTAAGCAAGGGTTCGTTATATGCTGCTTCAGGTCAGGCCCTTCTGTGGAGATGCAGAAGTAACCACGCAGCCCCTGGTCCCAGGGGGCACTCAGGGTCCAGCAAGCAGAGGCAAAGGCAGAGTGATGGATACCATGAGAAGCAGAGGTCCAGGATGCCTGGTGGCTGACTCTTCACTGTTTCCGCAACACCTGCGGCGCTCTCCTTCCTTGCACTTATGCTGGGGTCATTTCCTCTGTTAGACTGTCTGCCATCTGACAAAACCCCCCTTACTATCCAGAGCCCTGCTCAAAACCCCCATCCCAGGATGGTCCTGAGCCTGCTTTAACCAGCTCACCCCGGCCGACTGCTCCCTTCACCAAGCGTCTTCCGTCCCAACTGGCTATACCATTTCCTGGACAAAACACTTTCTTCAGTGTTGATACATGTCTTTTTATAAGGGCATATCACAAAATGGGGAACTTCCAGAACCAAAAGGAACCTCAGAGGGAATCTGGTCTGCTGCCTTTAACTCACACAGGTAGGGCCTGAGAGCCGCACAGGACAGTCAACAAGCCCCCAGTGACCCATGAGATGGAGCAGAGCCAGGCTGACATCGCAGGCCTCTGGCTCCCAGGCCACGCACTCCCCGTTCCTGCTACCAACACGCCCCCCCCCTCACTTGTCATCTTTTGCCTTCAGGTTTCTGCGTACAAAAAAAGAGGGTTCTCTGGCTGGCAGGATCTAAAGATTTGGGTAGCCAGTATCTCTGCAGCAGCAGTCTGTAGCTATCCCCAGTCCAGCTCAAAGGAACATGTATAACAGATACCACCTCCTGCAGGAAGCCTTCCCTGATTAGCCCAGCTGCTGAAGTGATCCATTGCAAACAGTAACTGATAAACTCTTACATTCCTGGTCTGTCCAACTCTGCTG